>CM028133.1:344882500-345355000 GCA_016271365.2 Neoceratodus forsteri | reverse complement strand
CACCTGGGTGAAGGGGGTCTAATTCAGCTTGTAGTTCTCTGGGAGACTGGGTAGGTTCAGCCCAGAGAGAAACCTCTCCGTGATTTCAGCCTGACCCGGTGTGCATCCGACTTATATAATCTTCGTAATAGCTTTTAAAACAGTCTGCGATTTGGGGAGGTTCAGTGACAAGTCCTCTGAGCCCCTTTGGGTCCAGGATTCCTGAAACATACCTGTCCGCCTCCTGTTTTCTTAACCTGTATGCCAGAAGCCTACCCTCCCTATTCCCGCCCGTGTAGTACTATTGGGCTGTGAACCTGAAAGCGTTTTCCGTTCTAACCGAGAGAAGTTTATTTAACTTGTCTCTGGCTTCATTCAACTGCTTCAATACCCTTTGCTGCCCTCCTCTTTTATGGGTATTCTCCAACTCTCTAATTTCTTGTTCTAACTTATCCTGCTCTTGACTTCTGATTTTTTTCTGGTATGCTGCATACGCAATAACTTCCCCCCGTTACACCGCTTTAAGCCCGTCCCATACATATTTTACCTTCGCCACTGAGCCAGTGTTCTCCTTTATATAGTTCTCTATTACCTCTTTAATCTTGGAAGTAAATTTTTATCCCTAAGGAGCCCGCATTGAGGCGCCACAGAGACTGCTTGCACTGGGGTCCCAACTTCACCGTGAGGCTAACCTTCATGATCCGATATTACTATGGGGTAGATCTGCTGATCTATTACCGAACTCTCCCACACTTTCTGGGTGTAGAATCTGTCTATACAAGAGTATGAGTCCTGGGAGTGCGAATAAAAAGTGAAATCTCTACTAGAGGGATACTTTTGTCTCCACGTGTCTACCAGACCTGCCTCGGCCCTTAAATGGGAGAAGGTCTTAGGTCCACTCCCCTTATCTTGAAACCCCTTCTTCGATGACCTGTCACTACTTGTATCCTCTACACAGTTCCAGTCTCCTCCCATAATAATCTGACCCTCCGAAGTGTGGCAATTACCCCAAAAGATGACAGAAAACTCCAGTGGAAGGGTGGGGCATAGGTGTTAACAATATGTATTATTCTGTCCACCATTTTCACTGACACAATCACCCACCTACCCTCCTCATCAGAGTGAACTTTCAAAAGGGTAACTCCTAGGCCTCTCCTCACCAAAAGTAGCCACTCCTGCTTTCTTCGCCTTTTTATGCGATGAGGCGTGGACCTCGCTCACCCACCGACATCTTAATTTCTTATGTTCACTTTCCAAGAGTCTTGTTTCTTGTAGGAGCCCTATATCACAATGGCTCCTCACTAGATCCCTAAGTATGCTCTGTCTTTTTGCTGGTGATCCCAGCCCCTTACATTAAATGAAACTATCTTTAAGGTCCCCATGCTGGTCTATGACTAAGCCCTTTAAATCTAAATCCACTTCCCATCTTTTAGTGCAACCCCAACTTTTGTAGTCCTCACTCTTTGGAGGATGGCTCGGAAAAGCCGGGCCCCATCCTTCTTAGTACCACCAATCACCATTGTCTTCTTATACACCCCTCTGCCCGCAGTCCCTCCCCTCCCTTACCCCTCCTCTCCACCCCCCGAAAAACAATTAGAACTGTAACAATAAAACTATTTACAAACAGGCCCGTCATGGTCTCGTATGGAGGGACGCTCCCTCCACCCAGGAGCATGAGCTAATGATTAGCTCCTCACCTCCCACCCTCTTACTAGCAGGGGTTGGGAAGGTGGTCCCCCAGGGTGGTCTATCAGTGAAAAGATAAGGTACTCCCCGAAGGGTCACCCTGCCCACTTTTGCAGGACTGGATGGCCTCCGGCTGGTGAACTCCTCACTGATAGGGCCTCCGGTGACAGTGCATAAACTTTACCAGAGGGCTCAGGGGTGAATCAGCCAAAGCCGTGGTCCCCTCACTACCCTCTAATTAACTGAGCCTAGTGCCAAGTTATTAGGACCCAACAGGTCTGAACAGGTAATTGGTATTTTAAGTATTTTTCGGTACTTTTCCCCTTACCATATAGTCAGCGTTTTTACTTAAACCAAAAACTGCTTTCACCCTTCAAAAAGTCTCTTTTACATGAAATGTAGTACACTTATATTTGAATGGGACCAAAAGTGGGGATACAAAGCAGAATTTCCGAATCTAGATACATTCTGCCCATATGGACGCACAGGCGGTGGGAGCCCAGGCCGCATCCAGCCGGTTCCCCGACTCCTGCCTGCACCCCTCGAGTCTTAATACCGGCCTGTTCAAGACCTGGTGCAAGGCCCGTTGTTACGTTCAGGTCTCCCACAAGTCCTCCATTAAGTCCCAGAAATAGCCGTTAGTGTCAGTAATGGGAATCCTCATTTGCCCCTTCCCCACACATATTATAATCAACTTTGTTAACTTTGTTAAAGGCCATTCCCAAAGTATCCATCCCCCTACCGGGCTAAGATGACCTAGGCCTTCAGCAGGGGCCTCCGAGATCCTTCAAGACAAAACCAAGTCCAATCTGAGTTCTTTCATCACACAATGCCCTCCCTCTGGGCTGCCATCAAACTCTTGTTCAAATGGATTAAATCCTGGCAGAGCTGCTCATCGGGACCCGCGCCTCTAAACGGACCATTTTTTCCAGTCCCTTTTTCCTTCGTGAACCACCACAGCTGCAGAACGGCCTGTTCGGTAGCTTCCTGCTGCAGATCGGGGAGAGAAATTCCTGCCTTTTGAAGCTGCTTGCTAGCTTGTAGAAGGGAGTCATACAATTTGGTTCCCGTCGACCAGTGGACCAGTAGCCTTGCTGGATATCTCAGGTAGGCCATAATATTTTTTTCTTTCAGCTGCTTTATGACTGCCAGCACTCGTTTTCTCTTGAGCATCGTGACAGGGGGAAAATCGTGATCCACAAAGACTCATTTACCATCAAGATTCAAGTCCTTCTTGCCCCATGCCTTCCGAAGAATCATTTCTTTTACCGGGTAGCGAGTAAATTTCGCCAGAATCAACCGTGAGGTGCATCACTCTTGGTTTGGGAGCCAGTGCGCGGTGGACCCTCTCGAGTTCGAGGGGCTCTGTTTCGGGAATGTCCAACTCCTGTCTGAGCCAGGTCCTAACAAATTCCACTGGGTCCACTTGCTCGGCACCTTCTGGGAAACCAAAGATGCGAATCTTATTCCTCCGGCCCCTGGATTCCGCGTCCTCGGCCCTGGCTGTTAATTCCCTCTCCCTCCTGGCCAAATACACTATTGCCCGAGTCATTCTGATGTAATCTTCCCGGAGGCCATCCAGGCCCGACTTCAAATCCTCCGTTCTTTTTTCCAGGCGCTTCAGATCCTGTTTTATGTCTTTTACGTTGCTATCGATTCTTTGCAGCATTTTAAATATATGCGCTGTCGCACGACCGTCTAGAGAGCTAGCACGCGAGGTATTGCCTTCCTCCTCTCTCCGCCTGAGCCGCCACCGACTCTGAGACCCTGGACATGGAAGTGTTCGGCCTGCGGTCTTGCCTTTGCTTGGCTCTTACGGCAGGTTTTTTTAAACTTCTCGCCCTCGGGTTCGCTGCTGGACTCATTTCCTTTGTTTTCTCTTTCTCTCAATCTAAGTTCTGGCTGTTGATGGCACCGGATTGAGGTAGCTTTTTGCACTCTCGCCACGGAGCTCAAGATTAAGCTACCATGCCGGTTGCTGACGTCACCAGAAGTCCCGAGAAAAAACATTTTAATTCAAAATGGCATGCCCCTTGATAAACATCAGCAGTTGTGTTTACCTAAATGGGGCCCTAGGAACATAATCCTGGCATCAGATTATAGAAACATAGAAACATAGAATTTGACAGCAGATAAGAACCGCTTGGCCCACCCAGTCTGCCCATTTCCCTACCAAATGGATAAGCTGCAGATCCTAGTTAACCAGCAGCCTACTTCTTCCTACCCCCACCCCCCCAGAATTGCCTTATTACTGTCCCATGATTGCTTGAATTCCACCACTGTTTTTGACTCCACAACCTCCTCCGGAAGGCCATTCCATGCATCCACAGCCCTCTCTGTGAAAAAATACTTCCTTAAATTACCTCTGAGCCACCCCCCCATCTTCAAATTGTGCTCCCTTGTCCCTTGTTCTTGCACACCTCTTTTTTTTAAAGATGCTACCCTCTTGGACTTTGTTGATTCCCTTGAGGTACTTGAAAGTTTCTATCATGTCACCTCTCTCCCTCCTTCCCTCAAGGCTATACATATTAAGCTCCTTAAGTCTCTCTTCATATGTCTTCCAGTGCAGACCCTGCACCATTTTAGTTGCCCTCCTCTGGACAGCTTCCATCCTGTCTATGTCTTTTCGGAGACTGGGTCTCCAGAACTGCACTCAGTACTCCAGATGAGGTCTGAAAAGCTGTCTGTACAGAGGGATAATAACTTCCTGTTTTCTACTGGTGATGCCTCTCCCTATGCATCCCAGTATCCCCCCAGCCCTCCTTGCTGCCCTCTCACATTGCTTTCCCACCTTTAGGTCATCTGATATGACTACCTCCAGGTCCCTTTCCATTTTTGTTGTTGTTAGTATCTCACCCCCCATTGTGTACTCTTTCCCTGGATTTTTGTTTCCCAGGCGCATTACCTTGTACTTCTTAGCATTGAATCTAAGCTACCATACATTTGACCATTCCTCTAACCTTGCTAAGTCCCTTCTCATCCTTTCCACCCCACCTTGTGCATCAACTCTGTTGCAGATCTTTGTGTCATCTGCAAAGATACATACTTTTCCTTCCAGTCCCTCTGCAATGTCGCTTATAAAGACATTGAAGAGGACCGGTCCTAATACTGAACCCTGCGGTACCCCACTAGTAACCCCCTTTCTTCAGAGTGGACTCCATTTACTATTACTCTCTGTGTCCTATTCTCCAGCCAATTCTTTACCCAGGCTGTCATCTTGGGACCCACTCCCAGGCTGGCTAACTTGTATATTAATCTTTTGTGTGGGACTGTGTCAAATGCCTTGCTAAAGTCTAGGTAGGCCATGTCCACAGCCCCTCCCTGATCTACTACTTGGTCACCCAGTCAAAGAAATCTATCAGATTCATCTGGCATGACCTTCCCACCATGAATCCATGCTGCCTTGGGTCCTGTGCCCTCTGGCCTCTAGATACTCGACAATTCTTTCCTTCCAGTGATTCCATCATTTTCCTATCACTGAGGTTAAACTAACAGGTCTGTAGTTCCTGCTTCTGCCTTGCTCCCACTTTTGTGAAGGGAATCACATCTGCCCTCCTCCAGTCCTCGGGTACCACCCCATCCTCCCATGATTTGTTAAAGAGGGTAGTCAATGATGTCACTAGTTCTACCCTTAGTTCTTTAGAATTCTGTGATGAATCCCATCAGGCCTCTTGCTTTGTCCACCTTCAGTTTTAAGAGTTCTTTCAGAACCCTTTCTTCTGTAAATGGGCTGGTATCAACTTCTGTATCCAGAGTGTTTCTACTGTTTGTTTTAGGTACCTCCTCCTTCATTTGTAAATACTGAGCAAAAATATTGTTTAGTATTCTGCCTTTTCACAGTCACCCTCTGCCCACCCTCCTCCCTTTATTAAGCCTCACTATCCCTCCCTTGGTCTTCCTTGCTCCTGATGTACCTATAAAAGGTTTTATCCCCCTTCTTAACTCAGTTGGCTATCTTTTCCTCAGTTTGGGCCTTTGCTGTTCTGACTGCCTTCCTAGCTTCCTTTTGCTTTAACTGATACAGTTCTCTGTCCTGCTCCTTCTGTGATTCCTTTTACTTCCTGAATACTTTCTTTTTCTCTTGAACCTTCACTGCCACTTCCTCTGAGAAGCACAGTGGTTTCTTACATTGTTTTGTTTTGTTTATTTGCTTCACACAAAGGCTTGTTACCTCTGTGATGGCAGTTTTTATTATTCCCCATTGTTCTTCCACCCCTCCTTCCTGCCCATTTGCTAGTGCATTCCTTAGGCACTCACCCATTTTGGCAAAGTCAGCCCTCCTAAAGTCCAGTACTTTTGCCTTTGTGGCTTGACTCTATTGCTGTGTTTATTAGAACATACTGTTCGATGGTCGCTAGTTCCCAGATGGCTACCCAGTTCTACATCTGTGATCCTCTCCATCTCCATTTGAGAGAACCAGGTCAAGATTGCTCCTCTTGAGTGGGCTCCAATACTAGTTGTCTAAGGCATGCCCCTGTAGGCATCTAGAATAACCCCTCATCAAGTGGCTGCTGCAACTGCACTCCAGTTAACATCTGGCATATTCAGATCACCCACCAGCAATATCTCCTTTTTCTGCCATTCTAGCATACTTCATTTCCTTGTCCATTTCCTCCCCTGAGAAGGGGTTGTATACAACCCCTGTGCGGATTGTGGTGCCATTGACTGTCTCCAAATTTACCCACAGTGCTTCTTCTCCTCCCTGTTTACCCTTTTGTTCTGTTGCTTTGATTCCTTCTCTTATGTAAAGAGCTACTCCTCCTCCTCCTCCTCCTCTTTTACCCTCCCTGTCCCTCCTGTAGATAGTGTATCCTGGTATGTTTACGTCCCAGTCATGGTTTTGTGTGTACCATGTTTCTGTGACTGCCATGATATCCAGATGTTCCTCCACCATCAAGGCCACTAATTCAGGAAGCTTATTACTCAGACTACGGGCATTGGTACTCATTGCTCTCCATTTTTTGATGGCTTTACCTTCTGTTGCAGCATCCCCCACTGACCTTTCTCCCTCGGTCTTTTTCTCATTTAGTATCCTGTTTTGTAGAGAGAGGCTGGGATTTTCCTGCTGCATATCAGTGCCTCCCCCCTTGTCTAGTTTAAAAGCTTGCCAATGAAGCATTTAAACTGATTGCTCAAAAGACTTGTTCCCTTCCTGGCCAGATGCAGACCATCCTGCCAGTATAGGCTGGTGTCCCTCCAGGTGGAATCCCAGTACCCAATGAAGCCAAACCCCTGTGCTCCACACCATTTTTTCAACCTTTCATTAAACTGCATGGTGCAAAGTACCCTTGCCTCACCCCTGTCATTGACAGGCAGCACCTCTGAGAAGGATACTGTGTGTGCTACTTGTCTTAGGCCCCTCCCCAACTCTACAAAGTCCTCCTGCACTGCTCTAATCTCATGATAAGCCAAGTCATTTGTCCCTAGGTGGACAATGATGTCCAGCTCAGACTCCCGTGCAGCTGTTCTCGTGATCCTGAGGATGCGCTTCTTGTCCCTCCAAGCCATGGCACCAGGCAGGCACCTTACTTCAGTTTTCCCTGCTCCCCCCAGTTCTATCCCTCATAATTGAGTCCCCCACCAGGAGCTTCTTCCTTTCCCTGTGGTGTCCTCTGCCTCCTTCCTGTGGGTCTTCCTTGTGACAGTTGTCCTCAGCCTCCTTAGTCTCCTCTGCGGGTGCATCCATAGGGGAGCTATGCTCCCCCAGAATGGTGTATGATTGTGGAGTGTAACAACTGACTGGGTGTGCCTCTGTTCCACCATCCTCACCCTCCCTGAGCCCACTGTGGTCCAACTGCTGTGCTTTCTTCACAACCTCTGAGGTAGTGGTGGTGGCTCTGGTGCTCCATGGATGGTGGAGGTTCCCTTCCTACTGTCCAGTGTGGCCTGGGGGAAGGTTCCTTTACTATTGTCCAGTGTGGCCTGAAGAAGGGCAACTTCCTCCCTCAGGGCAGAGAGTTGTCTGCAAATAGGGTAGCATCTCAGCCTCCAGAAAGACTCCTGGAAGACTGCTGCCCCACAGCCATTACATTGCACTACTCCCCACATGTTTATGTACTTTTTTTGTCTGTGAAAATAATGCCCAGAAATGTATTTTCTCTGTTTTTTTCCATCCGTACTGTTGCAATTTGCGACAGTACAGCACAACGCTTTCATGACTTCGGTGGCACTGTGGCAGCATAGTGTCTCAAATTGCTACAGCCTTTCACGACCGCTTTTGCAATTTGCGACAGTATTGCCCCAAAAAACATGTTTCTTTGGCCCTGCACTGCAACTAAACTGTTTGAACTTATGGGTTGAAATTTACAGTGTAGTAAAGGCTTGCCCCACAGATGTGCCTTTTGTTGGTTTTGTGTAAACTTTTCCATTGGTACCAGTGTTACAGCGCTCCAAATTTGCAAATTGTCCCATAGGATTACACTGTGGTGGCCATGGCATCTTTCAGCACCACTATCTCGAAAACGGTTCAAGATACGGATTTTTCACTAAGTGCAGCTTAATATATTGTGTACTAAGCATGCATGGAGGTGGCTAGGCCATGGATATAACTGCAAAATAATTTTTCCCACAGTTGCTATCATTACTGAGATATTGCCAGGTAAGCATTACAAGGGTTACTTGGAATGCCTCTAGGCCTGTGCTGTGCATCTGTACATGTGGGTAGGTGGGAGCACAGGGTCCAGAGGGCCCACACTCCCACCTATGCATGTAATTTATGCTAAAGTGGGAGCACTGTGCCCTCCTACACTATGCCTCTACACTCGTGGGTGGGAGTGCAGGGCCCAGAGGGACCACGCTCCCACCTATGGATACCATTATGCAAAACTAAAAGCACACGGCCCTCCTGTGCTATGTTTCCATACTTATGGGTAGGTGGGAGTGCAGGGCCTAGAGGGTCTGCGCTCCAACCCATGGAAACCATCTTGCAATACTGGGAGTACAGGCCCTCCTGCGCTATGTGTCTACACTTATGGTTGGGTGGTAGCACAGGGCCCAGAGGGTCTGCATTCCCAAATATGCATCCCATTATGCAAAACTGGGAGAACAGGGCCCTCCTGCACTATCCCTCTACACTTATGGCTGGGTGGAAGCACAGGGCCCAGAAGGCCCATGCTCCCACCCATAGATACCATATGAGAAACATTTCACTGTCTCAAAAAGAAGGGAAACTCATTGCAAAAAAGTTCCCTTAATACATTAATTAGGGTTGATTCCTCACCAACAAAAGTCTGGAAAGGTTAGGGTTACCAACCCACCTCACACTTTCACAGAACAGGTGCCAGAGCACCTTGCTCGGTCAGCTTCCAACTCCTCACCCCATTCTCCCATACTGTACCATCTCAGCTTGTTTACACATGGAATGGAGTGAGAGTTAGGACTGACGACTCTCAAGGCACACCCTGGCACCTGTTGGTCTGTGGTGGTGGGTGTGTGTGGGGTAGGTTGGTAACCCTAACATCGAATTTCCAGACTTTTGCTGGTGTTGAATCAACCATAATTGATGTATTAATGGAGTTTTATATATATATATATATATATATATATTTTTTTTTTTTAATAGGGCACAGTCGCACCCCTATAGTTAGGGTTAAATTGTTACTTCTAAGTTAAACTCAATATTTTGCACTTTAATAACTTGTAACTATTCAACCTATTTACATGACATTTTCCATATGCCATCAGCGACCAAAGATCTCTTAGAAACATAAAAACATAGAAACATAACAAGTGTCAGCAGATAAGGACTGCCAAGCCCATCCAGTCTGCCTGTAGGCCCTAAACATTGTATGTGGCCACTGACCCCATGTGATCAATGGCTTTACATCACTCCCTCCCCTCTCAAGGTTCCCTTGTGCCCATCCCACCCATGTTTAAACCCCTCCACTGTGCTTGCCCCCACTATCTCCTGTGGCAGACTATTCCAAGTGTCAACTATCCTTTCTGTGTAGAAAAACATTCTCCCATTACCTCTTAATCTACCCTCTCCAATTTCATATCATGCCCCCTTGTTCTAGTACTTTTTCTACACTGAAAAGGGTCCCCCACCTGAACCATGTTTATGTCCTTGAGTTGCTTGAAAGTTTCAATCATGTCCCCCCCCCCACTCTCTCCTCTAGTGAGTGCATATTGAGGTCCTTAGACTCTCCTCATATGTTTTGTGGTGTCAGCCTTGTACCATTTTTGTCATCCTTCTCTGGATAATCTCCACCTTGTTTATGTCCTTGCTCAGGTTTGGCCCCCAGAACTGCATACAGTACTCCAGATGAGGCCTTACCAATGATTTATACAATGGCATCACCACCTTCCACCTCCTGCTAATGATACTCCTACCTATTGATATGCCAATTATTGTTCTGGTGAGATGCACGGGTGCAGAGATACTGAAAGTGAAAAAATGTGAAAATTACGATTTTTGTTTATTTCTCTGTTACGCCACAGTGCAAAAATGGCTTGGAATTATTTTGGTCTGAAATTTTCAGGGGAGAAAGATATTGGGCCACAGATGTGCCTTTAGAAGGTTTGGTAAAAAATTACTAATTTGTTTCAAAGTTATTAAATTTTAAAGTTTACAATTATTTTCAATGGAAATGTCACTCTCCAGTTAAATGCCAACCTTAAAAAAGGATCCTTTGTCACAAATGGGTAATCCTGTGTTGCAAATGGGAAATCAGTTTTCATGCCACCACCATCTTGTTTTCCCTTAGCAAGGAGAAGAAAATTAAAAAACTAAAAAAAATGTTTTCACAAGTTACCAACACATGTTCTGCTAATTGGGGACCCATTCTATCGAATTCTGCTGATAGTTTTTTTGATAAATCACTTGGAAATGTTTTTTGGACATACTAAAATCCTTTTAGCAAATTGTAAGAAAGGAAACATGAAAAAGGATCCTGATTTGCAATTTGTGAAAAAATAGTTCTGTCATTGTTGTTTCTTTGTCACTGCACACTGAGGAAATGGTTTGGAATTTTGGTCTGAAATTTTCAGGGTACAAAGGGGTTGCCCCACAGATGTGTCTTTTGCTGGTTTGGTAAAAATAGATCACTTTGCTCTAGAGTTCTGTGGGTTTAAATGTTGCTTAATTTCCCAAAGGATAACATTGTAATGTGAGGTATACACAGTTGTTTCTTTGTCACTCTGCTGTGAAGAAATGGTTTGCTATTTTGGTGTGAAATTTTCAGACTACAAAGGCTCACCCCACAAATGTGCCTTTTGCTGGTTTGGTGAAAAGATATTAATTTGATATGCAGTTGTACAGTTTTCATATTTTTCTGTATTTCCCATAGGATAATATTGCACTGTGAGGTGTTTCTTTGGCACTGTGCACCATGGGATGGGCTCCCACATGCAAATACAGATACCATAATGGGTTGATAGGAGCACAGGACCCACAGCGCCCTGCACCCCCACAGGGAAATAAGGATACAATTACAATATCTCAAAAATGATGGATGAATAGGAGCCCCTGTGCTCCCACATGCAAATACAGATACCATTATGGACTGATGGGAGTGCATGGATGCAGACAAATAAGGGTGTGCTTATAGTGTCTCAAAAAGTAAGGAAATTCTTTGAACAGCTTTGTTAATGCACTAGTTAGGGTTGAAGCCACAAAAGTAGGGAAATGTAGTGTTAGGGTTTCCAACCCTGACACTCTACCCTACAGGTAGCAACAGGTGAGAGGGGTGCTTTGTGGTTGTCAGTCCTAATGCTCACACCATTCTCATACTATACCCATCTCAGCCTTTTTACTCATGGAATGGGGTGAGTGTTAGGGTTACCCCTAGTAAACCCCCACACCTGTTGCTGCCTGCAGGGTGGGGTGATAGGGTTGTAAACCCTAATGCTACATTTACCTGCTGTTATGGCTTCAACCCTAACTAGTGTATTAACAAAGCTTTTTGCACCTTCAGCGCTCCGTGACTGTAAAAAAAATCTCAGCCAATTCAAATCTGGGCTCCGCTTGCACCTAACACCTGAAAATGGTTGTTCCTGCTGAATGTAACTCTTGCTAGTGTAAATCCCACATTTAAACCTTGTAAACTACTTCCAGCCAACCCCCAGTTTCAACCTCTTGTCACCCCTCTACACCTTACCCTCCTCCTCCTCCTCCTCCCCATGTCCCCCACTCATTTCACTTCCCTGCCCCCACATCTGTCACTACCTCAACAACACCTCTCTGACTGCTCCTACCTCCTTCCAGGAGGCCACCTCTGATCTCTACCTCTTGGCACTTACTCAGGGGCCATCCCACACTGATGAACTGTTGTTTATTGCTGCTCCTTCCAGTCTTAACTTTGCATTCTTTTAAACCTCTAAATTCTAGATCCCGCCATCTGCAACTGTTTACTTGAAACATATTTGCTGCTTGCTGATTATCCTCAATAATGCTGAGTTTGGTTTTTGTATTGTATTGTATTGTATTGTATTGTATTGCACTGTATCATATTGTACTGCCTCCCTTGACTTGGAACCTTTGTAAATGAGCCATGGCTCAAAGATATTAATCTGAAACTGAATAAGTGAAATATACATTGCAAAAAACTCTGTTAATACATCAGATAGGGTTGATTTCACACCAACAAAAGTCTGGAAATTTGATGTTAGGGTTACCAGCCCTACCCCCACCCTCCACAGACCAACAGGTGTCAGGGTGGTATGGATTGAACCCTAGCGATGCATCAACAGAGTTTTTTGCAATGAATTTCCCTTCTTTTTGAGAATGTGAAATGTTACTCATATGTAATCCATAGGTGGTAGCGTGGGTCCTCTGGGCCCTATGCTCCCACCCGCCCAAAACTGTGTCCTCAGGTTTGTAAAATGGTATCCATAGGTGGTAGCATGGGCCTTCCAGACCCTGCACTCCCACCCAGCTATAACTATGTCTTTAGGTTTGCAAAATGGTTTTCATAGATGAGAGCATGGACCCTCTGGGCCCTGTGCTCCCAGCCACTCATAACTATACTCTCAGGCTTTCAAATTTGGTATCTATAGGTGAAAGTGCAAGCCCAGAGGGCCCTTCACTCCCACCCACCCATAACTATGTCCTGAGGTTTGCAAAATGGCATCCATTAGGGCTGTGTGAATAACGAATATTATTTCCTGAATACCACGAATAATGAGCTATTCGTTATTCGGATTCCGAATAAAGAATAGTGCACTATTTGTCAAAAAAAAGCTAAAAATGCCCCCCCACCCTCCTTCTTAGCCAGATCTGGCAAGATAAAAAAGAACCCCCATTCCCCCCACCCTCAGATAGAACCAAAACCCCTCTTCCCTCCAGCAAGTCATAATAAAAAAGAAAATATTTAAAATCCAATGGGCGGCCAGCTGTTACCTCCATGGCTGGCCACCAGGTTTGATACTGTGGCTCCACACACACACACACACACACACACACACACACACATCCACACCCCAGTAGTAGCATGCACCCCGCACCCTGCAGTTAAAGCAAAATAAAAAACAAAAGGCAGCTGGCACAGCCCACCCTCCTCCTCAGTTGGCTGCCTCCTTGTAAATGAAATCATTCACTTGCTTGTGCTTATATAGTAGAATGAGCTGATCATCTGATCAGCATTCTACTATATAAGCACAAGCAAGTGAATGATTTCAATCACAAGAAGGCAGCTGGCCGAGGAGGAGGGTGGGCTGCGTTGGCTGCCTTTTTTTTACTTTGCTTTAACGGCAGGCTGCAGGGTCGTGCCACTACTGGGTTGGGGATGGGTGTGTGTGTGTGTGTACATGTGTGACATGAGTGTGGGTGGGTGGGGGGACACAGTATTAAAATTTGGTGGCCGGCCAGCCGTGGAGGTGGGTGGGGTTGTGCTGTTGCCCATTGGATTCTTTTCATTTTTTTATTATGACTTGGTTGGGGATGGAGGGGGTTTGGGTGCTACCTGAGGGTGGGGGAATGGGGTTCTTTTTATCTTGCCAGATCTGGGTAAGGGAGAGGGTGGGGGGCGATGTTAGCTTTTTTTACTGTAAAGTGGCGAAAGTGCCCAAATTCGAATATTCGGATGCACGAGCTCTGAATACTGAATATTCGGCTGAATATTTGAAAAAAGATATTCACACAGCCCTAGTATCCATAGGTGGGAGTGCAGACCCTCTGGGCTCTGCATTCCCACCTACCCATCAGTGTAAAGGCATAGCACAGGAGGGCCCAGTGATGCCATTTTTGCATAATAGGATGCATATTTGGGAGCACAGGCCCTCTGGCTCCTGCGCTTACATCCACCCATAAGTGCAGAGACATAGCACAGGAAGGCCCTGTGTTCCCAGCATTGCAAGATGGTTTCCATGGGTGGGAGTGCAGGCCTTCTGGGCCCTGAACTCCCACCTGGCTATAAGTATAGAAACATAGTGCAGGAGGACCACGTGTCTTTAGTTTTGCATAATCGTATCCATAGGTGGAAGCACAGGCCCCCACCCACCCATGAGTGTAGAGGCATAGTGTAGGAGGGCCCAGTGTTCCCAGTTTAGCATAAATAGTATGCATAGGTGGGAGCACCACAAGTACAGACACACAGCACAGGACTAGAGGCATTCCAAGTAATCCTTGTAATGCTTATTAACAATATCTCAGTAACCATAGCAACTGTGGAAAACAATTATTTCTCAGTTGTATTCATGACCAAGCCACCTCCATGCCTGCTTAGCGAAAAATATGTATCTTGAACCATTTTCAAGATATAGGTGCCGAGAGGCACCACGGCTGCCATAATGTTATCCTATGGGAAAATTTGCAACTTTGAAGTGCTGTAACTCTGGAACTGGTGAGCAAAATGAGCAAAAGACACATCTGTGGGGCAAGGGCTTGCCACCCTGCAAATTTCAGCCCAAATGTCCTAACCATTGTCTTGCTCTGAAGTGGTAAAGAAACTGGGCTTTTGGGGCACTTTACCTGCAGTACTTTTGTTGAATTCCATGGACTTTCATGAAAGTACCATTGATTTATATGGGAGAGCTTTCACGGAAATACTGTAGTACTTTAACGAAAGTCCTGCCATTAGAGATGAGGGACTTTGGCGAATGTACCCATAGGACTTTCACAAAAGTCCATGGAAGTTTCACAAAAGTTCCACTGCTGAGATGGTGGAAGAATTTTAAAAACATATTTCTGGGCTTCAAGGTGAAAAACTAATGCCAGAGTCGTGTGCCTAGGGTCCCGATTAGGTAAACCATTTTGGTGTTTACCTAGGGACAGTATTTTTAAACTACAACATCCTTCCCACCTCATTAACTGAAAACAATATATCAGCAGCAGGAAAGTACCAAACCCATTTGCAAAAGTAAAAAGTGCTTTTGTGAAAGTAAAAAGTACTTTCAAGCCTGACATATATTTTTTTCTCATAGGCTATAATGGGAAACTTTAATAACTTTTGAATGGATTAGTTTTTGTTCACCAAACCTTCAGAAGGCACTTCCCTGACCCAGTCCTCATATACCCTGAAAATTCTAAACCAGACATATAAACCGTTTGGGCTGTAGAGACAAGCAAAGAATATGTCAAAAATGGCCAAAAAAAGTGTTATTTTGCACTTTATTTTTGCACTCCACAGCTCCAAAACTGCAAATCTGACCAGAATGAAACTTGCCAGATCCAGAGATCTATGGTAGTACACAGTGCATGCAAAATTTCAGGCAAATCAGTCAGACAGTTGCAGAGTTATTAAAGTGCAAAATCATAGAAGTGGCTACTCAACCCTAGCTATAACTGCACTACCATGCAGCTAATATATATATATATATATATATATATATATACAGTATATATATATATATATATTATGGCAGCATGGTGCTACCATAGTTAGGGTTGAGGAGCCATTTACATGTTAAACCTAAAATTTTGCACCTTTATAACTTTGCAACCGTTCAACAGATTTGCCTGAAATTTGGAATACATGATCAAGACCCATACACCTTGGGATCTTCCAAGCCTCATACTGGTCAGATATATGGTTGCGGAGTTATTAAGTGTGATCTGCGCATGCATTTACACTTTTTTTTGGAATTTTACGATCACGCCTACAGGTCACACGGTTTGCACAACTAGTCCGAAATCTTCAGGGAACGTGCAGCCAGGGTTACCAATGTGCCTTTCAAAGATTTTGTGAAAAAATATTAAACGGTTCAAAAGTTATTCAAAAAACAAGTTCCCATTGTAAGTCAAAGGGAAAAGTTAACAAAAAGTTCAACAGTGTCGCAAATGCAGTTTTTACTTTCACAAATGGCCCTTTTACGGTCACAAATCTGCCATTTTGTTTTCAGTTGGTGATCAGAAAAATGCTTGGCATTTAAATTTGGGCTTCTCTAGCAACCTACTGTAATTCTTTTTGTATTCACCTAGTCAGACCCTGAGGATGCTAGCCATGTCTTTATTTACCAGTAAAAAAACCCAGAAATATGTTTTCACAATTCTGAAAAGTATCATGAAACTCATATCTTACTTGCAACACTGTTTATCAATTTACAAAAAGCTTAAATTGCAACAGTACTTTTCTAGGCTGTGGGAAAAGGACAGCAATTCTTTGGCACCCCACTGCAAAAGAACGGTTTGGTGTTTTGGGATGAAATTTGGAAGGAATGCAGCTGACATCTCACAGATGTGCCTTTCAGTATCTTGTTGAAAAAATATTACATGGCAGCAAAGTTATAGCACTCCAAAGTTTACACTTTTGCCCATAGGATAACATTTTGGTGTCCGACACATTGCAGCAATCCTTGGGCGCCCTGCTGCAAAAAAGAAAGTTTGGTCTTTTGGGCTGAAATTTGGAGGGAAGACATCCAACATCCCACAGATGTGACTTTTAGTGGTTTGTTGAAAAAATATTAGAGGGAGCCAAAGTTATGGCACTCTGAAGTTCTCTTTTTTTCCCATAGGATAACATTACGGCGTTCGCCACACCTTTCAGGGCTTGTATCTCGAAAACGGTGCAAGATACAGACTTTTCGTCAGAAAAATGCTTAGTCCCCTAACAAGGGCTAAGCGTAAAACTAGCCAGGAAAGTCATAAATCATATGACTTTTACATTTTTTTCTACAATGTACGGTTCCTGAGATATAAGCAATTTAGTATTCCAGCTCCTCATTTTCTGCTCCGAGACCCATTATTATGCATACATTCCTTGTACTCACTGTCTTTCTCTATGAAGTTTTTGGGAAAACCAGACTGTGCGCTTACATTATTGTTACTGTTGCCTTTTCCGCTTTCGGTTCCATACCCGTTTCACTTACCGTTCACATCTACACCACTATTTGCGTTATCCTTTGCGTTTTCATTTGCCCTTGTATTTCCATTATTTTTTACCATTTGTGTTTACATTACTGTTTCTCTTTCTGTTTTGCTTTGCGTCACCATGCCCATTACCATTTGCGTTTGCGGGCACCATGTTACTATATGACAAGACATCACATGGCGGACTGCTCCCATCTATGCTGCCATGTGCATTACCCTTTCTGTTCTCATTTGTGCTTGCATTACCATGTGCACCACTGTTAGTGCTTCTATTTGCATTGCTGTTCCTGTTACTATGTCACAAGACATCACGTGGCGGGAGCGTGGGGCCCAAAGGGCCCCGCACTCCCGCCACTGCATTACATTCACTATTTTTCATTTTCATTCTCAAAAAGAAGAGAAATTAGAGGCAAAAAAACTCAGTTTAATGCATCAGTTAGGGTTGTTACACAGTGACAAAAGTGAGGAAATTGATTGTTGGGTTGAAAACCCCCCTTGGACCCCCCAACTGGCATTGGGGTGTGCATTGGGATCTTCAGTCCTAACTCTCACCCCATTCTCCTATACCTCTGCTTCTTTACACATGTGATGGGGTGAGATTTAATGCCAATGACCCCAATGCGCACCCCATAGCTGGTTGGGGTGGGCTGGTGGATCCAAGGGGGGATTTCAACCCTAACACCGAATTTCCTCACTTTTGTCGCTGTGGAACAACCCTAACTGATGCATTAAATGGAGTTTTTTGCCTCAAAAAAAAATATATATATATATGTACAAAAACTCGTAAATAAATAAATAAATAAAATATTAGCTGCATGGTAGTATACATATATAGCAAAAAACTCCATTAATGCATCAGTTAGGGTTGTTCCACAGCAACAAAAGCAGGGAAATTCGGTGTTAGGGTTCAAATCCCTAACTCTGCATTCCCCACCGACCACCACTACACATACATATACATACAAGTAGGGGAAGGACCAAGGCAACACAACCAATCACACACAACCAGCAGGAGGTGCATACCTCTGTTACCATAGCAAGTAGGGAAAAAATTCTACTTCAGGTATTATACAGTATTTCTAAACTTGTTCAATGAGGTTAGTTCACTTAAAGGTGAAGCAAGCTGCCAGTAGTGGCAACTGTGTACCTCGCTTTGATTTTGACATATGGGTGTCAAAGGCATGATGGGTGCCACAATGTTAACTTATGGGAAATTGCTCAATTTTGGAACACTGTAACTTTGTGATCCTTAACAATTTTTGCACCAAAGCAACAAAAGGCACATCTGTGGGACTAAGGCTTGCCACCCTGCAAATTTCAGCCCAAAGGACCCAACCATTTGCTTGCAGGAGGATGGCAAAGATGTGCAGTTATCAGGAGCATAGTTCTGCAGAATACTTTTGCAAACGCGAAAGTGTCACAAATGGAAAACATGACACTTTCAAATTTGGAAAGCAGGTGAAATACTTGCGCAAAATACTTTCGCAAACACAAAAGTGTCGCAAATGCATAGCATAACAGTTTCGCATTTGCGAAAGTGATTTGCAAAACTATTTTCAGTAAATGTCCAAAATCCTGTTTTGGTGCTTGTAAACCCCCAAAAAGCACATGTGTAGTCTGTGTTATGTGTTGGTGGCAGCGTGGGGCCCAAGATGCCCAGTTGTCCATAGTGATATGTGTTTGGTGGAGCATGGAACTTCCAGGATCAGAGTTAGCAGTGACGACCCTATGCCACACCCCGACATCTGTTGGTGTGTGGAAGATGGGAGCATGGGGGTGTGGTTTCATGGTTTAGATAGCTGCATGTTATTTCTGTTACCTTCTGCTGGTTGTGTGGGGTTGTGTTGCCTTGGTCCTTCCCATACTTGCATGTATGTGTGTGTGGTGGTGGTGCAGGTGGGGGGAAGGTGGAGTCAGGGTTTTGAACCCTAACACTGAATTTCACTGCTTTTGTTGCTGTGGAGCAACCCTAACAGATGCATTAACTGAGTTTTTTGCCATTAATTTCCCTTCTTTTTGAGAATGTGCAATATAAATAGTGAATGGTATGTGGTGGTGGGAGCGCAGATCCCTTCAGGCCCCATGCTCCCACCATGCTGGCCATTTCTGCATAATAACCCTAACAGTAATGGTAACACTAACGGTAATGGTATCGGTACCGGTAACATTGACAGCAATGGTAACACCAAAGGTAACAGTAACACTAACGATAAAAGTAACAATAACAGTAATAGTAGCGCACACGCAAATGCGTATGCTAATGCTAATGGTAACGGTAACAGAAATAATAACGGAAATGGTAACGGTAACAGTCACGCAAGGGCAAATACAAAGGCAAATGGTAACAGTGATGTAAATGCAAACAAAAATGTGAACACTAATGGTAATGGTAGCAGTAACACAAACACAAATGATAACGGTAACAGTGACGCAAATGGTAATGGTAATAACACCACCAAAGCAAACATGAACAGAAACACAAATGGTAACAGTAACACAAATGCAAATGGTAATGCAAACAGTAATGCTAATGATAATGGTGAGGCAAATGCAAATGGTAATGGCAATGGTAACGCCAATGCAAATGTGAATGCAAACACAAACGCTAACAGTTACAGTAATGCAAATGCAAACACAAATGGTAACAGAAACGCAAGTGGAAATGCAAACACAAGTGGTAACAGTAATGGTGATGCACACATAAATGCAAACAGTAACGCAAACGCAAGTACAAATGCAGATGTGAACAGTATCATAAAAAGTAACAGTGATGGAAATGTAAACACAAATGTTAACACAAACACTAATGGTAACAGTGACACAAATGCAAACGGTGATGGTAACGGTAACGCCAACACAAACGTGAACACAAACGCTAAGGTTTATGGTAACACAAACATAAACGTAAATGGTAATGCAAATGTAAATGGTAACGGTAACATAAACACTGATGGTAACGCTAACGATGATGCAAACATAAATGCAAATGCAAATGGTAAAGCTAACACAAACACAAGCACAAACGCAAATGCAAACAGTAATGGTAATGGTGATGCGAACGCAAATGGTATCGCAAGCGCAAACGGTATTGGTCACGTAAAAGCAAACAGTAACATAAATGCAAGTGCAAAAGCAAATGGTAATGGTAACGTAAATGCAAACGCAAATGGTAACAGTAAAAGTGACACAACTGTAAATGTAAACACAAACGCAAACAGTAACGTAAACACAAATGGTAACAGTAACATAAACAGAAATGCTAACAGTAATGGTGATGGAAACATAAATGCAAATGGAAACTCAAAAGCAAGTGCAAATGCAAACAGTAACAGTAACACTAACGGTGATGCAAAAGGAAACTGTGACGCAAACCGAAGCGCAAATGCAAACGGTAATGGTAACAGTAACAGAAATGCAAATGGTAACGCAAATGCAAACTATAACAGTAACGCAGATGGTAACGGTAACGCTATCGGTAACGGTGACGCAAAAGGGAACGGTAACGCAAACGGTAATGGAAACACAAGCAGAAACATAAATACAAATGCTAACAGTAACAGTAATATAAACACACACGCTTTGTGTCCAAAAAAGGTTCATTCAGAAGCACAGTGAATACAAAGAATGTGGGCATAATAATGGCCCTCGGACCAGAAAATGAGCACTTGGAATACTAAATTGCTTATATCTCAGGAACGGTAAGATGTAGAAAAAGAATTAAAATGTCATATTATTTATGACTTTCCAGACTAGTTTTGTGGGGGGGGGGCTAAGAATTTTTTGATGAAAAGACCGTATCTTGAACCATTTTTGAGATACGGGACCCAAATGGTGCGGCGGATGCCATAATGTTATATGGGAAAAATTGTCAACTTCAGAGTGTCGTAACTTTGCAGCCCTGTAATATTTTGCCACCAAACCACCCCAAGGCACATCTGTGGGATGTTGACTTTCATCCCTGCAAATTTCAGCCCAAAAGACCAAACTGTTGTTTTGCAGCAGGGTGGCAAAGATTTCCTGTTGTTTTGGCCATACTTTCTCAAATTACTTTTGCAAATCATAACACTTTCACAACAAAAAAAAATCACGAAAGTGTTGCATTTGCCAAAGTACTTTGTGATGATACTTTTTACAAAAAATTTAAAAACATATTTCTGGAGGGGTTCCCCCAAAAAAAAGACATGGCTAGCATCCTCAGGACTCGACTAGGTGCACACAACAAGAATTGCGTCAGTAGAGGGTCCCAAATTTAAATGCCAAGCATTTTTTCTGAGCTGTAACTGAAAAAAAAGGCTGACTCACAAAAGTAAAAGGCTCATTTGCGACACTAAAACAGCATTTGTGACACTGTCACAATTGTTGTTAACTTTTTCCATAGATTATAATGGAATTCAGGTTTTGTTTAATAAATTTTGAACCATTTAATATTTTTAAAGAAATCTTTGAAAGGCACACCAGGGAGCCCGGCTGCATGCTCCCTGAAGTTTTTGGACCAATCACGCAAACTGTGTGGGCTGCAGGAGTGAGCAAAGAAATGCCCAAAAATCTGTAATTTATGCGTTGTTTGGAGCACTGTAGTTCCACATCCATATATCTAACCATAACGCAACTTGTCAGATCCAGAGACCTATGGTACTAGACCATGCTTTCCAATTTTCAGGTAAATCTGTTATACAGTTGCAGAGTTATTAAGGTGCAAAATTTGAGATTTAACCTTAAATGGGGTACTCAACCCTAACTATAGTGGGACTACCGTGCCACTATAATAAATATATATATATATATATATATATACACACGATATATAGATATTATATATATATATATATATATATATATATATATATATACACACACACACACACACATATATATATGTTTTATGCAAAAAAAAACTTTGTTAATGCATCAGTTAGGGTTCTTCTACAGCAAAAAAAGTGAAATTTGATTTTAGGGTTCTCACCTTGTACCCACCCGCCCCCACCAACAGGCATTGCGGGCGCATTATTGTTTCACCCCATCCCATATGTAAACAAGCTGAGGTGGTGCAGGTGTAGGAAGCAGGGGTGAGAGTTAGGCCCGATGACCCCAACGCACACCCAATGCCTGTTGGTGGAGGCAGGAGTGCGAGGGATGGGAACCCTAAAATCAAATTTCCTCACTTTTTTCACTGTACAAGAACCCTAACTGATGCATTAACAAAGTTTTTTGCATAGAATTTCCTTACTTTTTAAGAAAGAATAGAAATGTAGAAAGTTGCGCAAGTTGGTGGGAATGCGGGGCCCTGCTCCCATCAACTTGTAAGTGTCGAGCCACATTACACACACAATGACTAAAAAGTACATTGACAACAGCAAGAGCAGCTACAAAATAAATGTTAATCTAGTAGAACAGTAGAAAATGCTGTTG
Source organism: Neoceratodus forsteri (assembly GCA_016271365.2). Lineage (NCBI taxonomy): Eukaryota > Metazoa > Chordata > Ceratodontiformes > Ceratodontidae > Neoceratodus > Neoceratodus forsteri. The sequence continues at coordinate 345,332,682 of CM028133.1, read as the reverse complement.
ACAAAACGTAAACTGCACCACATAATATCTACACAAAAAATATATTGTCTGACACATAAACACCACTATTAACATCTACAGGACATGCCATCAACACCCTCCAAATTTCAAATAAAAAGACCAAACCATGTCCAAGATATAACATGTCAAAATTTGAAATTCTCATTTGTCAGAGTGGCACAGTTCTGCACCTGTTGACATTTAACACACACAATGACTGAAAACTATATCCATGACACTAAGGCTAGGCACCCTATCAATTACAAGCCACCAGCATAATCCAAAACAAGTGTGTCATGCAATATCTCCGCAAAAATAATTTTCTCTGACATGTAAACACCATAACTCACATCTACAGGACATGTCATAAACGCTCTCCACATTTCAAGTAAAAAAAAAAAACAAACCGTTTCTGAGATATTCAATGTTAAAGATTGGTAAAATTACCTATTTCATTATAAAAAATCTGGCCATCTCCCCCCCCCACGATCAAAGATGGCGATCAAATAATCTTACAATCGAAGAATTTGCAGGCTCATGATCAAAGAATTTACAGACTTATGAACAAAGAATAAAAATGCTATAAATCAAAAAATTGAAGTAATTGCAGTAAACCACCGCCATGGTTCGACAGAATGAACCCCCCTGAGCAAAACCCACCCTCATTTGACTTCCTAGAGCACCCCTTGGCTGAGAAAATAGATTTTTTTATCTGGTCATCTCATCCCTCGCTCGCTATGTACGATCGCGATCAAAGAATCTCCCGATCAAAGAATTTGCAGGCTTGCGATCAAAGATCGTTAGTGAGCCACGAATTGAGAATTTAAAAGCTTATAACTCTGTTTTTTGTCTGATTTGGATGAAACCAAAAGCATGGCTAGATAGATCAGAGTCCTCTGTGTAAAACCCATCCAAGTTTTACTTCAGAGGTGACCCCTGAGCAGAGATATTTGTGTTTTTCCGATTGGAAATTTAAAAACAAGATGGCGGACCTCATGATCAAAGAATTTTGAAAATTCTCCGGGACAAAGATTTTTGAACCTCGAGCCTGCAGATTTTTTGATTGACAGGTGGGACCAGATGGCCAGAACCCCATTCTCTGTTCGCAAAACATACATATAAATGTTCCTATTGACTTATAATGGGAACTTAAAAGTGGCATAACTTTTGAATGCCTTAATATTTTTTCACCAAACAAAAAGCAGCATGTTCGGCCATCAAAGCTCTTTCAAATGAGCCATCTCACAGAATAGCATACCATGCAATGGCCATGCAGTGCCACGTCAAAAATCCCAAAAGCTACCTCCAAAAATTGATAATTTTGCATTTTTCAGCATTTTCGTACGCAAAGACCATAAGTCCGACCAAAACACAATTTGGCAAATCAAGAGATATATAATGCCCCAATGTGCTTGCTAAACTTCAGGCAAATCCGTTGAATGGGTCCAACGTTATTAACGTGCAAAATTTTGAGTTTAACACAGAAGTGACAACTGAACCCTAACTATAGTGGTGTGACCGCGCCACTATAATATCTGTAATAGATAACCCACTCTAAGGTGTGCGGTCACACTCTGATATATGCACACCTTGGTGTGCGTTGTTACACATGCGGCCGCAGGCCGAGTGCATCAACCACCCAAGGTGTGTGTATATCAGAGCATGACTGCACACCATAGAGTGGGTTATCTATCTTATAAAATGGCAAAATTGTTTTGGAGGGGGTGAAAGTGCAGGTGTGCTGTCACGCTGTGATATACGCATGGTCACCTGATGGTCTTTCACCAATTGATTAGCTTCTTTTTTCAAACCCATTTTATATATATATATATATATGGAAAAAAACTCAGTTTAATGCATCAGTTAGAGTTGTTTCACAGTGGCAAAAGTGAGGACATTCGGTGTTAGGGTTGAAAACCCCCCTTGCACCTCCTCAGCCCGCCCCCCCAACCGGCATCGGGGTGTGATTCGGGTTTGTCAGCACTAACTCTCACTCCAGCACATGCATGAACAAGCTGAGGCATAGGAGATCAATAATCAAAACCCACCCTCATTTGTGTCCCTAGACCACCCCTCATCCAAGATATTTGTGAAAATAGGTCACAATGCAAGATTGCGATCAAAGAATCTAGCGATCAAAGAATTTGCAGGCTCGCGATCAAAGATTGTTAGTGAGCCGTGAACAAAGATTTTAAAAGCTAACAACTCCATTTTTTGACTGATTTGGATGAAACCAAAGGCATGGCTTGATAGATCAGAGCCCCCTGAGTAAACCCCATCCAAGTTTTACTTCAGGAGTGACCCCTGAGCCGAGATATTTCTGTTTTTCCAATTGGAAAACTAAAAACAAAATGGGGGTCCTTGAGATCAAAGAATTTTGAAAATTCTTGGGGACAAAGATTCTTGCACCATGAGGCTGCAAATTCTTTGATCACCAGGTGGGACCAGATGTCCAGAACCCATTTCTTTGTTCGCAAAACATACATATAAATTTTCCCATTGACTTATAATGGGAATTTAAAACTGGCATAACTTTTGAATGCCTTAATATTTTTTCACCAAACAAAAAGCGGCATATTTGGCCACCAAAGCTCTTTTAAATAAGCCATCTTTCAGAGTGGCACACTACACAATGGCCGTGCAGGGCCACATCCAAAATCCCAAAAGCTGCCTCCAAAAATGGATAATTTTGCATTTTACAGCACTTTTGTACATAAAGACCATAAGTCTGACTGAAATGCAATTTAGCAAATCAAGAGATCTACTATGCCCCACCATGTGTACTAAATTTCAGGCAAATCCATTGAATGGGTCCAAAGTTACTAACACCCAAACTTTTGACTTTAGTAAGTAAGTGACCGCTGAACTCTAACTATAGTGGGACGACTGCACCACTATAATATACACAGATATAGATATAAATATTAGAGGCAAAAAACTACATTTAATGCATCAGTTAGGGTTGTTCCACAGTGACAAAAGTGAGGAAAATCGGTGTTAGGGTTGAAAACCCCCCTTGCACCCCCTCAGCCCAACCCCCAACTGGCACTGAGGTGTGCATTGGGGTCATTGGCCCTAACTCTCACCCCTTCACATGCATGAACAAGCTGAGGCATAGGAGAATGGGGTGAGAGTTAGATCGATGACCCCAGTGCACACCAATGCCAGTTGGGGGCAGGCTGAGGGGTGCAAGGGGGGGTTTTAACCCTAACACCAAATTTCCTCACTTTTGTCACTGTGGAACAACCCTAACTGATGCATTAAATGGAGTATTTTGCCTCTACGTTCCCTTCTTTTTGAGAATGAGGACTATAAATAGTGAATGGAATGCTCCCACCACATGATTTTTTGTGACATAGTAACAGTAACAGCAACAGAAATGCAAGCAGAAATGGTTACGCACATGGTGACAGAAACGTAAATTGTAAAGCAGGCATTAATAGAAACGCAGGTGCAAAGTGACACCAAAGCAAACAGTGACGCAAACGGAGATGCAAACCCATACGGAAATGCAACTGGTAATGCGCACGGTCATGGTACCGCTATTGTGAAGACAAATGATAACTGTAACAGCAACCATAAAGCAAAAGGAAACAGAAATGCAAATGCAGGCAAGTACGGAAACGCAAACCGTAACGCGCATGGTGATGGTACCGCAATTGTAAACACAAATGGTAATGGTAACAGCAACAAGAACGCCAAAGAAAACAGAAACACAAATGTAAGTGCATAAGCAAATGCAAACCATAACACACACGAGCACAGGAACGCAATTGGAAATGTAAATGGTAACGGTAAGAACAACGATGATGCAAAACAAAAGACAAATGCAAATGAAAATGGAAGGGTGGCCACCAACAGAAATGGTAATGTGCACGGTGATGCTAAGCAAAAGACAAACACAAGCAGTAGTGGAGACACAAATGGTAACAGTAACGCAGATGCAAACAGAAACGCAAAGGGTAACGCTCATGGTGGCGTACACGGGAAAGCTAACACAAATGGGCATGGAAACAGAAGTGTAAAGCCTACATGTAACAGTAACTGGAGAGCACACCATATTTTTCCCCAAAAGCTCAATTGAGAAACACAGTGAAAACAAAGAATGTATGCATAATAATGGGCCTTGGAGCAGAAAACGAGCAGTTGTAATATTAAATTGGTAATATCTCAGTAACCATATGACGTAGAAAAAAAATTAGAATTTCACATAATTCATGAGTTTCCTGGCTATGTTTTCACTGAATGTGATGAAAATTCCGTATCTCACACCGTTTCCGAGACACGAACCCCAAAAGGCACGGCGGATGCCACCATGTTAGTCTATGGGGAACAAAGTCAACTTTGGAGTACATAACTTTGTATCCGTGCAATATTTTGTCACCAAACCATGAAAAGGCACATATGTGAGTTGTTAGCTGCCTTCCCTCCAAATTTCAGCCCAAAAGACCAAACCATTTTTTTTGTAGCAGGGTGGCAAAGAATTCCTGTCATTTTGGCCATAGTCTAGAAAAGTAGTGTCGTGATTTGCAACACCTTTCACAAAAATTTGTGAAAGTGCCACAAGTGTGACACTACTTTCCCCAGAAATTTGAAAAACATATTTCTGGGGTGTTTAACCCTCAAATAAAGACATGGCTAGCATCCTCAGAGCTCGAATAGGTAAACACAGAAAGAATTATGTCCCTAGATGGTCCCAATTTTAAATGCCAAGCATTTCTGTGATCAGTAACTGAAAACAAAATGGTGGATTTGTGACACTACTAGGGCCATTTGCAACACTAAAAAGTGCATTTGCGACACTTTCAAACTTTTTGTTACCTTTTCCCATTGACTTATAATGGGAACTTGTTTTTAGAATAACTTTTGAACCATTTAATATTTTTTCAAAAAATCTTCAAAAGGCACATTGAGGACCCTGGTCACACATTCTGTGAAGTTTTTGGACCAGTCACATAAACCCTGTGACCTGTAGGTACGAGCAAAGAATGTGCAAAAAAAGTAATTGCACACATGATTGTCGCTTAATAACTCCACAGCTGTACATCTGACTAGTACAAAAGTTGCCACATTCCAAGATCTATGGTTATGCCCCATGCCTGCCAAATTTCAGGCAAATCTGTTGAACGGTGGCAAAGTTATTGAGGTGCAAAGTTTCACCATTTAACCTTAAAAGGGGTACTCAACCCTAACTATGGTAGCATTACCATGCTACCATAATATATAAATAGGGGATACATGATGGGCATGAGTGTGATATGGCAAATATTGTCACTCCTGCAGAGTGAGATATCCAGAGCTGACGATACAGGAGTGACAATATTTGCCATAGCACATGATCTGCACATCATGTATTTGATTTATACAGTAGGGCTAGGAGTTTCAGAAGTATTGTTATGTTGTCTTGTGTTCTGTTCCTGTTTATTTGTTTGCTTATTCTGTGTGTGTGAGTTTTTCTGAATGGGCTGGCAGTGTTATAAACTCTGGAAAACATATGAGTGTGTTTTGCAATGCTAAATGAGTTAGTTTTAGGTAGGACTGAGAAACAGACTATTTTGTGAAGCTGTATTCTTTAGAAATCTGGCTGCAGTCAAGCTGAGAGTATCACAGTAATGGTAATGGGCTGAGTGTGTGTCAGAAACAGCTGAGACTTTTTAGTGGTAATTGAGTTAGCTGTAGGCAGCAGTGAGGAACAGAGTGTTATGTGAAGCTGTGCTCTTTAGAAATCTGGCTGCAGTCAAGCTGACAGTATCACAGTAATTGTAATGGGCTGAGAATCAGAGTCTGAGGAACAAGTGAGAGTGTTTTCAGTGGTAATTGAGTTAGCTGTAGGCAGCAGTGAGGAACGGACTGTTCTGTGAAGCTGTGCTCTTTAGAATTCTGGCTGCAGTCAAGCTGAGAGTATCACAGTAATAAGCTGGAAGTTAGAGTGTGGAATAGGTGTGAGTGTTTTGTAGTGCTAACTGAGTTAGCTGTAGGCAGCCATGAAACCTCTCATGTAGTTCTGCATTTGTGTCTATGATAACAGCACAGGTGTTTCTTGCATGCTGTGGGGAAAGCTGCCTAGAGTGATGATATCAGTGACCTTTGTGTGACCTGTGTGTGTAAATGGCTGATATCATCACGGTACAGCAGAAAGTAAAAATATCACACTGCAGTGGGTGATACACTGTTTTATCTCACTCATTTATCACTCACCCCTATTGAATAAATATATATATCACACCAGTGGTGAATAAATTGGGTAAAGAAATCATGTTATTTTGGGATAAATATTTATTTTTACTTAGAACACTATTTATTTCACTATCAGTCAATTCAATACCATTTTTATTGTATGGTTAAAAAACCTTCACAACATTTACAGCATCAAGTAAACATGACATAAATACATGTCTAAAATTATGATCCATAAATAGCATCATTTTCTTTAAAAAGAAAGAGAACAATGTGTTTTACATTGCAATACATATTCCATAAGTTATCCAGACTCAATACTATACAATTTTTATTTTACACTTTGCTTTCCTGATAGTCTGATAATAGTTGGCCAGCCTTTCCACTGCCCAAACATCTTCTGTGTGAAATAAGATGTTTGTTAATTCTGCCTTATCAATTAAATAAATATTGTTTAAGAAAGGGCTTAACCAGTATGCACACAGTTTTTCATACCACCTGCATTCCCATAGCATGTGCAACACATTTTCCTTTCCTCCACCCCCACAGTCACAGTCCTCAGAACTTATTCCTACTTTTTATATCTAAAATTCAATACATTGCTGGGGAACTGCTCAAATTTATACAGTGTAAAACTGGATCATAGTCTCGGCTTGATTAATATGTCTAGATATTTTTTAAACCCATGATTATAATTATTTAATGCAAATCATTTAGAGTAATGTGAGTTCATTATCAGATTTACATCCTTCCTGTTCCAGTAGTTCTTTATCTTTTTTTGTCTATATTTTTTGTATTTCATACTGATCACAATTCCTTTATCTTATGTTCTTCCAGGATAAACATTATAGAGTTTAATCTGGAATGTATTTGCATAAATAGCACAAGGATTTCTATTTTGTATACCTCTTGTATTATATATATATATATATATATATATATATATATATATTCTCTGCCTGTTCCACATTCAATTTTCTTGTCAATGTAATAGCAAATTGTATGTGTGTGTAACTCAGGACCTCCTTGTGAATGAACTTGCTCAACTGAGTCTTTCCTGCAATAAACTTGAACTAATCAAAAACCCAATTTATGCCCTACGTCCAGCCAGAATTCCTTTTCTTTTAAACATTTTTTAACTAAGGAATCTTCACTTTTGTTTGTAGCACAAATCAAGTAGTTAACTTTTCTTGCATCTGTTAAAACTCTAATATCTACTAACTCCAATTCTGACCTTATATAAGTAGATGGGCACTAGTGGCCTACTCTTCGTACATATCGTAATGATTTATATAAAGGACTCATTAATTTGTTTGAGTCATTTAATTCCCAGATTTCACAGCCATATAACAACTGAGATTCAACTTTAGCTTGTATACCTTGCACCAGGGGTCTAACCGTCATGCCTCCATGTGTATAATTAAATGTATTTAATCCAGCTATAGTTTTTTGGATTTTTCTATTGTCACTGCAAAATGCTTGCTCCATTTGTCATTTTGTTGTATCATTGCACCTAAATAAACATAATCTTGAACTACTTCAATTTCATCAGATCCAACAAACCATTGCCCTTTACAGTTCTTACTCCCAATAATTATTACTTTTGTTTTATTCATGTTTTTAGTCCATTTTAAGGATCTGGACTCTTTATAGATATAATCTAACCTTTTCTGCAGTCCCATCTTTGTTAAAGATGTAATTATAATATCATCAGCGTAAGCCAATATAGGGATTGCAAAATCCTTAATTTTGGGTGAATCCCTATCGACAGTGCCACTGTGTAGTAATATACCTTCCATATATAAGGAAAATAACAGGGGAGCCAATACACAGCCCTGCCTTACCCCTTGATTAATTTTAAAAACACCAAAGAGCTGTCCCTCAAGGCCAAGTCTGATTTTAGCCCAGGTATTAGCATATAATTGAGCTATTATCCTTACTAAATTAGGGTCTATCCCTCTCTTTAACAGGATCTCCCACAAGATCCCCCTTGACACATTGTCAAATGCAGTGCTATAATCTATAAATGTAATATACCATTTTGGCCCACCTAATTTAACATATTTTTCAACAAAATAATGAAGTACAAAGATATTGTCAAGAGCTGAGAAGTTTTTCCTAAACCCTGCTTGGAATGGTGAAATACCCCCAGTTCTATCAACTTCAACCAATAGACGTTGCAAAATTATTTTGGAATTTTTTTTTTTACATTTGATAAATAATAAGCTAATAGGTCTATACATTTTAGGATTGTTTACTGGACCTTTCTTACATAATGGTACAATGTTTGCGCCCTTCTAAGACTCAGAGTAACTTTTCCCAGAGATACATTAATTATAGAATACTGTCAAAAAACAGCACAAAAATGGAGTCTCCGTCAAATACACCTCCGCTTTTGGTTTTTTTAATGTGTAGATAGTCAAATATGTTTCATCCAGTGCCACTGGTTTGAACAAAGTGTTAGGCAAATCATCTATATCAATCATTTCTCTTTCCCCGGGGTCAAAATAGATCTCCCTGAAGTGTGCAAGCTATCTTTCTTCTGTAATATGTGTCAATATTCCCCTTAAATGTATTATGTCCTTTGGAGACTAAAGTCCAAAAAGCTTTTATATCTTTATCCTGTACTGCCCACCCCATTTCCTTTCAAAGTAAGAGTTTTTTCTTTCCCATAATCAATTCAATCAATAAGGGAGGGACCTGGGAGGACAGTAGTCTCTATGCCAAGGACAGACTACACTTGAGTGAGGAGGGAAAGAAAGTGTTGAAACAGAGGATGGAAGAGTATATAGAGGAAGTTGGGAATTTAAACTAGGAGTGGGGGGTGGCAGTTGGGGAAGAGATATGCAGAGACCACAGGTTGGGAAATCATATGCGCTAACCCCCCATAACAGTGACAAAGGACAAATGGCAAGTACAATTGGTGATGCTAGGAAAGGAGGGCAGGATGGGAGGGGAGAAGGGTAGAAGGTGGTTACCCTTAATGCTAGGAGCCTTGGGAGGAAAACTGCAGAGTTACAGGTTCTCATGGCAGAGGGAGAGGTGGACATTGCAGCCATCATGGAAACATGGGCCACCCAATATAATGACTGGGACCTGTCTGTACCAGGGTACAGGTTATTTCGTGGACAGGGTGATTGGGAAAGGGGGTGGCACTATATGTGAAGGAAGGACTGAAGTGTGTAAGGGAGGAAGGAGGAGGGTAGTACGGAGTCACTTTGGTGTAAATCCAGGATTCCAAGAATAGGATTCTTAGAATGGGAGTGGTACAGGCCACCATCTCAGATGGAGGAGTTAGACAGGGAACTAGCGGGACAGATCAGGATGACCTCAGAAGGGTAGTGGTGATTGTGGGGACTTCAACATGCCAGAGGACTGGAGCACCCCAACAACCAGGAACAGAAGGGAGTAGGTACTGCTGGATGCCTTCCAGGACAGCTTCCTGCTGCAAATGGTCAGTGAACCAACCGGGTTAGGGAATACCCTTGACCTTGTGTTGGAAAATGGGGACTTTGTGAGAGAATTTACAGTGGAGGAACCACTGTCAGGGAGTGACCACCACTCAGCATGGCTCACATTGGATGTGGGCAAGAAAGGAGTGGAATCTGGCACAAGAGTGCTGGACTTCAGGAGGGCCAACTTTGGGAGGATGGGGGAAGTGGTAAAAGGGTACCTGGCCAGAATTCAATCTAGTATGGATACTAACCAGAGGTGGGAGCTCATAAAGCTGGGGATAGTGGAGGCAACCTAAACCTGCTGCAAAGCCCAGAGCAAGAAGGCTAGGGCTAAGAAACCGAGCTGGTTGAGCAAGAAGGTCATGGAAAAGGTAAGGAGGAAAAGAGCTGCCTTTAGGAAGTACAAGAAAACAGGGAGGGGGGAGGACAGAGAGGAGTACTTGACAGAATCGAAGGAGGTGACAAGAGCAGTAAGGGGAGCCAAAGCATCTACGGAACTCAGGCTGGCACAAGGCATTAAGAAGGGGGAGTAGGACTTCTTTAAGTACATCAGGGAGAAAAGGAGCTGTAAGGACCACATAGTAAGGATTAGGAAGGAGGGAGGTTGGGTGGAAGCAGGGTACGATAAGGCGGAAGCACTAAATAAATACTTCTGCTCAGTATTTACTAAACAGAAGAGGGGGGGTGACACCCAAGGTGGGAGAATTGGCAGAAGCAGGGGGGAAGTGGTGACAGATGGGGAAATCATGGAGGGCAGAGTTCGAGAGGGTTTGAAGGCACTGAGGGTGGACAAGGCACAGGCCCAGATGGCATCCACCCCAGGGTACTGAAAGAGCTGGCAGAGGTCCTTGCAGGACCTTTGGCAGACCTATTTAATGCCTCACTACATTGGGGTGTGTACCTCAGGACTGGAGGATGGCTCATGTGTGCCCTCCACAAGAGTGGCCCCAAGGATGAACTGGGAAACTACAGACCAGTGAGCCTCACATCCATCGTGGGTAAGCTAATGGAGACTATCCTGAAGGAGAGGCTGGTGGCCCTCCTAGAGGCCAAAGGACTACAGGACAGCAGACAGCATAGCTTCATACGTGGCAGATCCTGCCAAACCAATCTGGTCAAGTTCTATGACTGGGTAACTAGGCAACTGGACAGGGGCCATGCAGTGGATGTCCTGTATCTGGACTTCAGTAAGGCATTCGACTCGGTGCCACATGTAAGGCTGGGAAGGAAATTAGTAGGCACAGGGGTGGGTGCAAAGCTGGTGAGATGGGTAGGAAACTGGCTGCAGGGAAGGCAACAGAGGGTGGTGGTGGGTGGGGAGCTCTCACACCCAAGGGCAGTGACAAGCAGTGTCCCACAGGGCTTTGTGTTGGGACCAGTGTTGTTTGGGATATTCATTGCAGACATATCATGGGACATCAAGAGCAAGATCAGTCTGTTTGCTGATGATACCAAGGTTGACGCAGTGGTGGATGACCTAGGGGGATGGCAGGGGTTGCAGGATGATCTGGAAAAGCTTGAAACCTGGTCAGACACCTGGCAACTGGGGTTTAATGCCAAAAAGTGCAAAGTGCTGCATTTTGGGATGAAGAACCCAAGGAGGAGTTACCAGCTAGGGGGAGTGCAGCTAGCCCAGACAGAGGAGGAGAAGGATCTGGGTGTGCTCATTACTGGGTCAATGAACAACTCGGCACAATGTAGAAAGGCAGCTGCAAAGGCCAACAAAATGCTGGGTTGTATTGCAAGGGGTATATCCTCGAGGAGGGAGGAGGTGATTCTGCCACTGTTTAGGTCATTAGTTAGACCACACCTGGAGTACTGCGTGCAGTACTGGCGTCCGTGATCTGAAGAGGGACATTAAGTTACTGAGGGGTGCAGGCGAGGCGACAAAGATTATCAAGGGGCTGGGGGACTTATCATATGAGAGGAGGTTGAATGAGTTGAACATGTACTCACTGGAGGAGAGGAGAGATGGGGTGACATGATTGAAACCTTTAAATACATGAAAGGAATAAACAAGACGGGTACAGAGGGGCTGTTCAAAGTAAGGGAGGGGAGGGCCACCAGGGGTCATGATATGAGACTGGAGCGAGGAAGGTTCAGGAGGGAGATGAGGAGACACTTTTTTACAGAGAGGGTGGTGGCTGGGTGGAATGCGTTACCTGCAGAAGTGGTATGCAGTAGAACAGTGGACTGCTTCAAACGAGGATGGGACAGGACAAGGGGGAGGGTTAATGAAGGGGAAGGGTGGAAGGAAGGGGCAGCTGCAGAATAAGGGGTGCTAGCTGCACATTCGAGCAGACTTGATAGACCTCCAGGCCTTTATCTGCTGGCAAATTTCGTATGTTCGTATGTTCATAATTTCTTGTAAGATCTTTTTTCCTCATTTAATTCCTTTAAATTTAGTTTGGTTTGATACTTATATGCTTGGCATAATTTCCTAATTTCTGATTTTGACCTTCATTCACAATCAAACCAAGAATCTTTATAAAAATAGATTTTATTCTTAGACAGGGCCTCCAGAAATAGTTTTATTTCTTCAAAAACTAACTTAATCTGGTTATATATTTTGACCCATCTTCTAGGGGAGACCAGTTCTAATGGTTGTGCTACTATGGAGTTCTGTATTATAGGGCTTATGTTAATCTGAGAATCATGTCTCCACATAATTCGTTGTGAAGCTTTATTTTCCACTGTACAGACTTTATCATTATCTTGTGTATTTACATATCTTTCATGAGCTTCTATTATAACAGGGTAATGATAACTTTCTGCTCTAATTTGAATTTGGCATTTATACCAGAATTCCGGTTGCCCCAACCAAAAGGCAAAATCAATTACTGAAACCCCTCTTGTTGAGACAAAGGTAAAATCTCCTTCTAAAATGCCCTTATATCTTCCATTTAGGGGATACAAGTTGTTTTTCTTTAGTATTTCTACCATAGTTTTCCCATTTTTATTGATTATTTTGTCCTTTGATTGTCAGATCTGTAATTGATCCATCTTACAGTTATAGGAGAAAAAGGAATTGTCTGCAAGCCCATCAAAAGACCCAATGCATGCATTGAGATCACCCATTAACAATTATTCTGCCCCGGGGAATTATTTCCCTAAGAACATGTTATTTCTACTTAGAATCTAGAACTAGAACACAGAGAACAATGGACCAGATAAAGAGTTTACAATGCAAAGAAAGGCAGTTTAAACCTAAAACAAGGTAAAACACCAGTAAAAACATTACAAATGGCATGGTCCACATCAAATACATAACAGGCTGCAGCAGAATAACACATTTATCTCCACACATGAGTGGCAAGACTTTCATAACTAACTTGTGACTTCACCACTCGTGAGTTATGGGGGGGGGTCTTACCACTCACCAGTGAAGATAAATGTGTTATTCCACTGCAATCCATTGTGTATTCCAGATGTGTGTATATATATATATATATATATATATATACATACACACGACAGCACCCCTATAGTTAGGGTTGAGTAGGTAGTTTAATGTTAAACCCCAATTTTCGTACCTTAATAACGTTGGTGTTGTTTGACAAAATAGTACAAAATTTTGCATGCGCAGTTGGGCTGTCAGAGTCTCAAGATGTGAAAAGTTTCATGATGGCATCTTGTTTGCTTTCCAAGACACAGAGCACCAAAAAACAGAAAAAAAACTTACACTTAACATTGTGTATTTTTTTTATCTCACCTACAGCCTAGACGATGTGGATTTTTTTTTCAGGAAATGTTCATGGTTGAAGGGGCCTGTGGTAAGGGTGTGCCTTTGGAAAGTTTCCTGAAAAAATATTATATGGCCTCAGAGTTATAAGGATTTTTGAGTTAACCAACAAATGTGAATGTTAAAAAAAATATATATATTGCAAGCTTTTTTTCATAATTTATCTTTCATGTGGGGAAAAATAACAATCATATTAAAAAAAAAATAATTGTGATGGCCGCTATCTTCTTTTTTTTAAAACTCACAAACAAAGAAAATACATAAAAATGATATATTTAAAAAAACAAAAACAAAACCTGAACCTAGCTAAACAGGACCTGTTTAGCTAGGTCCTGGTGTTTATTTTTTGAAAATTGCCCTGGAAATATATTTTCTGGGCATCCCAAAATCCAGAGTGCCCAGATTAGTGAGAGGAGCCATTCACCATGTTCTCTATATGAGAACAGCTTGACTTTCTTGGCTATTGAAGCCACAGCTGGAATTGTGCTGCCAGCTTCAGTTCAAGCACTGAGCCAGCAATCCCCTGCTCACTCTGTCTCAGTCTCTCTCTCTTTCTCTTTCTCTGTTTGTCTATCTAGCTCTCTATTTCTTTACTGATGTGTTAAGCAGATGAAGATGCCCACCCACTGTACCACCTCTTTTCCCCTTCCCCTTCAGGTTGCTTGTCTGTCTTTCCCAATGTTTGAATATTATTACAATTATTATATAAGCAGACCAGGGTGCCCACCCCTGGTACCACTTCTCTTAACCCCCTTCCCCTACAGGTCATCCCCCAATTCCCACTGCGTTGGTTGTGGCACTGGGGTGCCACTGAACACTGGCCTGACACTGGGGTGCCAATCCCCAGTGTCAGAATATTACCTGAAATAAAGAAAACCATCCCTCAATGTTTTTTTAAACCTGTAAAAAAGAAATCTTTCCTTGCTGATCTCACCCCCCACATACTCCACCCTGGCCTCCCAGTCAGCACCCACCACCCCACACTCCCACCACACCCCCTCACTCACCAGAACATGTCCTATGGTGTAGATCCACTCTCTGATCAAAGACATGTCTTGCTGCTGGAACTGTCAACTGCCATATGAGAATACACGGCAAGTGAAGTAAAATGTATTTCAATGGATATTTGAACTTTGATTCATAACTTTGTTATTTTACATATTTTCACCCCAAATTTTCAACATGGCCTTTTTAGGACCCCACCTCATGACCAATGGAGGTGGAATTATGCAAATCTGGCCCAAATGGTGATTTCATGTTCACTTTGCAAAATCACTTTTCAGGTAGGACTTGAAAATTTTAGCCATCATTGTTCAGGAGGTCGGGTCATAAGAAGGCTATGTTGAAAAATTGGGATCATAATATTCAAAAATGACAAAGGCATGAGCGTACATTAACATTGTTCTATGCTCACTGATAACATTGTTAATTTTAAACATTTTAACCCCATATTTTCAATGTCGCCATTTTTTTCATACCACCTCATGAACATGACAACTGTTATTTTCCAAATCCCAGCCAAACTGTTTTCACACCTGTGGTGCGGAGTGATGTTTCCGTGGAGCACCTACTGGGTTCATGAGGTGGGGTTATAAGAAGGCGATGCTGAAAATGTTGTATCTATATATGGTAAAATGCTCAGGTCTTGAGCTAACATTGTAACATTTCAATGTTCACTCATAACTTCGCTGAGTTGTAACATTGTGACTCCACATTTTCAACATAGTCATTTTTCCACACCATCTCATAAACATGATAGATGTAATTTTGTAAATCCTGGATTAGGCATGTTTTCATGCTTCTGGTGCAAAATGATATTTTGGACAATATATTATAAATGCTACATGTCATGTTTATAAGAGGAGTCATAAAACGACTATCTTGAAAATTTGAGGTCAAAATAAAAAAAAAAATATATAATTGTTAAGAAACATGCCAGCCTTGATCCCAGCGAGTATGCTTTGTGATCCTGTGCCAGTGAGCTGAGTTCAGGGGTGTGTTCAGGGGCCCAGCTGAATGGGTTGCAGGTGGGGTATGGCGCTGTTATGCAACCTCCCCAGCCAGGGAATAAAGCTGCAGGATTGTCCACAGAGGCCTAGGTATCATATAGTGAAGACAGCTGTCCTCTTGGTATTGGGCCCTGCACCATTGCCCCAGTGGGTGGCAGAGGGCTCTGGGAATTGGCTGACAGAAGGACTCTTTGTCCTGTGTATCTGTGTCTGTGGTCACATTGAAGCACAGTGACCAGAGGGCCCTGTGCTTCTGTAACCCACCACACAGACCCCTGAATTCCTGACATCCATCACTCCACTTCTGTAGGCAGATAAAGTCTTCCCTTAGTGCAGAATTGAAAGGGCCCTGTGTATCTGCATCTGTTCATGCAGGTCCCTTCAGGACCTGTATGAATGAGGATATGATTCCACTATCTGAATAAGATAGGAAGTTATTTGCAAAAGAACTTGGTTAATGCACCAGTTGAGGTTTAACTTAAGGCCACAAAGCAGGGAAATGTGGCATTGGAGTTTCCAACCTTAACTCCCCACCTCCACCCCCCAAGCAACAAAAGGAAAAACATCAGACTTTTGGGTCTCCATAGTCTTGGCAAATCAGTGGTGGGGTCTTCCTTGGGATTGTCAACCCTAATGGCCACCCCGTTCCCTGAGTAAACAAAATCAGATATGATCTCCTTTCTGGGCCCTGCATGAAGAAGGCTATAACAGGTTGTGTTGGCAACATGTGGCAAGACATAGTACTCTACCTTTGAAGAATATATCACTATGAGGCACAGACTTGCAGCTGTATCTTGTTCTTCAGAGAAGAGGCTATGGGCTGGGGAGAGGGGTATTAGAGTTGACAACCCCAAGGATGAACCCACCACTGATTCACCAAGAATCCGGAGACCCAATACCCTAATGTTTATCCTTTTGCTGCTTAGGAGTTGTGGGTGAGGAGTTAGGGTTGAAAATCCTATCACCACATTTCCCTGTTCTTGTGGCATTGAGTTGAACCCTAACTGGTGCATTAACAAATTTTTTTGCAAAGAATATATCTATCTAGATATACATCCCCTCCTATTGGTAGGGGTAGGATATAGTTCACCAGTAGTGCCAAATTCAGAGCTGACAGTCTGGTGTTAGCTCTGAGGGGGCAGTTTAGTGGGAGGAGCATAGTGTGGCATCAGAAGTAGACACACAGAGACAAAGGGGGACTACCTCGCATACAATGAGCAAGAGGACTTGAGACACTTGAGAAGACCAACAGAGAGAGAGAGAGAGAAAGACAGAGAGAGAGAGGAGTTACCTTTGTCTCGAGGCTCCACAAGATGCTGCCTGGAGAAGAAGACAGCATCAGTACCTGAGGCCTTGGACAGATGCTGGGGAATGGGGAACCGGGGTCATTAACTGCAGCCCATTAATAAATGGGAAGTATGTAGGTAGACCGAGAGGAGTTATTTATTTTTGCTGAAGATCAGAATATCAACCTCATGTCAAAGGATTGAAACACAACAGGTTTATTCAGCAAGTCAGCACTTCAACATGGCTTCAGCTTCAACCTACTTTATACAGTGCTACTGTAGTCTCTAGTGGCAGAAATCAATATCACATTTCCCCCCTTTTACAGCTGCATGGGCAGAGCTGTGCTGATGTGTTGCTATTACATAACAGAAGAAGGGGCTTTGGAAGCATGTGATAAGATACCCAGACTGTGTCCTTCTACAGTGGAATCAAAGCACATGTGGTCCCGGCCATTGACCACAACGCTGTTCAATCCCCCTCCGCCACACACTGTTTTCTAGCTCTGCTCTCACTCAATGCTCCAAACATGCCAAAAGTCACTGCCTGGAGCTGTTTGAATCAAAACATCTACTGAAACTGTAAGCACTGCTACTATTTTTTGTATTGCAGGAAGGTTGCTTTATAGCGAGAGAAAATAGATGCTGCATTTGTATGATTGGGGAAGCAAGCAAGCGAGTGTGCAAGTGGGCATGTGACATGGGCAGTTTTTTTTTCTTCTGTTCTAGATGGAAGGCTTGTTTCTATTCAGAGACAGTCATTCTGGATCTTTTCTAAATGCTTTACAGCTTGTATGGTTATACAAAGTGAAATTTTTATGCTGGATGATCCATATGTTCTTTCTTTTGGTGAATGGTTATCAAGTGACTTTCATACACAATTCAGGTAAGCACTGTTTGAATGAAAACACTTTACATTTTGCATATTTTCAACTTTACTTGAGATAAGTATACAACTTTTTCAGGCAGACTTGAGGAACTAACCACTGCCCTGGAAATCTCTAATGTAAATGAATGTACTGTTATGGTTGATAGCACAAGCATTCAGGAAGTGCACCTAGTCTGAATGCTGACCCAGTTTCAGTATCTCTATATTTCGGTATAAGTTTTTTTCAGGAAGAACATTTTTGTTATCAGTTATTCTCACTATGTCAGTGAACATTTGCACATTTAGCAAATTTTTTTTTCATGGAGACACTCATATTTCAGCCTACAGCCATAGAGATTACCATTAGAAGTTACAGCAAAGTTTTTGCTATATTTTGACTTGTTTTGTATTAAAATGACTTCAGTGATTTCTTTGTGCTGACTTATGGGACATTTGGCTGTATGTGGGATCACAGGGACTATTGGTGAAATAGATTTGAACATACTTCAGCTCCAGTGAGCAATTCTGCCCAGGTTAGTTTTTTTTTTTAAAGTATAGTTGCAAGACCTGAGCAGTGTATGTTTACTTGAGGAGCAGGGTGGTTTCTATGCTCATTGCAAGAGCTGTGCAGTATTTGTTAACCTGAGGGGCAGGTTGGCTCCTAGCTTGCTAGATGCAGACTTGTAAATCAGTCAAAGTAGTCAAAGTTGGTGGCAAGTATTAAGTCTGCTGTAATGCGACCTACACCTATTCATGCAGAGTCTGCATGATGACAAACGCATCTTTGATTTACCATATGCGTGCTCCCATTTTTGCCAAGTTGATTGACAGGCTAGTGAGGAGCCAATGCAAGTACAACAGATTGATACAGCATTGAAAACACACTCATCAGTTTATAAAAAGTGACAGCTTGTTTAAACATGTCACTATCCTTCCTCCATAATGAAGAAGGGTGTCCCCCATCCCCCATTCCCATTCATGTTTCCCTGGTGTCTAGTGGCACCCACACCCTCTGATCCCCATTCCCATTCATGTTTCTCTGGAACCTAGTGGCACCCCCCACCCTCCACTCCCTATTCTCATTCATGTTTCCCTGATGTCTAGTGACACCCTCCACCTTCCAATCCCCATTCCCATTCATGTTTTCCTGGTGTCTAGTGACACCCTCCACCTTCCAATCCCCATTCCCATTCATGGTTTTCTGGTTTTTAGTGGCACACACCAGTCTCTGATCCCCGTTCCCATTCATGGTTTTCTGGAACCTAGTGGCACACACCAGTCTCTGATCCCCATTCCCATTCATGTTTCTCTGGAAACTAGTGGCATCCCCCACCCTCCAATCCCTATTCTCATTCATGTTTCCCTGATGTCTAGTGACACCCTCCACCTTCCAATCCCTATTCTCATTCATGTTTTCCTGGTGTCTAGTGGCACCCCCCACCCTCTAATCCCTATTCCCATTCATGGTTTTCTGGTTTCTAGTGGCACACACCAGTCTCTGATCCCCGTTCCCATTCATGGTTTTCTGGTTTCTAGTGGCACACACCAGTCTCTGATCCCCATTCCCATTCATATTCCCCTGGTGTCTAGAGTCACCCCAACCCTCTGATATCCATTCCCATTAATGTTTCCCTGGTGTCTAGTGGCCACCCTCCTATCCCTGTCCCCATATGGGGCCTGTAATATAGAAAACCATCCCTCAATGTTTTTTAACCTGTAAAAATGAAAATGATCCATTGCTTATCTGACCCCCCCACCCTAACCTCCCACTGAGTAGTCACCACCCCACACCCCCAGTACACCCCCACACACCCTCATTCGCCTGAATAAGTTGCATGATGAAAATCCACTCTACGATCAAAGACACATCTTGCTTCCCGTACTGGTACTGTGATCTAAACCTAAGGTAAGTGTGGTTCCATGTATTTCAATGGAGTTTTGAACTCTGATGCATACCTTTGGCAGTTTTGCATATTTTCATCCCAAATTTTCAACACGGCCTTTGTAGGACCCTGCCTTATGACCACTGTTGGTGGAATTGTGCATATCAGGCCCAAAAGGCCTTTTTGCAGTCACTTGGCACTCACCTTTTGGGCAGGATTTGAAAATTTTCACTGACCTTGTTCATCAGGTGGGGTCATAAAATGGCTATGTGAAAATCTGGGATGAAAATATTAAAAATGACGGAGTTATGAGTGTATGTTGAAATATTGCATCATACGCACATAACTTTAGTAATTTTAACTATTTTGACCCCAAAGTTTCAACACAGCCATTTTTCCGAGTCACCTCATGAATGTGACAACTGCCATTTTTCACATCCCGACCAAAATGTGTTTTTGTTTCTGTGGCAAGGGATGACATTGTTGCACGAAATCACCTTTCAGGCAGGTTTTGAAATTTTTCTCCACCCTTGTTCATGAGGTCAGTGTCGTCAAGGTACAGATCAGGAAGCATAGGTAAACCAGAAGCAGTTTCAAAATTCCCAAGAAGCATTTTATTATTATCAACAACAGTAAAATAAAAATAAAAAATTGTTCAGTATAACTATTTACAAAGGCAGTACAAACAGAGAAAACAAAGTCCTTCATCTGAGGGTATGTCTGTTTCCAAGTTTCAGTCTCTCAGTCTCTCCTCAGCAAAAATATTGCTGCTCTTTTTATAACAAGTCTTTGACTGATAATTAATTTCTACATCCTGAGCTCGTTAAGGAGGCATCCTGTTTTTCACAAAATGTTCTTCTCAGTTTCTTTGCAGAGCAGGCCTGCAAATAGAACAGAGTATCAAGCCAGATCCTGATAACAACTCTGCAAAACAGTTTTCAAACATGCCTGAGAGGAGCTCAAACTGCATCTCAGGTTACCCCCTAAATTCCAAATAGCTTTTTGCAATCATTACAATAGTATAACTATATTCAGTTTCAAGCAAAGGGATACCTTTTACCTTTTGATTTTATCAGGAGAGACACACTAAGCTGAAAGCTTGTTTACAGGTGCAACCTGGGAGCACAAGGAAGTTAAGTGACTTGCTCAGGGTCACACAGTATTCAAGCGGGGCTGTGGGATTCAAACCCAGGTCTCTAGGTTTGCAGCTCAGAGCCTTAAACCACGTGCTATGGTGCCTCCTTCCAGTTTCATTTACAGTTTCACATAAAGATTCCTATATATTTTTTAAAACTACAGATACACTAGGGGGAAGAAAAGACAGAAACAGCAAGTGAAGACAGAGAGATAGTGAGAGGCAGAGAATTCTGAGACCATGAGAGTGATCAGTTCCTAGGTCTCACGAGAACGTTTGGTTGCACAACCAGACAGACAGACAGACAGAAAAGAAGAGGATAGAACAAATCCTTGCATTTAACTCTTTCTGCATAACAAATGGGACAGGGCCTTATTCAACTCTATCACTCTTCTGTATATATCAATAAACTTTTGGAAGAGTTGACATATTCGCCAGACAGATTCTCCTAATATATTAGGTAAACAGTGTGCTGTGTTGGCTTTTGCTGATGATTTGGTATTATTAACCGTAACTCAATCTGGGTTACAACATAAATTGACTATATTGGATAATTATGCTTAAAGATACAATTTGAGGACTAATAATCAAAAAAGCCAGGTTGTGACTTTTGGAACTAATTCTGACAGGAAGACATGGTACATAGGGGCTAATAAAATTAACTCCACTAAACAATATACATATCTTGGTTTGACATTAACTAAAGATGGAAAATGGTTCAAACATCATCATAGTGTATTACTTACAAACTTAAACAGACTGCTACATCCCCTTTATATTTTTAATAGGAAATATGGAGGAATTCTATTAAACCTCTATTAACAGCCATTAGAGCAAAGTATAATGCTCAGACCTTGTTTAATAGTGAAATCTGGTATTCTCATCATGTAGACAAACCTAAGATTCCATTGAACATATTACTGAGAACCTGTTAAGGATTAAATAATTTTGTTCCAACCTCTTTAATATGTGCAGAATTAGGTATTTCCTGTATTAGAGCCTTTTGTTATGACTCAGATGGCAAACTATTTGATTAAGGTGTCTCAACATGATCGCACACGGTTTACGTATCTTTGCTTAAAGGAAAAATACACATGGATCAACCTGGGACACTTAAGATCGTGATGGCTTTCTGCAATCTTTCACATATTATCTGTAACTAATCTGGATTTCCTACAGAAATACAGAGACATAGGCATTACAATATGTTTAAACTACCAGGGAATTTGTTACTAATAGACTTGTGGATCATTATAAATGTAAGGATCTGGAAAATAATCTTAGACTAAATCTTTCACCTTGGACAAGGTTAAATAATAACTTTCACTACTATAGGCACTATCTAGATGTCTTAACTGATCAGAATCAAAGAATACAATACACCAAGTACAAGCTGGAAATATTTCCAAACAATGTCTTAGATGCAATTTATAGAAAAGATGTTTCCAGTCAAGCCAGGCTATGTTCTTCTACTACCCACTCTCCTATAGAAAACTTAAAGCATGTTATGTTTGAATGCCCTTGGTATAAGTTCCCTAGGCAGACATGGTTAACAATATTGTGGAACACAATACAAACTTCTGATCAAGACATACTTCTGAAAATTTTCTTTACCACCAATGATGATATAATAATCAGGACAGTAGCTCAATATCTAGCATGTGTCTCAAGAGTTCATCTTAAATATAAAGGTGCTATTGGAAAACAATTATGAATTCTCAAAACTATGTTGAGTTTGAAAATTGTTTAAGAGGATGTTCTGTGTATTATTGTCCCTTTTAGGAAGAGCTCTGCTATATCTGTGCAATAATTTTGTCTACTGTATGTAAGATGTACGTATTATGCTATAATTACTGGCTCTGCCTTTTTCCCATAGGGAAACCGTGGCATAATTTGCCGTTATAAAGGAGCGTTTATAACGGCAAACATGCTATGATTTCCCTTCCTCTGCGCATGCTCACGCAGCAGCACTACCAGCCATGAGCACTCCTCGCTTAAACTGAACTAACTAACCCTTTAACATAACCCCCTCTTTAAGAGGGAACCTGTTTTTAAAAACAGGTTTCCAAAAGTTTCTATTAATTCTCTTCTAACATTAGCTTATAACCTTTACAGATCAGTATGTATGCAGTATCTCTTTATGTGACAATCATCCTATGAATCCCTTCCACCTGGCACACATTCAGCTCCATCACAGGAACCCTCCCCTTGGTTAGTGCATGCATTTTTCTTTATGGTATTGTGTTTATTTGGGATGGCTACCCAGCATTGTACCTGAGCCCTGTAAAGGAGCACAGGGCAGCTTTTGTTTTAACCAGCATGCAAAGGAACTAGATGAAGTGGGCAGTGTGTGGTTCCAGTCTTATTATTCCGTCTGCATGTGGTATTCTCTCAAATGACTGCTTCCACCTTAAAATCCATGCCTGACCACCAGTACAACTCCTGCAATCTTTATTTAGTTCTCACAGTTCCCTGGTGACACTTATTAGCCAAGTTGATCAATTGCCTTTATAAGGATACAGGGACTATTAAATGGTATGGCCCACGGAGCATGTAATTCCCTTGTGCTGCCAGTTCATGCCTAACATGGTAACAGCTCTGGATTCACTTTCTTTGAATTCTCTGGCCATCTATGGGCCAGTTGCCACTGTAACTTGACAAGTACAGGGCAGTAAATACAAGTGGTTTGAAAAATCATTTTCGGAAACTGAATGCATGTCCTTGGAAATCACAGCAACTGTTTCTACTTTATCTTGTAGAGTAGTAATAGTAACAGAAAGAAGCAATCTGGAAAGTTTTCATAGTTTTGAGATCCCTCTTTGTTTTGTATCTCATAGTTAAAATCTAGTAATTGAGCCGACCATCCAGTGTTTCTCATGCCAGTGTGATAATGGATCTATGTGATAACAGCAATCACAGAATAGCGATCACCGTCAGGGCGAATGCACATCGCCAAAATAATATTTTGACGATGTAGTCTCCAACACACAGCAAAAGGATGCCGGGACTTACAGTATTAATGCTGTGCCCCTCCCCACCGAAGGATTCTCAACTCCAGGAGAGTACATGTCACGGTGGGGCAAAAGAAAAAAAAATATTTGGGGCCGGGAGCAACAAAAGGTGCCTGCACCCAGCCCCAAAACTAGCACCCTATGCAGCACAGCCCTGTACCCACCCACCACACCATGGGAGCAGCTCAGCAGCTCTCTGTGGCACCATCCCTCACAATCTCTCCCTCCTGTCTCACCCCTCGCTGTGCGTGCTTGCTCCCCACACGCATATATACATGTAGCAACAGGATGTCGCTATATTCGAGCACCCCGCCATGCAGTCGACTTCCCTCCCTGGTCACTGCAATGCGAGATGCCATGATTGAGTCGCTGTTTCAGTAGGCACCTAACTGCGGTCACTGAACTCACAGGATACCTGTGATAATTACCCTTGATTGTCACCAGTGCTGTTAGGGCATGATGATCAGTACACAATGTAAACTTAGTTACCCATAACCAGTTTCTCTATTTCTCTACAGACCAAAAGCACACAAGAGCTTATTTTTTTTCTACTAGGGAGTATTTTCTCTTAGCATCAGTAAAGGAAAGTAAAGGCAAATGTGCATTCATAGCCTTTTGATGAATTTGAGTAACAACAATGCCTTTTCCATAGTCTAAAGCATCTGTGATAACAACAGTCTGCAGAGAGTGGTCAAACTAACTGATGCAGGACTTCCAACAATTATTTATCTTTTCAGAGCCATCCTGTACTGCAACAGTCTACAAAAATACTGTAGTTCCCTGTAGAAGGGCTCTCATTGATTCAAGTACTGTAGTATAACTATGTATGAATTTGTGGCACCATGCGGTAAGTCCCAAAAATGACTGTAAGCTAGTAACATCTTTTAGAGCTGGAGCATTCACAGCTGCTGCAATATGTTCCAGGTCAAGCTGTAATCCTTCTGAGGAAAGTATGTGTCCCAAGAACCACTATTTAGATTGCCAAAAGAGACTTTTCCATATTCAGCTTTACCCCATACTTATCTATCTGCATTAAGACAGCATAAAGGTTTTCCTCATGTTCCTCCATGGATTCCCAGAGAAGATCCAATCATCAGAACAGCACTGGACACCAGGCAGTCCTTCTAATATATCAGACATCCGCTTTGGAAATGTAGATGGTGCTGAGCTGAGAACACAGGATACACAACAGAAATGGAACAGTCCCTCTTAAGTAAGAAAACCAGACAGATTGTTTGTATCTCCATGTAGTAAGAGTTGATAATAAGCATCTTGCAGGTGCAGAGCTCATTGCAGAGCCTCTTAGTTCAGACAAAAGTTCTCAAATCAATTGCAGTGGGTAACTGTTGACCACAATTGCTTTGTTTGGCTCACACAAGTCTTACGCATGTCTGAATTCTACCTGATTTCATCATGGTCACTGCTACTGTATATGTGACATTCATTCTGATACCTCAGCTCTTTTAATTACTCCAAGTTGTAAATTGAAATAGCGTTTCCAGCTCTTTAAAACAGCCTCTCTTAATAATAGGGGGTAGGTGTCTTAACTTCTGTATTGTTTTAGTATCTGTATGAAGCGTCACCTTGTGAACAACCTCTTGATGCAATTAAATTAGATAGGAAACTTCAGACAGACTAGATGGACCTCTGATTTTTTTTTTCTGCCATCGTCTATGTTTCTGCTTCTGAATTCAAAAAGGATATTATTTTCTTGTAGATTTTCAAGTGAAGATGTACTAGTAAACATCAGCACAGTAATTCCTTACAAATATCAATTAAAGAGAACTGCACTGAACATGCAAGCAATTTCCCTCCAGTAGAAACTGTTTTTAAGCATTGGTTCAAATTCTGTTTTTGTTCCATCTAATACGCCTTTTAGTAACCACAGTGGATGTTTCTGATTTACACTTTGGTGGTAAATGCCATTTTAGAACTTTATGATGTGGTTTATGTCCCTCTCAGCCACAGAGTTCTACAGCAGAACACTGATGCATTGTGCCAACAATAGAAGAGCAGAACAGGGACATAAACTACATCACAGAGTTCTAAAATGATCCTTACCAGCAGCATGTAAATCAAAAACATCCTCTGTGATAACTAAAAAGACTGTATAGATAGAACAATAACAGTATTTAAACCAGTATCTAAAAACAGCTGCCACATGGAAAAATGACTTGCAGATTCAGCGCAGTTCTTCTTTAATGATTTGGCAAACTCACGAACGTGCTCCTTAATTACCACTGGATATAATCCATCTGATCCAAGCATCTTGTTGTTATTAATTGTATCAATGTGTGAGGCTACCAGTCTGGAAGCTATCTTCACTCAGCAGCATTTCTTTCCTTCTTCCACAGGGAATAAACTCTCAATGACTTTCAGTTATCACTGTTAAGACTGATGTTACATTCTCAGATAGTTTCTGTTTCCCTTACTGTCCTCAGCTACTGCTTGCATCCTTCATCCAGAGGGCCTATCCCTCCACTGTTATGTTTTCCCTTGATATAGTTATATCAGGCATTATTACTGGGCTTAATAACATAGCAACAACAGAGGAGGAAAGGACAAACCTATTTGTCTAAAGAACATCAAATGACCATGGAGTAAGATTTGTCTTTCAGTCAGGTTAGTGATGTTTTCACAACCTTATTAAAGTTCAGACATTTTTCTGACTAAAGCCTTTTTATAAGTGCAATAACCCACTCCAAAGAGTGTGGAAGACTGATCTTACTGCACTTCCCAGGTGGTCAATGCTGCTTAGTTTCACCTCGTGCCTCCCACACAATTGGGGCATGTGTGATAAGATCTGCCCTGCAACACACCCAGTTAAAGTGATTTAGTCACATTCCGCAAATGCCTGTTTCAAATAGTATGCCATTGTCACCCATGCTTCAGATGCTGAAGCTGAAATTTGTTTTGTAAAAAAATCTGTTGCAGTCATTTTTTTTGTATGTCTCTGTTTCTGAATGCCCTCCAGTTTTCTGTGTGCAACCACACCCTCAGAATGATGTCAAGCAAGGGGACTGTCAATGTTTTACATATAGCAACAAGGAATTCTAGGTTAATTATAAAGTTGACTTAAATGTTCTTTACTCAGAGGTGCAGTCCCTTATTTTGGTAGTGGGGGCCTGCAGAATAGCACCTAATATGTAGACATATAACCTAGTTCTAGAGAAGCTTGACGGAGTTAAGTACGTGTGCACATGCCGTAGGCCCTTATCTGCTGTCAACATCTATGTATTCATGTATATATATGTAGTAATGCATTGTGGGTACAGTGTATAGCTGATTTTTCTGTATCCATTATGAAAGTGCAGTCTTCTATGTCAGTAGTGTTTACAGCAGTACAATCTGTAGAAATGTTTCTATAAAACTGATTTTGTGATGCAGATAGGCCAAAAAGATAATTTGCCAGTCTGTGTAGATGTTGCTTGACATTTACTGCCTGCTGGTGAAGTGAGAGGTCTAAAGTGGCAGCTCCTATCAGAATGTGGGAGCATCATGATACTTTTCTATGTTTATGTTACAGGGCCTGAATGACTATAAGTAGTTTAGGAGTGTAATTATGGGTCAGACTACTTTTCTTTTTCTTTGCTGTCCAGCTTCTGCTATGAGTTCAAAATTGTCAAAGAGAAAAGGATGTCTGCAATTCAAGACTGACCAACAGAGATCTCTGTTTCAACACAGTGCTTAAAAACGTTGTTACCCTTGCATGATGTCACGGTTGGGGTTGCAGCACTGAGAAAAAAAGGGGCAGGTTTATGCAAGTGAAGCAGAGCACAGAAATAACAGCATTTAATTGCAGCACTGAGTAAAAAAGGGGCAGGTTTATGCAAAAGAAGCAGAGCACAGAAAAGCATTTTTTTCATGGAAAACAGCACTTTTTGGCAACTTGAATGGTAAGAGATTGATTCATAACTCCTACAGGTTACTACTCCCATTTGCTCTGACAAACATGACAAAATCACATAGTCAAAACTCCCAATTCTTGGTTCCATGAAAGAAACTGCACAGAATGTTGTCCATACAAAGAAAACAATACAAAACACACCTGACAGCTTCAGCTTTTATTCTGGCATAGTTAAATAGGAATCCTTTAGAGGTATGAATATAATTTATGAAAATAGAGACATTTCAAACAGCGGCACATAAGTAATTAATTCCTGTCCCCTTTAAGGGTTATTATTGCTTACTTAAACATACCCCTGGTGGTTGCAGCCCTTTTTAGGCTGTGTCTTAGGCTCAACTCTTCAGTGTTTTTTTGTTAGGCGAGTTTGTACTACTGGGGAACCTTAATATGCCAGATATAGAATGGGGAATCCAAAAGGCAACATCAGCCAGGAGCAGGGATATACTCAAAGCACTGCAGGGATCGTTTCTACATCAGCTGGTTAAGGAGCCCACAATGGGGAAATATTTTGGATGTAGTACTCACAAACAGGGATAATGTTGAAGAGGTTATTGTGGAGGCTGTCTGGGTACAAGTGATCACAACACAGTAAGTTCCAAGATAAAAATAGGGAAGATGACAAATAAGACCAGTACAATGGTTCAGGACTTCAGGAGGGTGAACTTTAATAGAATGAGGGAGATTTTCAGGGAGGAAATGAAATGAGGTGATCAGATAGAGGATGTAGAGGAACTGTGAAAATGTATTAAGGAGATGTTATTAAAAGCAACTAAACTATGCATAAGGAGGGTAGGAAAAAAGAAGAAAAGAAGGCAGCCTCTTTGGTTTAGTAGGGAGGTTGTAAGGGCAATAAGAGACAGAAGGATAGCTTTCAGAAATATAAGAAAACTAAGAGTGTGATAGACAGAGTGAATCATAAGGAGAAACTGAGATGGGCAGGGAAATTGATTAGGAGAGTAAAAGCAGAAACAGAAGAAAGAATTGTTAAACATGTCAAATGAGGAGATAAAACATTTTTTAAATACGTGGGGGAAAGAGGAGGATAAGACAGGATTGTGAGTATGAGGGGAGAGGGGATAACTAAGGTTGAGGGGGACTTTGAGAAAGCTGAGGTTTTAAATAGCTCTTTTTTGCTTTGTATTCACAGTAGAAGGGATAGAAAGGGACATGAGTTAAAGAAGAAGGGAGGTGATGAATGTGGGGTGGATCACAGCTAATTAAGTGAGGAAAGAGTTAAGGAAGAACTTGAAAAATTTAAGGTAGGCAAATCAATGGGCCAGATGGTTTACATCCAAAGGTTCTTAGGGAGTTGACGGATGAGTTGGCAACACATTTAGTGAAGTTATTTAACTTGTCCCTAGATACAGGGTGTGTTCTGCATGACTGGAGGACAGCAGATATAGTACCACTGCACAAGGGAGGCTGCAAGGAGGAGGCAGGGAATTACAGACCTGTCAGCCTCACATCAGTGGTGGGCAAGGTGATAGAGGTGCTAATAAAGGAAAGAGTGGTAAAATACTTAATGGACAACAAACTATTAGATGAAAAGCAATATGGATTCACTAATGGGAGATCTTGCCAAACAAATCTGATAGAATTTTTTGATGGGGTAATGAAGGTTGTTGATCAAGGAGGTTCAGTTGATGTTGTCTACCTGGACTTCAGGAAGGCCTTTGACTCTGTCCCTCACAGCAGGCTGGTAAATAAGACAGGGAGCCTGGGGGTAGGACAGAAAATAACTAGATTAGTGGAAAACTGGCTGAAGGATAGAAGTCACAGGGGGGTGGTAAATGGTGTACATTCTGGGGTAAGGAAGATTACGAGCGGGGTTCCTCAAGAGTCTGTCTTAGGACCAATCCTTTTTAACATATATATATTACTGATATATCAGAGGGAACTGAAGGGAAAATGTGTCTGTTTGCAGATGATGCAAAGTTATGAAATAGGGTCGCCACTGAAGGAGGGGTTGAGGCCATGAGGAGGGATTTGAGTAGCACGTCAATTCAGCTAGTCAATTACAGCAATTCAAAATCAGCTACTACAATTACAGTGACCACAGCATTACAGCAACTATGACATTTCAGTGATTCTCCAATGTTAGTGAGTGACTTGGAGGATGCTTTTTTAGAAATAGGGGGGTTCGGAAGCGCAGGGGGGCATAGCCCCCCTGCAATAACTAGTAGCAAAAATAAGAAACAGTCAGATTGCCTACCTTCTACAGGGGTACACGGATGTTTTTTTCCATTTTGAGCAACCAATGTGGATGTACAAACAGCAGTGACCAGCTATGCATACAAGGTATGTATATGATATCGACTGTGCTCTCAATGTTCGAATGCTGCTTTCATTAACATTTGTCCCCAAGGTGGCTTTTGAGGAACTGTTGCAGATCTGAATATATTCACTGAAAAGTCCTTTGCTGAAGTTGCCGGTTGCAGAAATTTGCGCCGCTATAATTACATCACTGAAATTGCACTCACTGTTTTTTCAGTAGCTGAAATGACATGGAACTGGGATTTGAGTATACTAGAGAAATAGCCAGAAACATGGCAGCTGAAGTTCAATACAAAGAAGTGTGCGGTGATGCATATTGGGCACTATGCCCTATTGGGATAGAGTGACTATGTTCACTTATCTGGGGCACATAGCCATTCCACACCCACTGTTCCCCCTGAGCGGCATTCAGGAAGGGAGGGCATGCAGACCCACTGCACCTGATCCCCCTCATCTGCAGACAGCTCTGTGCAGTGGGCATTCCAGGAGCATGCCAGAACTATGCAGGATTCACTAAACTGCTAGTGCTGGCTGCATGAATGCAGTGGGTGGTGTAGGGTATGCCAGGGCTGACCCTGTCATAACCCATTGCGTGCCCCCATGGGCACAGCCAAGGCATCACCGGGGGACCAGGATAGGGTGCACTGTGATGCCCCTGACCGCTGGGCTGCAGGAGGTGGCCAAGGGCTGCTGGATGGGTGAGTGCCCAGACATTCTACAAGTGGCAGCAATGGGACTAGCAGCCACACCACCTGATGCAAGTGATCCACTGTGTGTCCCGGGGGGCATCCTATTGGATGCCTGCTCAGGATTATGACTCCTCCTCCAGCCATGCTGCAGAGTCCTTTATGCTGGGGGGGAGCCGGGGACAGGTGGCCAGCATTGGTGAATGCCAGCATGTGCGCACCTGTCCACAGGGTGCCGGGGCATGAGTGGGGTATGTGATTTTTCCATGTTCCCCCATCTCCTTAGTGAATAGCACCCATAGGGCATAAAAATTGACTGGTCAAGTACTCACTGGGGGAGAGCAGATAAAGCAAACAAAACAGGAAAGGGATGTGGGGATTATAATAGCAAACTACCTTAGGGTAAGTGACCAATGTAGTAAGGTGGTTGGCAAAGCTAATAGAATGATGGTATGCATAGGAAGGAGCATAACTATTAGGAAGAGGGAAGTGCTTATGCCATTATATAAGACCATGGTTAGACCACACCTGGAGTACGTGGTACAGTTCTGGAGACCTCATTTAAGAAAGGACATAGATATTAATAGAAAATGTTCAGAGAAGGGCAACAAAAACGGTGCAAGGTATGCAAAGGAAACCATATGAGACAAGACTGAGAGAATTAAATCTGTGTCTGCTGGAGATTAGAAGAGAGAGAGAGGAGACATGATAGAGACATTCAAGTACATGAAGGGGATAAATAAAGTGAGGGAAGGAAGTCTATTTAAAAGGAAAGTCAGAGATAAAACAAGAGGTCATACTTTAAGATTGGAAGGAGGAAGATTTAAAGGTAATGTAAGGGGGTGTTATCTCACTGAGAGGGTGACTGAACCCAGGAACAGATTACCTGAGGAGGTGGCAGGCATCAAAATGGTGGAGAGATTCAAGAGAGCATGGGATAGACATATGGGGTTAGTTAGAGGACAGAGGATAGGCTCCTTGTGCACCAGTGACAAGTAGGGAAGGGGAAGATGGACAGACTGGATGGGCCAGGATGGTTCTTTTCTGCTGACACATTACTATGATAGAAAATGGGCTGAAAATTTCCCAGCCTCTGATTGGCTGAGCCCCTTGGCAAGGAGTACATTTATGTGGCAACAGAGACCAGGAAAAAGAAGATCCATGCCAACTGGCCTTGCAAGAGCAAGGAGGCAGCTACTACAACTCCTCTACTGGGACTAAAGAACTACAACTCTACTACTTGGACCTTCAATTAGGGTAAAAAAATGAACAAAAAAAAACAAGAGTTGGTGTGCTTGTCTGAGTTGGGGAAAGGGAACTGTTATCTGTGCTGTTAGCTAGGTGAACAGAAGAGCTGTTAATTAGGGTGTGTGGCTTAGGCAACAGAAAGCCAGGTGTCTGCATTTAAAACTTCCCTAGTTAGTTTTTGGCAGAGAGCAGCAAAAGAAAGGAGGTAGCTGCGGGAACTCCTCTACTGGGACTATATAGCTCTCCCTCCACCCTTAGCCAGTTCCACTTTTATAGGCACTGGATTTAAATGACAACAGGAACTTCCTGTTTGGGAGAAGGAAGAGAGTGATCACAGAGGAACATAAGACTTACCATCCTAGAAGGAAAAGAATAGCTCTCCCTCACCCCCTAGCTACTAGAGGTCTGTCTCTGAGCAAGTAAGAAGGAGACTACTGAGGAATACACAAACTTCCTGTCCCAGAAGAAAAACATCAGGAGCTGTAAAGGCACAGAGGCAGTAGGAAAGTAGGGAAAAAAAAACAAATAAAAAGTAAACGGAGAGAGGAAAGAGTAAGCATACAAAACAACAGTCAATGGGCTACAAATAAGACATGATGGGAGTGGTGCAGTGCAGTGGCTGTGGAGCAGCAGTCTTCCAGGAGACGTTCTGGAGGATGCAGTGCTGTCCCAGGCACCTCTCTGGGCTGAGGAAGGAGATTGCTCATCTCCACGCGGAGTTGGCCAGGATTTGGGGGACCTCCTCTCAGCGACACTGGGGGCTTGGGTGGCACAATACTTGCATCGGTATTGTGCCGTCACTGTGCAGGTGGTCGACAGATTTACTGTCGACCAAATTTGGTGCTTCCAGGACCACTAGGGCTGATGCCGCTGCCTCACAGGTTGCCAAGAAAGAGCAGCGGTTGGACCACAGTAGGCTCAGGGAGGGTGAGGGTGGAGGAACAGAGGCACATCCCTCCAGTTGTACTGTACCTCTCCACAATTCATACGCTGTTCTAGCGGAGTGTGGTTCCTCTATGGAGTCACCCACAGTAGAGACCAAGGAGGATGCTGGGAACCTCCACAAAGGAGACCCACAGGGGAAGGAAACAACTCATGGTGGAGGACTCAATTGTTAGGGGGGTAGAACTG
Organism: Neoceratodus forsteri; assembly: GCA_016271365.2. NCBI lineage: Eukaryota > Metazoa > Chordata > Ceratodontiformes > Ceratodontidae > Neoceratodus > Neoceratodus forsteri. The sequence continues at coordinate 345,299,873 of CM028133.1, read as the reverse complement.
GGGAGGGAGGGAAGAGGGGGATAAGGTGCCTGCACAGTGCCATGGCTTGGAGGGACAGGGAGCGAATCCTCAGGATTGAGGGAGCAGCTGCACAGGAGAGGGAGCTGGACATCATTGTCCACCTAGGGATAAATGACCTGGCTGGGAATAGGATCAGAGCAGTACTGGAGGAGTTTGTGGAGTTGGGGAGGGGCCTTAGACAAGTAGCACGCATGATAACCTTCTCTGAGGTGCTGCCTGTCTATGGCATGGGTGAGGCTAGGGTGCTCCACACCATGGGATTCAATCAATGGTTGAAAAACTGGTGCAAAGCTCAGGGTTTTGGCTTTATTGGGGACTGGGGTCCACCTGGAGGGATACAGACCTATACTCGCATAATGGTCTGCATCTGTCCAGGAGGGGGAACCAGGATCTTAGGTGATAACATTTAAATGCTTCATTGGAAGGCATTTAAACTAGCCAAGGGGGAGATACTGAAAAGGAGCAGGGGAAATTCCAGGCCTCCACCCCCAAAAAAGTAGTTAGTTAGGTAAACACCAAGACAGAGAAGTCGATAGGGAGCAGGGCAGCGGTAAATACAGAAATAAGCAATGGCAGTACAGACAGGGATGGGGCTAAAAGGGGTAAGGCCATCACAAAATGGACGGCAATCAGTACCAATGTCCATAGTCTGGGTAACAAGCTCCCTGAACTAGTGGCCTTGATGGAAGAGGGACACCTGGATATCATGGCAGTCACAGAAACATGCTGCACAAAGAATCATGACTGGGATGTCAACATACCAGATTACACAGTCTACAGGGAGGGTAGAAGAGGAGGAGGAGTAGCTCTTTACGTAAGGGAAGGGATCAAAGCAACAGTACTAAAGGGTAACCAGGGAGGAGAGGAGGCACTGTGGGTCATCCTGGAGACAGGAAATGGCACCACTATCCGCATGGGTGTTGTATATAGACCCCCATCTCAGGGGGAGGAAATGGACAAAGAAATGATAGAAGGCATCCTTAGGATGGCAGAAAAAGGAGAGATATTGTTGATGGGGGACCTGAATATGCCTAAAGTTAACTGGAGCACCTTTGCTACAGCCACATCCAAGAGCAGGGTCATTCTCGATGCCCTACAGGGGGCATGCCTCAGACAGCTAGTGTTGGACCCAACTCGGGAGGAAGCAGTCTTAGATATGGTACTCTCAAATGGGGATGGACAGAGGATCTCAAATTTAGAAGTGGGTAACCATCTGGGAACAAGCAACTACCAAACAGTGTGGTTCATGATAAACACAGCTGTACAGTCAAGCCATACAAAAGTGAGGGCAATGGACTTTAGAAGGGTTGACTTTGTCAAAATGGGAGAGTGTCTCAGAAAAGCACTAGCAAACGGGCAAGCAGGAGGGGAGGAGGAACAATGGGAAACCATCAAAACTTCCATCACAGAAGTAACAAGCCTTTGTGTGAGGCAAATAAACAAATTAAAATGAAGGAACAAACCATGATGGTTCTCAAAAGAGGTAGTAGGGAAGGTTAGGGAGAAAAAGACAGCATTCAGGAAGTATAAGGAAACACAGAAGGAGCAGGACAGAGAACTGTACCAGTTAAAGCAGAAGGAAGTGGGGAAGGCAGTCAGTATAGCAAAGGCCCAAACCAAGGAAAAGATAGCCAACTCGGATAAGAAGGGGGATCAAACCTTTTATAGGTACATTAGAGAGCAAAGAAAGACCAAGGGAAGAATAGTGAGGCTTAATAAAGAGAAGGGTGGGTGGGCAGAGGGTGGCAGTGAAAAAGCAGGGATACTGAATGAATACTTCTGCTCAGTATGCACAAAAGAAGAGGAGGGGAGGTACCTAATCAGATCAACAGAAGCACTCTGGATAGGTGGGTCGATACCAGTCCTTTCACAGAAGAAAGTGTTCTGAAAGAACTCCAAAAACTGAAGGTGGACAAAGCAATGGGCCCTGATGGGATTCACCCCATAATTCTAAAAGAACTAAAGGGAGAACTAGTGACACCACCGACTACCTTTTTAAGAAATCATGGGAGGATGGTGTGGTACCTAAGGACTGCAGGAGGGAGGATGTGATTCCCCTTCACAAAAGTGGGAGCAAAGCAGAGGCAGGAAACTACAGACCTGTTAGATTGATCTCAGTGGTAGGGAAAATTATGGAATCACATCTGAAAGAATTGTTGAGTACCAAGGGGCCAGCAGGGCACAGGACCGAAGGCAGCATGGATTCACAGCAGGAAGGTCATGTCAGATGAATCTAATAGATTTCTTTGACTGAGTGACCAAAGCAGTAGACCAGGGAGGGGCTGTGGACATGGCCTACCTAGACATTAGCAAGGTATTTGACACAGTCCCACACAAAAGATTAATAAGCAAATTAGCCAGCATGAGAGTGGGTCCCAGGGCGGTAGCCTGGATAGAACATTGGCAGGACAACAGGACACAGAGGGTAATAGTAAACAGAGTCCACTCCAGAGAAAGGGGGGTTACTAGTGGAGTACTGCAAGGTTCAGTACTGGGACTGGTCCTTTCTAATGTCATTATAAGTGACATTGTGGAGGGACTGGAAGAAAAATTACATGCCTCTTTGCAGGCAACACATAGATCTGTAACAGGGTTGATACACAAGGGGGTGAGGATGAGAAGGGACTTGGCAAGATTGGAGGAATGGTCAAAAGTATGGTGGCTTAGATTCAATGCAAAGTGCAAAGTAATGCACCAGGGAAACAAAATCTCAGGGGAATAGTACACGATGGGGGGAGGGGGAGGTACTAACAACAACAAAAATGGAAAGGGAACTGGAGGTAGTCATATCAGATGACCTAAAAGTAAGCAAGCAATGTGAGAAGGCAGTAAGGAGGGCTGGGGGAATACGGGGATGTATAGGAAGAGGCATCACCAGTAGAAAACAGGAAGTTGTTATCCCTCTGTACAGGCAGTTGGTGAGACTCCATCTAAAGTACTGCATGCAGTTCTGGAGACCCCAGTTCTACAAGGACATAGACAGGATGGAGGCAGTCCTGAGGAGGGCAACTAAAATGATGTAAGGTCTGCAACAGAAGCCATACGAAGAGAGACTAAGGGAGATTAATATGAATACACTCGAGGAAAGGAGGGAGAGGGTGGACATGATAGAAACTTTCAAGTACCTTAAGGGAATCAGCAAAGTCCAGGAGGGTAGCATCTTTCAGAAAAAGAGACGTGCAAGAACAAGGGGGCATAAGTTGAAGATAGAGAGGGGACTGCTCAAGGGCAACGTGAGGAAGTACTTTTTCATGGAGAGGGTGGTGGACACATGGAATGGCCTTCCTGAGGAGGTCGTGGGGTCAAAAACAGTGGTGTAGTTCAAGAATGCATGGGACTGACATAAGGCAGTTCTGGTGGGGGGGGGGGCAGGAAGAAGTAGGCTGTTGATTAACTAGGATCTGCAGCTTATCCAGTAGGTAGGGAAATGGGTAGACTGGGTGGGCCAAGACGTCAAAATCTATGTCCATGTTCTATGTTTCTATGGCACAAAGGAAATAAGTGCTCCACACAGAATTTCAAAAATCCTAATGGTAGCCATTTTTTCTCACTTAGTGAGCAACAAGTGAGCTCCCTAACTCTCAATACTAATATAACAAACTGTCGGCAATATTTGTACAACTCTGTCTCTTTCCTCATAACAACCAGGCAGTTTTCCTTTTTTCCCCTGTCTCATCCTTTCTGTTTGCTTACACGTTACCCTGCCTGCTGCACACTTGTGCCCTACACACTCCCAATTGTTTTCTCAATGGAGCTGCTTGCTCCCCCCCGTAGCTGCCCCTTGATTATAAAAAGCTGAAACAACATACCATCAAATTCGACACTTGGCTGGTGCTGATTTAAATCTCCTGCTCTGCTCTGCTCCCAATCATTGCTGGTGCACATAATCCCTGCTCTGTCAGCTGCCATCCCCAATCACACTCCACTCCACTCCAGCTGTGATCTCAACCATGGTCTCCTTGCCTGATCATGCAGTAGTCAAACTGAATCCCATTCCTGATCTAAAGAACAATGAAGCACTGGCAAGCGGGGGGTGGGGGAGCGGGATGATTACTCAACAATCAAAGAGAGGCAGACTAAATTAAAATGGAGCACCGGCTTGTAGGGAGGAATATCGAGTGAACAACTAAGGGGGGTGTTAGTCTGTGGAATGCAGGAACTCTGAAACACAGCAGTGCCCTTTATTGGCAACTATACCAGCAGATGGACTACTTAACCAGAAAAAGACAAACTTTAAAACACTTGCACTTATTTTTTATATATATTTTTATTTCTTAACTCTTATATAAATATGCCACATGTAGTCTATTTTCTATGTATACTAATACCCTCCATGGTGGGCAGTATTGGGCTATACCAGACTGTCCAGGAGTGATACATTGTTGCTTGTTCTAAAAAAATATCAGTGGTGTTAACTTGCTATTTTCTTACACATATCTGAGCATTTTGTTATATGCATTCTATGAGACTATGAATGCTGCTAGTGACTACCAATCAGGAAGCTTTATGTGCTGAAGAAACTGCTTTTTTGAGCAATATGAAATGTATTTCATGCAGACACTTTCCTATCAAGAAATTACTAAATTATTAAAGCATCCACTAATGCCTTTAAAGTGATTTCCTTGATCTTACTGGGAAACAAAACTAAATAAGATTTATGCAACCTTTGTTAAGAGTGCAGGGGAATATCACCTTGGAATAGACTGCTGTATTTAGAGAGGCAGCTGTTCTGTAATTCCTCTGCACCACAACTACTGTCTAAATTGACCTGCTCACATCTGAATACGGTGGGAACAGGTGTTTGGTATTTGGCTATTACCAACAGAAAAAGCATTACCAGTCTGCCAGCACAGTGGTAGCATTACTGCTTGCAATGCTGATGACCTGAATTTGGGAATGAGCCTGGTTTGTCAGAGGGCCAGCCAGGGGGATGGCTGTGTACTATGGATGCTCATCTCTTCCAGGTAGGGGTAGGAGTTGGACTCTGCTGCGCTATCACAACTTGATGAAAGCAGCTAGAAGCCACGGCTTGGGAAAGTGGGTTGTCGGTGGCATGAAGCACATGCATCAGCATGAATGTCCTGATTTCTACTGGCAGGGACAGCAAGACAGAGGAAAATAGGATGCTGTCCACTACCCAACGCAGGCCCCACACCGCCGACTGGGTGTGCTGCTCTGAAGACTGAAACTTCAACTCTGTCCAGGAGGTAAGGGTCCAGCTCTCTGGTAGCCCTTTCCATAGAGGGTCATCCATGGGGGACACAAGAAGTGGAGGTAAGTCCCAGAGAAGGTGGGTGATGGGGCTGGGTGGGCATTAGGAACTGTTGGGGGCCACTTGAGACTAGAGGAGAATAAAGTGCAGTAAATTCAGAAAGAAAACGTTTTTTTGACAGAGCACTTTTATTTAGTGCTAGTAAAGGGGATTCATGGGTCCACTGCCCTAGGGGTTTATTTAACCAGCCACTGCTTAAAAATATCGAGGCCCCTGAACTCAGACTCAAACAAAGGGAAAAATATTATTAGTGCTAATTATGAGTCGGGGAACTGGTACAGCAGTGGCATTTGAAGTAGATGACCCATTTTGTTTTATTGGAATGGAAACATATGAACATATGAAAAGAAACTGCAAAAGAAGGCCACCTGATCTATTGTGTCTACTCAATAAATGATGCAGTGTCTGGCCCCACATATGCCAATGACCCTGCCCCCCCAACCATTCCTCCTCCCTCTCCCACCTTCTCCCCTTTCATCGATCTAAAGGTTTCCCTTTGTGTTTGTCCCAGGCCCTCTTGAATACTCCCATTATCTTCACTGATACAGCCTCCTCTGGCAGCTCATGCTAGATAATCACCACTCTCTCCATATAGAAATGCTTCCTTACATCCCTTCTGAATCTCCCCCCATCAATTTTAGGCCATGCCTCCTAGTGATGCTGTTTTCACTCATCTTTAAAGAGACCCTCTCTTCTCACTCTGTTAATTCCCTTCATGTACTTGAAGGTCTCTATCATATCACCCCTCTGCCTTCTCTCTTCCAGAGAGTACATCCCCAGTGCTCCCAGCCTTTCCTCATAGGACCTATCCTGTTGCCCCTTGATCATTCTGGTTGCCCTTCTCTAGATGCCCTCCAGCAAGCTGATGTCCTTCTTATATGGTATGGATGCCAGTACCTTACCCATATTCTAAATGTGGTTTCACCAATGACCTGTACAATGGTAAAATAACCTTGCTCCATCTACTACTGAATCCCCTTGCAATGCACCCTAGCAATATGTTAGCTTTCACCACTGCCTTCTTACACTGAGAGGTGTGTTTCAGGTCACTCATAATCACCACCCCCAGATTTTTTTCCTCCTCAGAAGTACTTACCTGAACCTCTCCTATGTAATACTCTGCCCTAGGGTTCTTGACTCCTATGTGCATCACTTTGCACTTTTTGGCACTGAAACTAAGTTGCCAGATTCCTCACCATCTCTCCAATCTAGGGAGGTCCTCCATCAGGTCCTGTATCCCCTCCTTGGTTTCCACTCTCCCACAGAGTTTGGTGTCATTTGAAAACATTCCCCTGATGTCACTTATGAAGACAGTGAACAACACACTGGCCCTAGTACTGATCCTTGCAGTACCACGCTGGTGACCTCTTTGGTGCTGGAGTATTCCACCCCAACTACTCTCTGGGTTCTGCCACTCAACCAGTTTTCAACCCATTTTATCATATTCTTCCCCACCCCTAGGATCCTCAGTTTCATTGTCAACCTTTTGTGCAGCACAGAATGGAATGCCTTGCTAAAGTTCAGGTATATGATGTCCACCACCTGGCCTTTGTCCACTACCCTCATGACCCTATCAAAGAACTCAATCAGGTTTGTTTGATAGAATCTTCCTGTCACAAACCTGTGTTGTCTTATGTTCTGTAGACCATTTTCCCCCATGTACCCCATCAGCCTCTCCCTTAGTATGGTCCCCATGAGTTTACATACTATCGAGGTCAGGCTGCCTGACCTATAGTTACCTGGGTCACCCTTTGGTCTGTTCTTGTGGAGTGGCACTACAGGTGCCATTCTCCACTTCAGTGGCACCACTCCCAACTCCAGAGATCTATTTGAAGAGAACAGCCAGTGGCCCTGCCAGATCCTCCGCTAACCCTTTCAGCACCCTGGGGTGTATTTTGCTGGTCCAGGGGATTTGTCCACCTTCAGAGCCATCAGTCCCTCCCTCCCTCACTCTTTCCATCCAACTTACCCATCCAACTTACCCCCTGTTCCCCACCCCCTTCTCCTTGTGCGTGGCACTGGTCCATTCTTTTGTCTTGTAAAGACGGAGCAGAAGTATTTGTTTAAAACCTTTGCTTTGCTGCCATCTTTATCAACCCAACCCCCCCTTCGTCAGCCTAACAATGCCATCCTTCTTGTCCCTACTTTCAGTTGTGTAGTGAATGAAGGCCCTTTCCCCATTCTTCATTCCTTCAGCCATTTGGAGCTCTTTCTATGCCTTTGCCTGCTGCACCTCCCTTCTTGCCACCTTAGCCAGTCTCCAGTATTCCTCCTCATCCTTTTCCTTCGCCACCTTTGAGACCTTTGAACACAGATGGCAGCATAACCTGGAGGTTAGAGTAACAAGCTGTGAATGAACTTGGTTCATCCAGCAGGACAGTGTTTGATTCCCACAGCCTCCCCTTGCATGCTATGTGGCTCTGAGCAAGGCACTTAATCTTCCCAGTGCTCCCAGGTTGCCCCTTAAAACAGGCAATTGTGCCTAGTGGGCTTTACCAGGTTACCAAAGAATTAAAAAAAATGTAATTAATTTATTAGAAGGCAACACAGAGGTTGGAGCAACAAATGCAGAAACAGAGGATCTTAAATACATGTACATGTTTTTGAAATTAGAGAGGCTGCTAATGAATGAGCTAAACCTGACAAGCAATAACCCTCAATACACACCACTCTGATCCTCAATTTGGGGAGTTGGATAAAAGTCAGCAGGATGAGATTAACAAATACAAAAGATGTTAATTGAAATTAAGCAAAACACACTTTCATGAGATGAAGGGGATTATGTTAATGCTGATTTCTTTAGCTGGACAATTAAGCCTGAAGGGAGGTTAAAAAGTCAGGGAAGGTCACCTTCAAAAATTAGAGGGTGACAGAACAGGCAGGCAAGACCAAAATCTCATGTAATACAAAAGAGAGATATAACAGAATCAGAATTGTCAGCAACTGATTCTGAGAGTACACAGGGTACTTCAAATGAGGTATGTTTCTTCTGGTGGGAAAGAACACCCAAAGCATAACACAAAAAATTATAATAATCAATTAAAAGGAGGATATGGAGGGGGAAGAGAGGGAAAAGGATAGAAAGAATGAGGAAATCAGAGAGGGAAAGAAGTGGAACACTTCATCATAAATACATTTTCTCTTCTCCTTAGTGATGCACAAAACAATCTTTTGAGTAAGGGCTTATCATATGTTCCGGCCCCCAATATAAACAAGTCTGATATTATCACTGATCTCTTCCAATTGGTTTTACTTCTCCAGTGAGGAGTGGAGAGGCAGTGGTGAGAGGAACAGCCGAGACTGCTAATGCAGATAAGGACATGGATGAATTAGACTGTGCAAACCTTAGTGCTATACTGGAGCTCCTCAGTACAAATGGAGGTGTAATGAATGAAGATGCCATAGGAGAAGATATCTATTCTGAAACCACAGTATATGATGCCAGGACACAAGAACAACAAAGGGATACATCAGAGAAAAGACAGAGAAAGTGGCGCCCAAAGCTAACCATCATGCCCTCGGTAATAAACCCTAATATACTCAGCTTTAAAAACTGTGTAAAAAATGAAGTCAAGAAACTGTTAAATCAAACACCTACAGTAAAGCTACAGTTAAACAGAATCTCACAAGAAAAGAATGCTTTAATTGAACTATGCGCTTTGTGGGTGGTAGTATTCAAACCAGCTAACAGAGGCAGAAACATAGTTTAATGGATTCTGTGTATTATGAGCATATGGTTAATGAATTGTTATACCAGTCCAGATATAGGTTAACATCTAGCCTCACACATATTTTCAAAACTGAGCTCCTGGAGTAATTGGAAGGTACAATGCACTTTGGTGTAATAACTGAAAATGAATTTAAATACACCTAGGTGCCCCCACCCTGTGGAACCAGTTTTCTATGCTCTTCCAAAGGTGCATAGAAACATAAAAACATAGAAAGTGATGGCAAAATGGGACCTCAAGATCCATCTAGTCTGCCCAAAACTCTACCCCCTCTGTTAACTGCTACTCAGTGTTATGGTACCTTTGTTAGTTGTGATATTTAAAATGCACACACACACAAAGTTTATTGTTAGGCTCAAATAGCCATCAACAAATACAAATACAAATGCAATTTCAAAAACCATATCTCATTTACATCGCATATTTAAAACATTTCTGTGATACTAAAAAGAAATAATCAATATTATAAATATCCTATTTAACACGTCCTAACTTTACTCATTTCTTGTATGATATTCTTATTATATTGCAAAATTCACCAGACTATTGCACTTAATATTTAATAAATACATCAGTTAATAGTACACCAATCAATTCTACATGAGTCTCTCATTTAACCTTTGTTTTTTTTTTTTTTACTAATTGCCTTCAAATAGTTTGCCACTCTTAATATAGACCAACTGTCCTCTGTCTGCAGTATAATAGAAATCAATGTTTCTAGATCTACCTCATATCTCGTATCCATAAAAGGGGATAGCCAGAACTTCCATTCTTTTAAATACCACGTACAGTGCCACATAACATGTAACAAGTCCTCAGACTCTTCCTTTGTACAGCTGCATTTTTCGTCAGATGTTTCCTTATATCTGCATCTCAACAGATTACCATCAAATTGCTCTAATTTGTATTTAACAAATATTTTCCTTAATTCCAGGTCACTAAAAGCATCCAAATAGTATTTATAACCAAATTTTTCATTATTCTTGGCAAACCATCCTGAGTACCTGGAAGTTTTTAATTTCTTTTAGATCTTGGTTTTGCCAGGAAACATTGATTTTTGCAAACAAATATTTGTTATACTTGTAGCTTATTTGAATATTCCTTTCTATATGTTTTGTTAATGCCTGAAACTTATATTTGTTTACTAATAAGCATATTTTTGAATAGCACAACTTATTTCTATATCCTAGTTTGTGCCAAAACTGTTTTTCCTGTAGGCATCGATAGGACACACGCATTTGCGGGAGTCTAGTTAACCGTGACCAGAAACCAATTTGTTTACATTCAAATAATGCATTTATATTTGTAATCCCCAGTTCAGACCTTACATATGTGGAGGAGCACGAATGTCCAATCCCCATCAATTTTCTCAACATTTTAAATAATGGGATTACTAATTTCTCTCAATATTTCACATCCCAAACTTCAGCTCCATAAAGGAGTTGAGGTTCTACTTTTGCTTTTATTACATCAATATGGGGTTTAATACATGCCCCACCAAATCTGTAATTAAATCTTGCCAATGCCTGAACTGTTTTTTTTTGTAGTTTGAAGGGTTCTTTGGAACTGTATGTTCCAATTTCTGTGTTACCTTTGTATTTATCCCAAGCATTCTTGAAAGCTCCAACTGTTTTTGCCTCCTCCATACCCTGGGAGAGGCTGTTACAAATGTTGATCACCCTCTCTGTGAAAAAAAAAAAAATTCAAGCTGGCCCAGTGGCTCTGAGGGCAGAGGTACAGGTCGCTGCACCTCATGCCACGCCAGTGACCCAGATTTGGGAGCAAGCACAGGTGCCGGAGACTGGCAGGGAAGGAGAGGGATCAAGCATCCGATGGACTGCTCTCCGTCTCTGGTGAGGGGGGGGTTACGATGCTTGGCACCCGGCTTCCCCCTGGTAGAGGCTGGGGGTCAGAGATGCATGCCGTACAGTGGGGTAAAGTCTGGGGGCAGATGCCAGGATGTGGGGCGCATGTGGACGCATGCACACTCCTGTCCACCGGCGTCATTGCACGCCCACCAGGTTTAAAGGAGGAACAAGGAAAAAGTGGCATGTCTCGCGTGGCTTGATGGCTGTCTGCAAGTATCCATCAGCACCTGAACTGGATCCAGAATTGGTGGGGAGATAGGGGGAGGCCCCCTGCTGCCCCGCTGTGGGGGGCAAGCCACAGGAGTTAAAGGGTGCCGACAAGATGGATGGCAGCCAGATCCCTGGCAGGCAGCACAGAAGCAACGGGATGCCAAGAGGTGGCCAGGAGGATAAATAAACACTAAAAAAAAAACAGAAGAAAAATTCTTTGTGTTGCTCCTGAACTTCCCCCCAGCTTCATATCATGACCTTAAGTTCTTGTATAACTCTTGATCTGAAATAAGTCCTGAATCTGAACCATATTTATATTTTTCATGTATCTGATGGTTTCAGTCATGTCTCCCCTTTCCCTCTACTGCTCCAAGGAATACATGTTGAGCTCCCTCAACCTTTCATCATATGGTTTCTGATACAGTCCCTGCACCATCTTTGTATCTCTCCTTTGCACCATTTCCAATCTATCTATATTTTTTCTAAGATGTGGTCACCAGAACTGCACACAGTACTCCAGATGTGGTCTCACCAGTAACCTATACAGTGGTATTATGACTTCCCTTCTTCTACTGGTAATACCCATTTCTATGCATCCCAGCATACCATTCGCCTTTGAAGCAGCTTTCTCACACTGCTTCGTCTTTTTTTAGATCATCTGTTATAATCACACATAGCTCCATCTCTTGCATTGTAGCCTCTAGTTTAACACCCACCATGCGATATTCCTCTCCAGTATTACCCCTCCCTAGGTACATGACTTTGCACTTCTTTTCTTTGAATTTCAGCTACCATGTTTTGGACCACATTTCTAGTCTTCTGAGATCTGCCTTCATCCTATCTGCCCCAGTGGGAATATCGACCCTATTTCAAAACTCTGTGTCATCAGTGAACAGGCTCTCCTTGCACTCTAGGCCCTCAGATATTTCCCCAATGAAGACACTGAAGAGGACAGGGCCCAACACTGACCCCTGTGGCACTCAACTGGTCACCTCCTTCTCTTCTGATAAGGTACCATTTACCAGCACCCTCTGGGTCCTCCCACTTAGCCAGCCTCTTATCCAGTTTACCACCTTCTGATTGACTCCTATGTTGGAGAATTTGTTCAGCAGCCTCATGTGCAGAATGGAGTCAAACGCTTTCTAAAGTCCAGATATACTTGCATAAGTGTGTAACAGTGCCCCGGGTCACCTGGGTGGGATCTCTTATAGAAAACCTGTCTAGGTTGGGAGATTTTCTTTTTTTACAAGAGGTAATGAAACTGAGATCCCAACTCAGAGACACGGATGGCCTTTTGGGATAACTGGAAGGGACACAATGGATACCTTTAGCTCACTACTGATGCCAATGCCCTTCACTCCTCAATACACCACAAGGAGGGACTCACAGCTTACAAGTGGTTCTTAGAGAAATTAAATGCAAATGCAACAGTGGCATTTATTTTAAAATCTATCCACTTTATTCTGAACCACAATGTTTTTGAGTTCATGGGGAAGTATTTCATTCAGGTATGCAGGACTATGATGGGGACCTGTATGGCCCCATCATAAACAAACCTTTTTATGGGGTATTGGGAACAAAATGCAATCTTTAGTGAGACCTTTCCATATGCAGATAATGTGATCTTGTGGTTCCACTATATAGATGACATTGTCTGCAAATGGAATGGTGATGAAGTGGAATACCTATGGACACCCGAAACTCAGTATCCCAAACTCTACAAGACTGAGTTCAGGAGACTGAATTTCAGTATCCCGCAAGGCACCTCAGACTGAATTGTGGCACCCCGCAAGGGACTTGCATTTTACGTGGGGGGCTTTGCCCCTTGCATCCCCCTTGTATGGGGGCTCTGCACCCCACACCCCCTGTAACTAAAAGTATCAACTTCAAGGGGAAGCAGACCCCAGAGTAAAAAACAAAAGTTATGGGGGTCAAATAGCAGGGAGCAAAAATTAGCTGCCACCGGGAATAGAAGCTGCGTCTACCAGGCTATGCTGGCCACACTGCTAGTGGCTTAGCCCTCCATGCCACAGGAGCAGCTCAGCCATCTTCCGCATCCTCTGGTTTCTTGTGATTCTTACAAGGGGTAAAGTAGCAGTTCATCACATCCACTACCTTACCCCTGTCAGTATCGGCTTCCTGTATGTCGGGCGTGCATGTGTCTGGACAGTGAAGCTGTCAGGTGTGCGTGTGTTGAGAGACTGAACTCAGTCCTGTGAGTGTCGGGATTCCAAGTTTTAGTCTCCTTAATGTATACTGATGAAGCTGGGGCTAGAATGAATGAATGTAAGCTTACTGTTCGTCACAAAGCCATTTCATAAGAGTACAATGAAAAACATTTATAAAATCAGTTTTACATGATTCCAATCACTTGCACATTTTATAATAGCAGATAGTTGACATACAATAAAATAGCATGTACAAAGATAGGTAAATGTTACATTATATAGTACTAAATGATTTCACAAGTTGGCATGCTAACAAAATAAGGTAAAACGATTTTGTCATGTTCTAGTTAATACTCATAATAATTCACAGGAGGATCAGAAGTGAGCAGAATAAATTATAATCTCTTATCACAATCTAAATGAAATCAAGAATTGTGATAGAGCATTCAGCACTTAACAGTTATTAGAACTAAATAGCCAGATTACTGCTTGTTCTGGAGGGAGGCTGATATTGGAGAGTATTGAACCCAACCAAAATCTATGATTTTTTTCATAAAGTGTACATAAAAGGATGATATGCTTCAGATTACCTATGGCCTTCATGTTACATTTGCAATATTCAGTTGCAGAATGATTCTGAATAAAATAGATGTAATTTGAGGCATATAACTCTAAATCTGTACCTTGTGATAATTCTAAGTTTCTTCAGGTCATTAATAACTTTGAGATACGTTTCCAGTTTGTGATCCGTTTTCAATATCTTATACAATTTATGTAGTTTTTGTGCTCATAAAGTTTCAATATCCTTAGCACAAGAGATGTCCCTTATTCTTTCCTTTATTTGAAAAGCAAGTTCGTCAAATGGGCTATAATAGGGGGTGCTAATGAGCAGCTAAGGTGAAGGTTGCAACTCTCTAGAGCTCCGCATCACAAAGTAAATAAATCCTATTTTTCTGGCTGCAAAGTTCAAAATTTGGTATCCAGTAGCTGTCCAATACCTACCACTATGGATGAGTACCTTTCCCGGGGAAAATATAGAGGCAAGGAGGCAAGAATTCGAAAAAAAACAACTGGACAAGACCATGTGGCTATTGGTGGCAGAGGCCCCATCTCATTCTCAGCAGCCGTACTTTCCCTAATCAGTAGAGCAGTTTCGGAACAAGTGCTGGCGGACCTTACTCCTCAATGGGAAAAAGTAGAAAAATCGATCACAGGGCCTACGAATGAAGTCAAACAACAGGCAGGGCAACTCCAGGAGGCTGAACAACATACAGTATATCAGATTTAGAGGACACTAACAAGGAGGTACCAGAGAAAATTGCCAAAATGGAGAAAGAGATAGAAGATCTGAAGGATGCTTTAGACTACCAGGAAAACTACAGCAGATGCAATAACTTGCGTATCCAAGGCCTACCGGAGGGAGCGGAAAGGGGGAATCTGCTGGACTTCTGTGCTGTGACCCTGCCCAAGCTGTTGAATATCACCCCCAAAGCAGGCAGACTGAAAACTGAGCGGGCACATGAAGCGCTTGCTCCAAGGTCGCCTGCAGATTAACCACCATGGCAGGTGACTTTCCGACTGCACCATTATCCAGATCGACAAGCTCTTTTGGTGGCATACTGCAATGTGAAGTAGCTCAATTTTGAAGGCACAAAATTAATGATGCATCAAGACCTTTCTCTATGTATACAAAGGAAACAACAGCAATTCAATATTATGATGGATCAACTGAGAGAGCAAGGCCTGGAATTTTTATGGCATACCCTGCAGTAGTCAAGGTTTGCTGGGAAGGCACCATGCTCTCCTTTTGGGAACCAAGTAAGCTATAGACATACATAGCAGAATGGGACAAGAAAAATAAGAAGAATGGCTGAAGCTACCCAGTGAGTACTTAGGGACAGTTTGTAATCCAGAGACTTCCTTGATTCCTCGTGGCCAAAAGAGATCTACGTGGGGGGGTGGACTGATGATAGGGGCTTGAAAGGACCGAGTGAAATATGGAATGATCCACAAAGAGTCTTGGACAAAATTAGTGATTTACAAAAGGAACATCCTCATGTGAACTGCTGGGTTAAATTTAACTGTTCTTTTACCAGTGAGGAGAAGGTAAACTCTATAATGTATGTGGTAAGAGCTCATGGAATATTGATTAACCTGGCCCAGAACTGCAGATTTAAATGACTCATTCTGCAAAGAGTCACTGTACATGTATAAATTCTTGTGATGGAAGGGAAAGGGATCGAATTAATCGGAAGGTTGATATGCCCAAGGGGGGGGGAGCTCAGTAGAGACACGCAGGCTTGAAGTATGGGTTTCTGATGGGATAACAAGCTGAGAGATCTTGTTGAGAGAAGCAACTAGGCGAACACTTGAGGAGCACCCTCTTAGCTCAGCGCTTAACTATTTCCTCGTTGGCAAAATGGGAATGAGGAGAAAGTAAAGGATGGAAAAGAAGTGAAGGGGCAAGGCCTACTGTATAGGAATTTAAAAACACTCACCGCTTCATAATTAGGGTGATACTGTGATGTCTAACAGGTCTTTGATTACTAGAATGGAACGGATGAGACACCCAGAATACTGAATCGTCTCATCAGAAATGTAATGCGGATCGGAGACCTTGAGAAAGAGTACTGAGTGGATTTGGGGAAGGACTGGGGGGAGAAAGGGTTTAAGGGATATGGGAAGCTATTTCGATCAAGAAGTGGGGGAGGAAGCTCATCACCACGGGATGGAGTGAAAAAACGACAATAAGAGAATGTAAACATGGCAGTATAGTCTCTGGGTCCTTTAGGGGACAATAAGCCCAAAAGAACTAGCTGTTTTAAAGACAGCATTAGAGAAAGTGGCTTTAAAAACTAAAGGCAGACAATAGATGTGTTTAGGTTGATGCGGAGGGAGGGGGCTTAGGGATCGAGTTTATGGATAATGAACAGAAAAGAGACAGTAGTTAGATAATTAGTTCTCATAAGTAAACAAAGCAGATAAATGAAGGGAGGGACGAGTTGGGGTGGGGGAGGGAATGGGAAATGTTTTAATATTCATGTTAAATGTTAATATTTTAAGCACAAGCTTTATTGTGCGTTTGCTACTTATTACTGTTTATGCCTTGTTGGAGATCAGAAGGAAGAGAGATACCTATATGGAGTAATACTTGGGAAGCAATGGAAGGGAAAGAAAGGGAGGACACCAATCAGATACTATGGATGAGACATCTCGGAATGTAACCGTATTCTGGAATGTTAAGGGTTTTTCCTCACCAGCAAAGCAAGCTAAAATTCTTCCAGCACTTAAAAACAAAGGCACAGACATGGCCATGCTGCAAGAAACCCACTTGATGCCAAAAGAACATACCAAGTTGGTGGGGGAGGTGGGTCGAGACATGTTATGCCTCCTCTTACCACTCTCACAAGAGGGGAGTGGCAATTCTAATTAAAAAGGGGTTCCCATTTGTGATGCATCATGTGGTTAAAGATCCCTTGGAGGGGCACTACATTTTTATGATAGGAGAAATCAATGGTCAAATTATAACCCTGGGGAATATATATGCACCACCAACATTGGACCCATCCTTTTACCAACAGATTTTAGACATAATACTAAGGGAACAGTTTCCCCCATCTCATATTGGGAGGGGGCATTTTAATTGTGTAGCAGACCCAAAGATGGACTACTCAGGATCCAGGAGTAGAGAGGTGGCAGCAATGGCTTATGGGGTTTGCAGACCTAGACCTAATAGATGTGTGGTGTACAGACAACCCCGGAGCCCGAAAATATACATTTTATTCACACCTTCATGCTACATGGTCCTGGCTAGATTACCTGTATGTGCCCAGGTGTGGATACGCCCAGGTCTCTAAGGTGGAACATTGCCCCATCTTCCTGTCGGACCACACGATGGTACGCTTGGAAATAGGGCTGGGACAACAAGAGTGCTGGAGAGGGGGATGGAGATTTCCAAGTTACCTGTTGGCGAGGAAAGAATTTAAAAAGTTCTTAAAGAACCAGTGGAAAATCTACCAAAAAAAAGAACCAAGGTACAGTAGAAGATGAGGGTATATATTGGGAAGCCAGCAAAGTGCATATGAGAGGGATAATTATTGGTTACACTGCAAAAATGAAAAAGGAGAAGCAAAAATGGAGGGAGTCAATAGAAAGTAAAATACAGCTATTAGAACAGAGGATCATTAGGGAGGGAGGGGGTCAGGCTCTGATGGCTCTATAAACAGCGCATGAAGCACTAAATGAATGCATCACAGGGGAGACCAGATCAAAATATATGTATGCAGGACAATGAATATATGAATGGGGCAACAAGCCAGGTCCATTGTTAGTGAGTCTAATGAAAGGGGGCAAAACAACTAAAAATATACTAACCATAAAAGATAAAGGGGAAGTAGTGCGCTAAACTGAACCACTCATAAGAAAGAGATTTCAAGAATTTTATAACACATTGTACACAGCTGAATGCAAGGGGACAGACTAGCTAGTGGATAGGTTTATAGAGGGTCTCCCAGTTCCGTCTCTGATGGAGGATCAGAGAGCTTCTTTGGGGGGCACTATCACTAGGGAAGAGATCCTCAGGGCTATAGGCTCCCTCAAAAAGGGAAAAGCTGCTGGTCCAGATGGATTCAGAGCCAAATACTATAAAGAACTCAGGCAAGATGTTGCGGAACCCCTACATAGAGTATTGGAGCACGTTAGAGGGAAGAGGGGACTGCCCAAATCCTGCTGTGAAGCTACCATCTGTGTAATCCCCAAGCCGAATAAGGATCCTCAAGAATGCTCATCATACAGGCCCATTTCTTTATTGAACCTAGATTGCAAAATTATGACAAAGGTGTTAGCCATGAGACTTGACAAATTACTACCCTCTATTATAAATCCAGACCAAACAGGGTTTCTACATGGTAGAATGCCCCACCATAATATGAGGAGGTTACTAAATGTGGTATGGTGGGGATTTAAGAATCTGGGACAGGCATGTATCCTACCAATGGACGCGGAAAAAGCATTTGACCGAATCGAGTGGGAGTAGATGTTTAAAATTATGGGGAAATTTGGATTGGGGGAGAAATACTGTATATTCAGTTAATAAAGGCCTTCTATGAAACCCCAGAGGCAAGGATCCTAATTAATGGAATACCATCTGAGGAATTTCTGCTTGGGAAGGGCACACGTCAGGGCTGTCCTCTCTCCTCTCTCCTGTTTGCTATTGCTATTGAACCCCTAGCGATTAAAATTAGGGAGGAACAACAAATTCAAGGCATTCAAAATAGGGAAGGTCAAAAACACACCATCACCCTGTACGTGGATGATTTCCTCCTTTTCTTAACAAAACAAGACCAGTCAACCCCTGCATTGCTAGAGATAGTGGACTCTTTTGCCAGCTTTTCAGGGTACAAGATGAATATTAACAAATCTGAAATCATGCACCTAGGAAAGGCGGCAGAAGAGAGGATTACAAATGCATGGGGCCTTAGGAAAGTTTATAAAGCAATAACATACTTGGGAGTAAAAGTGGGCCAAGATATTAGGGAAATGTATGCACTAAATTATATACTTCTATTGGATACCATCCTGAAAGATTTATAAAAATGGAGAGGCCTTCCCTTATCCTGGTTAGGCAGAATAAATGTCTTGAAGATGAATGTACTCCCTAGAGTTCTGTATGTCCTACAAATGATGCCTATGGGTCTAAAGAATAATGATATTAAAAAAATTGAAAAAGGGTTTGGGCAGTTTATTTGGCAGGGGAAAAAGTCAAGGATTTTCCTTAGAAAACTGAAAGCCGCTAATGAACTGGGGGGGGGCTTACATTTTTCAGATGTCAAAGGGTACTACTTAGCAACACAATACAGATTTGTTCACAACTGGGTAAATAGGGGGATGGCTGCTCAGTAGCTACCTCTAGAGGAGGAAGGCTGTAAGGGCCAGTTATGTGCTTATTTAGGGCCGTCAGGCTTACAAGTCTATAAATGCCTACAGGATCCCAACCCCATGGTTATTAGTAGTCTAGAAGCATGGAATAATGCTAAGGAATGAAGGGGATGTGAAGGGGATAATACCATCCGTGTCCCAGTATCAGGAAATCTGGAATTCCTACCGGGATTAGGAGATGAAGGCTTTAGTATATGGCAGGAAAGGGGTATCGGGCGTGTGGGAGATCTCACTAACAAGGATGGAATTTATGCATTTCAAGACCTACAGAGAGGCTTAGACCTGCCAGCTTCACATTATTATAAATATTTACAAGTTTGCAACTATTGGAAAAGCCTCAATAGAGGAGGAGACAAACTGACACATATATCCCCAGTGGAGAAAGAGATCCTAGGGGCAAGAATGCAGGAGAAGGGATTAATAGGTAGAACAGTGAAACTGAACAGGGCATACTTTCAGGGGGAAATTCAAAAAGTTGGGACTAGGTGGGAGCAGGACCTGGTGTTAGTAATTACAGAATATAATTGGGAAACACTCTTGAGATCTCATATGGGATTGCTAACTTGCAATAAATATAAGGAAATGCAATTAAAGTTCCTCCATAGACTATACTACCCACCTAGTATAGTGAGTAAATTTCACCCAGGGATTTCTCCCATCTGCACGAAATGTGGTAGAGCCAAGGGCACAATGATGCACTACTACTGGCACTGCCCAGGGATACAGAGATATTGGACAGGGGTTGCTGCTGAGATAGCCAAAATAGAAGGCCAAACCATAGAGTTCTCACCATGCTCCTTGCTTCTTGGGGTTGCCACTCAGGAAGGAGAAGACTGGGATCTTTATCATAGGCGGACTAGGGTCCTGCTGGTTGTTGCCCAACAGGGCATACAAAATCTATGGATCTCTAACAGTGTCCCCACAGTGGAGCAGTGGAAAAAGCTAGTTCTTTGAGTGCTGGCAGTGGACAGATTGACCTATGTGCTCAAGGGGGAATAGGAGAGATTCTTGCAGACCTGGGAAGTTTTCCTGGGGACACTCTCAATGGGTGAGGCAGTAATTTTGTGAGAGGAGTGGCTAGCTTAACTATGCCCCAGCACATCATACAAGCCCAGACATTTTGGCAGAGGAAGCCATAGATTAAGATGGTCAGGTGCTGTGCTATTTAATGTTTAATGTCATTTGCTCCATTTGGTGTCTCCTCTTCAAGGTACACTTAGACACTGGATAAATTGCTTTTTACCTTCAAAAATACTCTGAACAAGGCACAGTTTGACTGTTTTAAAGTTTTTATTCTTTATTGCAATATCACAACTTAGGTTACCAATTCTGTCAATGGGGTACTGTTATAATTATTTAGCTCAGCCAGATAAGTACATCCTTTATAATAATTGTTGTTTTTTCCATTTCCTAACAAAACAATACTAGGAAGTTAGCAGATGTTTTATAATGCACTTTAGACAGTGAAAACTAAAAATGTAGCAGCTATGTATACGCTCTGTATGTCTATATGGTGTATTACAAATACTACAAGAACTGTCTGTACTGTATTTGGAAAAACGAATAAAAATATAATATAAAAAAATGGGCTATAATAAATCTGATAGGGGAGGTGGCCCAGTCATGAAGCTAGGGCGAGGGATTTTGTGTCCTGGATTAACATGAATGATGTACAGTAAAACTGAGGTTCACAAGCAGGGCTGAGAGTCAGGACTCAAATTTTCTTGATCTCATGTTGATGGGAGAAGTAGGCAAAATAGTAGCTATGAAGGGCTTTTGGAAGCTCACTGCCACAAATTTGCTATTTCAGAACAACACTGCTCATCCAGCTTCTTTAAAAAATTTAATTCAGTACTTACAGTTTTTGTGAGTCAAAAGGAATTGCAGTAAAAAAAAATCGATTCTGAAGAGCAAGCAGCAGATTTAGAACCCACGTGTAAGAGCAGGGGCTACAATGCATGCACTGGAACAGAGACCAAGCACTCCAATCTGTAACTTCAAAAAGTTCCGATTTTATTGATCACAAAGTAGCTGCATGTGTGGGAACAAAACCTAATTTGTAAAAATACATTTTTTAATAATATTATTATTCTTCATTATTAATATTATTGGTGGTCCATGTCTAGTCCCCATACCCAAAGGTACCACCTCTTTGGGTGGGCAAGTAGCCAGGACGGCTCATGAACATCATCCAACTTGGGCATTGTTATGCAATGCCAGATCCATTAAGAACAAAACTGCACTTATTGCAGATTTTGTTGGAACAGCGGATCTGGTTTGCATCACCGAGACCTGGCTGGATGGAAATGCTGCTCCAATTTTGGAGGCAGCTATTCCTCCTGGGTACTCGCTGATACATCACCCAAGATTGGATCACGAGGTGTAGCGGTCTGTTTGAAGGTCAAATTGGGTCTCATGGGTGTTCCAATTGAGGAGGCTGAATCCTTTGAGTGCACTGTGGTAGCTGGTGTGGGGTGCAGGATAGCTCTCATCTACCATCCACCCAGGGATGAAAAGCTATTCCTGCAGGAAGTAGCAGACTTTGCTGCTGACATGGCTTTGGAGTCGCTCAGACTGATTGTTCTGGGTGACTTCAATGCCTGGGTCAATGGTGAATCCTCACTTTTTGGACAACACTTCCTCCAGTTGATATCACTGGGCTTCACACAGGTTGTTTCCACAGCTACCCATAATGGTGGTCACTCTCTGGATTTGGTCTTCCTCCTAGGGATTGAAGCCTTCAATTTGGGGGTGGAACCTGTCAGCTGGTCTGATCACTACACCGTGAGGTTCAATTTTTATACCCTTCTGTGTAGGTCTGCTCCTGTGGAGATGGTCAGTTTCCGCCCTTTACGGGATGTGGTCCCTGAAAAACCTGGTGGTGGTGATTGATCTCTCGGAATTCACAGATGTCTGCTCAGGTTCAGAGCTGCTGGTTCTGGTCTATAATAACTTCCTCAGCTCTTGACCTGATTGCTCCAGTCCGTGTTCACCCCCTTTCACTTCTCGCTAGGGCCCCTTGGTTTGATGGGTCTCTGAGGGAGTTGCGGCGATTGGAACATAGGTTAGAATGGCGCTGGTGGAAATCTACCTTGGATGCCAACCATTTTATTTTTTTGGAGCATTATCAGCTCTACCAATCAGTGATCTCCCATAAGAAGGCAGAATTCCTGTCCAGGGAAATCACTGTAGCTCAAAATTGACTGGCCCAACTCTTCCGAACTGTGGACAGGCTGTGCAACCCAATCTGTCTGCAGCTCCATCAATTTTTTCCACAAATGGAGTGTGATGAGATTGCTCGATTCTTTGCGAATAAAGTGGCCAACATCAGGTTAGAGATCCGTCAAACCCGGTATATGGGGGATGCGGTTGGTCGGTGCTCGGTTACTATGCCTCTTGTTTCCTGGAGCACCTTTGACCTGCTGGAGTTCATTGATATTATGAGGATTGCCCAGGGGATGCACCCTATGTGCTGTAGTTTAACCCAGGCCCTACTGCCCTTATTTTGAGTTGTAGTGATATCATTGGCCCAGTCCTGGCTCAGATTGTCTGATGCTCCTTGGAATCAGGTGAGTTTCCAAGCTCCCTGAAGGAGGTGGTGATGACACCCCTTCTGAAGAAAGCTTCTTTGGACCCGGATACTCTAGCTAACTACAGACCTATCTCAAATCTTCCTTTTGTGGGAAAAATTATCGAGAAAGTTGTGGCCATTCAACCGGAGAACCATTTGACCATCCATAGAATACACAAACCTCTCCAATCTGTTTTTCGTAAGAGGCACAGTACTGAGACTGCTCAGGTTCGGGTGTTTAATGATCTCCTGATGGTGAGAGATTGGAGAAACCGCTCCGTCTTGGTGCTCCTTGATCTCTCCTCAGCCTTTGACACTGTAGACCATGGGGTTCTGCTCGAGCGCCTGAGGTCCATCTGTGGACTGACCAGCACAGTGTTCAGATGGTTTTTATCTTTCCTCACCGGTAGAACTCAGAGAGTCATCTCGGGAATTTTCTCTTCCAAGTTTTTCTGTCTGCCTTCTGGAGTTCCTCAGGGCTCGGTGCTGTCCCCCATGTTGTTTGCAGTGTATATGCTGCCCCTCAGAGACATTGTAAGACAGTATGGGCTGAGGTTTCACTGCTATGCTGATGATACCCAGCTCTACCTGCCTTTTTCCCCCGATCATGTTAGTGTTCTCTCAGTATTTAACAGCTGCCTCACTGAAATCCAAGACTGGATGAATTCCAGTGGGTTAAAGTTGAACGCAGGTAACACTGAGGTTTTGGTTGTGGACCTGGGACACAGGACAGAGGGGCTGAGAACTGATTTGCCCTCCAGTTTATTCTTGGGGGGGTGCTCAGATCCTTACCTCTGCATGGGTGTATGATCTGGGAGTGATATCTGATGACAGGTTGACCCTTCATCATCAGGTGTCAGCAGTCATTAAGTTAACCTTTTATCACCTTAGGAACATTGCCAGGATAAAGCACCTTGTTCCGTCCAGTGATTTGCCTGTTTTGGTCCACACCTTTGTGACCTCGCGCCTTGACTATTGCAACTCCCTTTACTTAGGGCTTCTTGGGGTTGATATCCACTGCTTGCAGCTAGTGCAGAATGCTGCTACTCATTTACTGGCTGGGGTATCCAGGAGATCTCATATTACCCCAGTGCTGCGTGATCTGCACTGGCTGCCAATTCAGTGGTGGATAACCTTTAAGGTAGGTTTGTTAACCTACAAAGTCCTACATGGACTGGGTCCTGACTGCTTGAAAGAGCTTCTGACTCCTTACACCCCTGTGTGACAACTCCACTCAGCTGACAAGGGGTTGCTGGAGATTCTGAGGGTTAGTTTGAATTCATCTGGGGCTCGCACTGTTATGTTTGCTGCTCCAACCCTCTGGAATTCTCTGCCCCATCAGCTTCAGGAGTGCAGGATTGTGGGGAGCTTTAAACAGGCACTGAAAATGTTTTTATGGATTAAGGCATTCCCTGATCTGTTGTGATTTTAATTATGTTTTAATGAACTGTCTGTGATTATGTGAAGTGCCTTGATAATGTGAAAGGTGCTTAATAAATAAAGCTATTATTTTATTATTATTATCGTACTTTTAATTACATGATTAAACTATTGTGGATAATTGGAAGGAGTCTTTGCTAAATCATCTGGTCAACATTTCTGTTAACATGAGCTCTCTAAGCAAGAAATAAGTTGTCTCTGAGGTTTAAAAGGAAAAAAACTGCTTAGATTGACTCTGTGAAAGAAAAAAATACTTCAGATGGACTTTTAAAACCAGATGAGCTTGATTTACCACCCCATATGTGGGCCTCTTTAGAGGATGATACTAACAGACTACTTCAATCTTTTCTTACATGAGAAAGAAGCCTGTGATGCTAAGCTGAATATAAGGTAGCCTAGCAACTGACATTTCAGTGATGTATGCTATCATACTGTCAGACACCAAATATCTTGAAGGAAAAAAAGGAAACAACATCAATTCATTTTTACCATTGAAAAAGACTTTTGTTTTTTGCAAGACTATTTTTAGTGCTGCCAATATGAAATTACACCAGTTGATAGATAACATCTTAGTCATTAACTGACCAAATTGTGTAAATACAACTGATGAGGGTCAAGAGTTATCCACAAGAATGTTCTGGGACAAGGATTGTCAAACTAAACGAAGAGTGTCTGGTATCTGTGCATAGGCCAGCTCACATGGAGTTTAAAGATGTAATTTTTATGCATGCAACTTAATGCTAAGTAGAAATAAACCATCATAAAGAGTTTTGAAGTAAACAAGTTTGACAGATTGATGGATGGGTTTTCTTGGAAGAACAAAGACCAGTTTACCTATAAAGGAATTCTATGCTTTTGAGGACTTTCCTAATAAGTCTTTTGGAAGAACCCTACCTTATTCTGAAGCTGTAGACATGGAGAACAGAAATATTGTCTTGTTTTCAAAAGACTCTGTTGAGAAATAAAGTTATAATCATTATTAGTTTATCTCAGAAAATATTTGTCCCACATAAATGAGAGACACTTTAAAAGATAGCATTTAATGAGCTGAATCCAGAATATTGTTTAAAGACTGTATCTTGTTGCATTCAAAAGTTAGAAGATAAATTAATTTTAAACTTAGTAACTGAACTCTTGCAAAGAGGGACTGTCCTAAGAGAGAAAAAACTAGCTAACCCTCCTCCTCCTTTGCAAGGATCAACCAGGATTGGTGCAATAATGACTTAGTCAGACAGTGATGACACTCAGGACCAGAGGTAATAAAAGCCAGCTCCTAGAAAGGGCTGGTCAGAATCTTCCAAATCTTGATGCAGTGAAGACCTCTGTTCATGAAATAGACATTTTTGCTGTTAAGTACTGTTTTAGAAGTTTCCGTCAAAACCAGAACAAAAGGTCAGAGACTGCCTATTGATGTCCATCAGCCAAGAAGCAAGTTTGCAGTGCTTTGTTGACAACAGATGGATCCAAAGTCCAGGGTTTGAGTGTGAGTGGGAAAGAAAAAACAGAAACAAGAAGATCCAGCCACTAACAAGGAATTTTGCCATGCAGGGAAGAAGGACTCACCAAGATTCTGAAATCAAGAAAAACAAATACAGACTCTACAGCTAACCAGATGTGTTGAGTATTATTTTAAATAATTTTTATAATATTCTAATTGGATTTAGCTGGGAGGTTGCATAGGAACTTCTTAGATACCAGAATGTTGGGGATATAGTAAGACCTTAAAATCTAAATAATGATATATTAACATTTTTGTATGAGGAAAGGTATTTGAATAAGTTACAAAGAGAAGTTTTGAAATACTAATATGACAAAGCTATTTTATTTATTTTATTTATTTATTAAATTCTCGGATTACAAATACCTTTGAGCAGAAACTGCTCGTTTACAAAGGTTCCACGTCAAAGGATGAGGGTCAACATACATACAGAGGTAGTAAAAGAATGCACAATAAACAACCAAAACAACTAAAAGAAAAAATAAAGATACTCAGTTATAACATACTTTGAGATAATATTCATATAACGAGCAGCTTGAGTAGGCAGCTGGCTGCGGTAACAATAAGAGACAGAGGGCACCATAGGCAGTTAGTATTGCAGGCATGCGACCGGGAGATGAAGTTGGCAGGCTAATGGGCCACTGTCTGATGGTGGTGGAAAATGTCTTGTACCAGTGGAGATGTGAAATCTTTATACAAGAACCATTTTTACTGTTTGCAAAAGTTACTAAAACTGCAAGCTATGTTGTTTTGTTTCTTCTTGTTTATTTTCTGAAACCTGTGTTGTTTTGTATTTATGCTGCTTTCACTGTGTTTACAATTTTTTATTATCTATGCAACAGTTATTAATAATTAGTTATCTTGTACAGTAACAAATAAAATCTATTTTTTACATACTACATGAGGGTGTGGCAGAAAAGTTATTTGTATTTATCTATAACTTTATACAGTAGGTGGTAAAGTAAAGTTTGAGCCAGTCTTACATTGTTTATATGGTTTTATGCATATTTTATGACACAGGGCTAAAGACTTAGCTAAGTGCCCATAAGAAATTTGTATTCCAGCCTATTGTTCTGACACTTGCTTTTAAAGTGCATCCAAAGTACAAATAGAATGTGCAAATATGTTGTGTGAAAAAAACCACAAAAAATCAAAACAACAAATCTTACAGATGCTCCTTCACCGTCCCTGCCATTGACCCTGGCGCTAAGACGGCAGACCCTTTTCCTCAGAGTGCATGCTATAAAGCATGTACACTGAGGAAAGCAAGATAAAAGGTGAATACTCTAGACAGGAAGTAGCTATTGAAGCTGAAAATGAAGCCAATAGGCAGGAAGGAACCAGTAACTTTTTTAACAGAGCATAATTCCATATCTGGCCAGTTAGGTTTGATTATGTTTAAGTACTAAGGCATTTTATTGGTGGATGACATGCTGAGTAGGAAGGTAGGTGAGAGACCTAGAGTAACATTTAGGAGACCTCCAAACTTATGAAATAAATTAATTCACAACAGGTATGGCCCACCAGAACAATCCTTAGAAATGAACAACTGGCTTCCAAGCTTTTCAAAAGGCTTTGTCACCTGTAAGAGGTGTATTATTTGCACCTATTGCAGAAAATGAAGAGTTACACTCACCCAGTTACTGGATAAAAATATGCAGTTAATTAATTCATTAACTGTGATACCGAGTTTGTGCTGTATGTTTTGAAATGCCCATGTAAGAAGGTATATGTGAAGAGAACTATAAGACCCTTAAGAAAAGACTACAGGAGTATCCAAGGGATGCTGCTAGGGGAAAAAGGTCACGCACCTCTAGGAAAACATTTTAAATGTATTACAACTTAGATCTAAATGTCATGAAATGTCTAGGGTTGGAACATGTAAAACTGAACCCGAGAGGTGAGGATCGCCTTAAAGCTTTATTGCAGAAGAAATCAAGGTGGATTTACTGCTTGAAAAGTTTTAACCTGCGGGGCTTGAACAAAGATTTGGATACAAAGTCATTTATCTAACCCCTGTCATTTTTATATCTCTAAAAACAGAGTGCTGAGTATGAGGTACAGTATGCTAATTTTTGAGAAAATGCTTGGTTCAAATCGTGTAACCCCCACCTAGTGAATTCTAATACTGTAAATGTTAGATATGAGATGTATGATATATATTTGACTGTGAGATTATCTCTCTGTATATGTGGCTTCATTTTGTTAAACTTTAAAAGGTCTCATCGACTGTTCCTGAAGAAACTGTATGCAGATATTTGCTGTTTCATATTTCTGTTTGATTATGAACTTACTGCTGTTTGTTATATATTCCCTTTCCTTGAGGTTCGCTTGAATGAAGAATAGCTGGTGATGTACCTGAAATGTCAAGACTGTCAGTAGAATCTGGAGGGTAAACTAACAGTATGAAGCACCATGGGGAACAGACATCTTAAGCCAGTGAAATGAAGCTCCTGTTTGAGGATTTATCCTGCCAAATATGTTGAAGAGGTATTACGTGTATAAGTACGCTAACCCCAAATGACCAGCGAATGAGAGAAAGTCTTTTCTTTAAAAAAATACTTGACACCGCATATGGACACCATATATGGACACTTATAATATGATAGTATTTTTAAGTCATAGCTTGTTCTAAAGAAAAGTGTCTAATAGTGCCTTCGATACAATTGTGGGTCAGAGGTAACAATCTGCCTTCTTCTGTTTTTGTATCATTTTTAATTGCTGTTATTATTGTAGTAATTTTTTTCACTTTGTGCTTTGCACATTAGTAGGTGTAAAGGATGTGATTCATTGTACATTTAGTGTAACATGGGGCTGTGAATGTCCATAATTGATTGATTGATGTCATTGGCTACACAAGCCTGTGATAGTCCGAATTACACTGTAACAATGGGTAGACTGATCTTAAAACCACACCCCTTGAAAAAGCTCATGTGGAGTGAAGTGCCAGGATTTCAGCAAGCAGTGGACTTAGATCTCAATGGTGGTAACTTGCTGTATTCTTGTACATTTATTTATTTATTTATTGAAATGTTTCACCAGGAAGGCATGCTGAACAACAAGTTACTCATCTCCCGGTGCGAACTGGGGGGTAGGGGAGCATGAGGATAGTTTACAGAGATTTGGTACACAATATAAATTTACAGTAGATTAGATTCAAATAATTTGAGCAGACTGTACAGGAGTAATGAAATAGTGGGATGCTAACATTTTTGAACTAGATAGATACCACGCCAACACTTTTAGACTAAATAGATATAACAACACAAAATAACATTTAGGCATACACTAAATGGCACGTAACTGTGTAGTTAGAAAATGGCTGAATAGAATTGTTGTAGTTTGATCTAGGGAAGTTAGTGAGGAGTAAACACAGGCAGATCAGGTTGGCTAAGGTAGAGCAGAAGTGCAAGTTAACTGCAAGTGCATTAGAGATCAGGGGTCAGCCATAGCTAGGGCTACGTAAGGGGGAGAAGGGAAGGTGAGAGAGAGGTAGGTATGTCAGTAGGCAGAGAAGCAGAGGGGTGGTGAAAGGGGATGGAACGAGGAGGCGAAGGAAGCAGTCGGAGGAGAAAGGTCTGCTGGGGACTGAGCCCTCCAGTATGCTGAGGACCCTGCCTGCACAAGGCAGGGGTCAAGCATGACAGGAAGAGAGCAGACTGTGGCAGCGAGAGGTAGAGTACAATAGGAGGGAAGCAGGTTGTAGGCAGTAAGGGGGAATAGGCTTTGAAAGAACAGAAGAGAGGGTGAAGGTGAGACAGAAGACAGGCCAAATCCCAGCCCTTCAGGATATGGAGAAGTGGAGGGAAGAGTTGGGTTAATGGTGTAAGGACAGGGTAGGGAGTGGCCCTTGGTACAACTTTGGATGATTGAGAAGTCACAGTAAGAGAACAATGGAAGGTCTGAAGGGAAGGAATTAGAGGAAGGGCAGGGAAGGAATGCTGTTTTTTTAGGTGGGTGGGGTGTGGAGCTGCAGCAGGGGCATTACATGGGTGCTGAAGAGAGACAGAGTTTGTCAGGGGTTAGAGCAGGGAATTAGGGAGGATTGTAGCAGGAACAGCTAGGTGCAAGGAAGTTTTTAAGGGCAGAGCTGATGGAGTAGTAGGAGGACGAGTGATGAATTTGAGGGGAGAGGGAATTCCACATTTTTGGTAGGTGGTGAGATTAACTGATTGGCCAATCAGGGTGGCTCTGAGCAATGTTACATATGAACTTTATGGAACTATGTATATTGCTAGTGACTATGAATCAGGAAGCTTTACGTGCTAAAGAAACTGCTTTTTTGAACAATATGAAGTGTATTTCATGTGGACATTTTTTTTATAAAGAAATGAATGCATTTTTGAAGCATCCACCAATGCCTTTAAAGTGATGTCCATGATCTTACTGGAAAACAAAGCTCGATATGGTTTACACCACCCCTGTTAACAGTGCAGGGGTATATCACCTTAGAATAGACTGTGGTATTTAGAGAGGTAGCTGCTCTCTAATTCACTGCACCACCCCTACTGATTAAATTAAGCTGCTCACACCAGGGTCCAGTGAGAACAACTATAAGGCCTTCTTCCTGCAATGTTGGGCCTTATTATGCCTCAGAGTGGTCTGATATAGCCCAAAACCATCCACCCTGTTGGGCATTATTGCTGACATGTTTTTACCATGCAGCTGTTTGCTCTCTGGACCACCACCTCCCCATCTTCATGATGTAGTCCTGCAACTTACTAGCCCCATCAGCTGCTCCCCAACTGTCCAAGCCAGTGGGGATCTACAGTGAGACAGGAGAGTACCTGTGGCTGTCATACAGGCAGTCCAGGAGACAAGGCTTTAATTTTTTTTGTTATCACCCCCTAGTGCTCCCATTTACCAGTGATGTTGGGCAGTGCCCCATCAGGTCTCACATGCACACAACAATGCACCTGTAGAGGGGGAAAGCTCCCCATCCCACTACAGGGCTCACTGCAACTGAGGAACCACAGTTTCATCCCTTCTCAGCTGGAAGCATTGCTATGCAAAGTACCACACCAGCCCCCATTTGCCTGACACAGATCCCGAGTCTCATCAAATGAGGACAATAAAGATAATGGATATAGTGACTAAGGATCACATGACTGACACTTCTGAACAAGAAGGAGGGGATCATCACCCAAAACACACTGTATGACTACTGGAAATTTAAATTTAAGTGTTCCATGTAATCTTATTCTACCGTAAACTTATGTTTTCATGATATTGCTCTTTCTCTTCTGTCTTTCCTTTTCCAGTATAAGTGGGGCCTTTGCTCCAGAAATGGGCTTGCTAGTATGTGTATAGTTTGGAGAGATGCACAAAAACCCAAAACTATTTGATTCTTCTCTGCTAGTTTCCGATTATAGATCCCATATATAGCTTTCCTGGCAAACTGCCTCTCTGGGATTCTTATTCTGAGTATTCTAAATGGACACAGCATAGGGGTTCAGACATGGTGCCTGGTTGAGATTATAACTACAGTACACCGACGAGTTGGAAAGAAGATGAAACACATGTCTACTTTGAGCCGGCCTGTCAGCACAACAGTTGGATCTCCACTTTTGACACCGGTGATCCTGGTTCAGGAACGAACCCGGGTCATTGGAGGGCCAGCCAGGGGGAAAAGGATAGGGCATCCCAAGGACTGCTCTCCTTCTCCAGGGGAAGGGTGTGGAGACTGTCTGGTGTTTGATGAACCCCTGGTGGAGATCAGGGGTACCACAGTGACTGGCATTAAAGAGCTTCGGGGGTGAGGTGGATGCAGGACATCACTGCACATCCCTTCCCCCAAGAAACACACAGGAAAAAATACTTGCTGCCAGCAGCCCTTGATGAAGCCCACCTCAGCTTCAATTAGCCTCCAGACCAGATCTCTGACCTAGTCCCTGTCATTGCAGCACTGTTAGATGTCAGTGCCACAAACTCCACCCTCGGGGGCAAGCCAGGTGGTATTAGAGGGTCACGGTCATATGTGGAGGTGGAAGCCAAGGTCCGTGACAGGGCTGAGGTGCCAGGTGGTCAAGAGTGGGGGGAGGAGCATAATAAATAAAATTTAAAAAAAGTTTACTTTGTAATTCTCAGCC
Organism: Neoceratodus forsteri; assembly: GCA_016271365.2. Taxonomy (NCBI): domain Eukaryota; kingdom Metazoa; phylum Chordata; order Ceratodontiformes; family Ceratodontidae; genus Neoceratodus; species Neoceratodus forsteri. Next base: position 345,268,071 of record CM028133.1, on the reverse strand, counting down.
TATATTGGATTAGATGTACAACCCTGTTTAAAAGGCAATACCTGCTCTGGCAAAGCCTTGTCAGCCTGACTTGCACAAGGATTTACATACTCATGATTCCTTGCTCTAGGAATGAGGCTTGGGAGTATGTATGGCTTGAAGATATGCAAAAACCAAAATATTTGGAAATTTCTTCTGTCTTAGCATCCTATTATGGATCACTCTGAGTTTCTAAATGGACATTGCATTAGGGTTCTAATGTAAACAAACAAGGCTTGGCTCCTATGCATCGCTTTACCCTATTTCTTATAGGAAATGGCATGTCATTCTCTCCTAAGAGTCAAGCTGATTAGGTTTTCTTGCAAAGCATGTGAACATATTGGTATCAGCCTGAGTTGAAGGAGGGTTATTGGGGGCACATCCCTTTTCCACCTGTTACAGCTTCAGAATATTGATTCTCCTCACTAATTCCACCCACTCTCTTGCTTTCTCCTTCCTTTTTCTTTGAAGTCTATGCCCAGTCATAAGGTTGGAAAATGTAAGGAGGACGTGGGCTTTCTTGTGCAACTCCTAATTCCTACTTGAAATGTTTCCCCTGCTTTTCATTCCATTAATTTTATATGTACCACTGTTTAGTACTTTGTTTTTCAAGGAATGGCAGAGATGTTGCACAGTACTCACAGCTTTTCCTGTCTGTGGCCCCCATGTCAACATCCACCAACCCTCCAACAAAACCAACCACAAGTGCTCCATATTACCGCTGGTTAGGGATGTAAGTTTGTCATGGCAGTCATACACGTCATTGATTCCATGATGTTTGATCTTTATTCAGGACTTCCATGACTTTCACTAGTGTCATCAGAATGTAGCAATGATGACAGTGCCACAACATTTATTACTGTTTACTAATGATTTCACGAACACACAATGAGTCATTAAAACCTCATCCATGACAAACTTACATCCCTAACGCTGGTATCTCTGGCATAACCCAGCCAATACACAAAACAGTGAGTGGGTGCTCAACCACACCACCAGTATACCTTCTACTACCCAACCCACCCAGTAAAGTAAACAAGCAGTGAGAGCTCAACACCACTGTCAGTAACCCTCTCCCCGCCATCCATTACAGAAAACTGATGGTGGGTGCTCAACCTTACCATCTGTATACCCCTCCCGCCCAAGCAAGCGGTTAATTAAAACCAGCAGCAGGTACTTAATTGTGACTGTGCTATCACCCCTGACCACATGACCACCTTTTCAATAAAACTGACAGCAGACATTCAATCCTGCTGCTGGTATGCCCCACATCCCTGCCTGACCTAGCTCCTAAATCTGATACTGGGATGCTTAACCCGCCAGTGCCAGCTAGCACCCCCTACCATTGTTGTTTAAACCTGAAATGAAGAAAACAATTCATCAATGTCTTCTAGCCCCCTCTTCAATGCTATCCCACACCCTCCCAGCACCCTCTTCCCACCTTTCTTGTACTTAAGAAGGGTCCCATGAAGTAATCCTCTCATGACAACAAAGCTTCACTTCTCATGGCGCCCGACTGCAAACTCGCTGAAAAAACAGTAAGTCCAGTTAATGGCTTGTTAATACATTTTGTACATTTACTCATAACTGTCATTTTTTAACTTTTTTTCTTTTACCAAAACTGTTAACACAGCCCCACCTTATGAAATAGGCATGAGTAATTTGTCAAATCTCCTCCGATGCATGTTTTTGCAGTCATATAATGAAATTGTCTTTTTGGATAGGATTTAAAAAAATTCCACTTATCTTGAACATAAGGAAAGGCTATTAGAAGATTATGCTGAAAATTTTGGATCAAATGTAAAAAAACAATAACGTTATGAAAAACATTAAACATTTTCAGCATTTACTCATAACTTTATTATTTTTGCAGATTCTGACCCCAAATGTTCAACATAGGCATTTTTGTTACCCCACCTCATGAATATGACAAATGTTGTTTTTGAAATCCTGCCCAGAAAGTTTCTTATGGTCATGCCACAAAATTATGTTTTGACCAGAATTTCATAAAGACGTAGATAGATACATACTGTAGATACATAGAAGTTGACGGCAGATAAGGACCGTTTGGTCCATCTGGTCTGCCCATTTCCCTATCTGTTTATGAAACCAAGGACCCTATATGATCCGTGGTTTATCCTTTCCTACCTATTGCTAGTGTACCTTTATGTCTATCCCCTGCCTTTTTGAATTCCCTAACTGATTTTGCTCCCACTACCTCTGTTAGGAGGCAGTTCCAAGAGTTTACAACCCTTTCTGTGAAAAAGTACTTTCTCATGTTGCCCCTAAGCCTACATCCCTCCAGTTTCATGTCATGGCCACTTTTTCTTGTACATCTCTTTTTGAAAGATGCTACCTTTTCCTATCTTGTTTATACTATTGAGGCACTTGGCTGTTTCAATCATTCTCATTCTCATTCTCATTCATTTCTCTCTCTCTCTCTCTCTCTCTCCATATTCAGTTCCCTCAGCCTCTCTTCATAGGGTTACTCATGCAACCCCTGTACCATCTTTGTAGCCCTCCTCTGGACTGCCTCTATCCTGTCTATGTCATTTCAGAGATGTGGTCTCCAGAACTGAATATACTGTAGTACTCTAGTTGAGGTCTCACCAGTGATCTGTGCAGTGGCATAACCACCTCCTTTTTTATGCTGCTGTTACTTCTCCTTATGGATCCCAGCATCCCACTGGCCTCCCCTACAGCCTTTCCATATTGTTTAGATGCTTTCAGGTTGTCTGATATGATCACTCCAAGTCCTGTTCTTGCTTAGTGGCTGCTAGTACCTTCTCCCCCATCCTGTACTCCTCCCCTGGATTTTGTGCCCTAGATGCATGATTTAATACTTCCTCATGATGAAACCGAGCTGCACAACCCTTGACCACTCCTCCAGTGTGCTAATATCCTTTCACATTTTGCCCACCCCCTCTGGAGTGTCTTCCCTGTTGCAAATCTTTGTGTCATATGCAAACAAGCATACTTTCCCTTTCAAACCCTCTGCAGTGTTGCTTATGAAGACATTAAAGAGAGCTGGCCTAAATACTAATCCCTGTAGCACCCCACTTGTCACCTCCTTATCACCAGATTGCATACCATTTATGATCACTCTCTGTGTCCTGCCACTCAGCCAGTTTCTGATCCAGTTTACCACTTTTGTGCCTAGTCCCAGACTGTCTAGCTTATGTAACAACCTTATGTGTGGGACAATGTCAAAGGCCTTGCTGAAATCCAGGTAGGCCACATCCACTGCCCCTCCCTGATCTACCTCCCTGGTGACCCAGTCATAGAAATCAATTAGAGTTGTTTGACAAGACCTTCCTGTTGTGAACCTATGCTGTCTTGGATCCTGCACTCCACTAGATTCAATAAATAACATAATCCTTTCTTTTAGAAGTGACTTCATTACTTTTCCTGACACCAAGGTCAGACTGACTCACCTGTAGTTGCCTGCCTCCTCTCTGCTTCCACTTTAGTGGAGAGGGATCACATTTGTCCTCCTCCAGTCCTCTGGGACCTCCCCTGTCTCCAGTGATCTGTTGAATAGGGTGGCTAGTGGTTCTGCCTGTACCTCTCTGAGCTCCCTTAATATTTTGGGATGAATGCCGTCAGGCTCCATTGCTTTGCAAGTTTTCGGTTTCTCAAGTTCCTCTCACACTCTTTCCACTATGAAAGGAGTGGTGTTCCCCCTTCTCCTATTGTTGCCTTTATTGTTGAGTTGTGGAAGCTCACCCTCCCCTTCCTTGGTGAAAAATGAGCAGAAGTATCTGTTTAGTATCTCTGTATTTTCTGTATCTTCCTTAGCACACCCTCTTCCCTCCTTTTTTATTCCGATAATTCTATTCCTAGTTTTTCTTCTCTCCTTGATGTATCTGAAGAAGGTCTTGTCGCCTTTCTTTATATCCTGAGCTATTTTTTCCTCAGTTTGTGCCATGGCACACCTGACTGCCCTCCCCACCTCCCTCAGCCTCTCAAGGTACTTTTGCCTATCCTACTCCCTCTGCATGTTCTTGTATTCCCTGAAGGCTAATTGTTTAGCCTTTACTTTCTTAGCCACTTCTCTCGAGAACCACAGTGATCTCTTCTTTCGTTTGCTCTTCATTTGTACCTTGACACATCTGGTTGTTGCCTCTGTTATGGCTCCCATGAGAAAAGCCCACTGCTGTTCCACAACCTTCCCATTACTCTCCTTTGCCAGGGCTCCCTTAAGGCATTCCTTCATTTTGAGAAAGTCAGTCCATCTGAAATGTAGGACCTTTGTTTTTGTGTTGTTTGCCTCATCCACTATGGTCACATTAAACCAGACAGTTTTATGGTCGCTGGATCCAATGTTGCTACCCACCTTAACATCAGTAACCCTGTCTCCATTTGTGAGCACCAGGTCCAGTATAATGCCCTCTCAGATTGGCTCAGCCACAAGCTGGCTGAGGCATGCCCCTTGAAGGGCAGTCAAGATGTTCTTGCTTTTGGCTGTGCTTGCAGTCTGGGAACTCCAATCTATATCTGGCAGATATCATAACCTTACTATTTTCCCAGCATTTAACTCCAGATTTTCAATAGACTGTAGCCATTTTTATACCACCTCATTAATATGACAGGTGTTATTTTTCAAATCCTGCCCAAAACATCTTTTCACACTCATGCCGCAAAATAATGTTTTGGCCAGGATTTCACAAATGATACCACTCATGTTCATAAAAAGGTGTCATAAAAAGACTTTGTTGAAAATTTGGGGTTGAAATTTCAAAAACAGCAAAGTTCTGAACAAAATTTGACATTTTTAAACATTTACTCATAATGTAGAATTTTGTTTTACTTTTTGAACCCACATTTTCAACATACTCATTTTTTACCCCATCTCATAAACATGGCAAGTATCATTTTCAAACCTCCATCCAAGACTTTTTTTCACAGTCATTCCACAAACTCACATTTTGGATGGCATTTGATAAATGGCACCAGTTATATTCATAGCTGGGGGTAATAAAAAACACTGCCTTGAAAATTCAGGGTCATAATCTAAAGAAACAGCAATGTTAGGTGTGAACCTCTTCATTTCCCAATGATCACAATTTCACTATTATAACTTGTGTTATTAATTTATTAATTTTAACTGCTGCGCTATATATGCCTCACAACTGCAGAGCAAATGCAAGCAAGGAAACATTTGGCACTGGCCAGTGCTTGTTTATTATCGAAGACGCTTATTAAAATAGAATGTTGTCCCTTTTAAACTTCATCTTTTTCTGTTGCTTATTCCTGCCACAAAATCGCAATTCTCTGCTTGTGACATCATTACGTTTTACCATGGAAATTATTCTGTTACAGTTGGAGGATCATTACTTCCAAGCAGGGAAAAATGAAGTCTATGGGCCAAAATGCTCGTCTGCATGCAAATATCTACGGTTGTTAAGAATGGAATGGCCAGAAATTCATAATTTGTTCCACATCTTGGGAGTTTTGAGTCCTGCAAGTGACAGCAGTAATTGTTTGCAGAAACCTGCAAAATCCCTTGAAGAAATCACTGAACTTAGAAGAGAGCAGAAATCAAAAGCTCAGAATACTGAAGCAAAGGAAAAGATGTTCACTGTTATGTGAGATTTGATCAGTGATGAGGAAGCAATAAGATGGAGAGAATAAACTAGGTTGTTTCAGACAGTAGGAGCAAAGATACTCAAGTGCCTCCCTCCTATGGTTGAAAGAGACAAAGAGATGAAGTACAGAAAAAAATCTTGATTTGGAGAAATAGAGCACACCAGGTGGAGAGCAGGCAACGGTCACCTGGGAGTGAGTTACAATGCACTCAGCTAATCCTGTTGCATTCACTGAAAAAGTTCTGCTGAAGAGAAGACTGACAAATGAGGAAGCATCCTGTGACCAAAGGAGCAAATTTGATTGTCATTATTCAGAATCTTGCTCAGAGTACAGGTTTATTCCTCAGTGGCAGAAGACCAGCAGTGAGACCCTAGCAATTCAAGGCTTAACCAGACTCTTTTCATGGGGAGAATAGAAGATAGGAAAGGGCAAGGCCATTAAGAATTCTAAAAAAAAGGACAATTTTTATGGTAGCTACTGACATGGTGTCTTAGTGTAACTATAATAAGGGAGCTGCCAGTACAGGAAGCTAGTATAGTAAAGCTTGTATAATAGCTATTTCACATTTAATCAGTCAGAGTATGACCGCAGTGAACAGAGTAAGATGTCTGCTGAGAACTGTGGTGTTAGTAGAATAAAGATACATATTTGGTCATCAAGCCTGTTTTTTCTGGGGCAACGATGCTACATTTAGTGACGAAGTAAAGCTGGACATCTCTGGTGATACTGCAGACCTAAACAGTAGCCTTTAAAGCCTTCAACAAATGCTGACATTTTTTCTGCATTAGAGGCCTTCCCATCTTTATTGTGCGTTAATATGACTGGCACAGTTGGTGCAGTTTTACCATACAGTCCTCAAAACCAAAAGAATGGAAGGAATTGTGGAAAATTCTATCTAATGTCTTCATTGCAAATGATATTGCTAAGGAAGGTAAGAAAAGGTCTGTTTTGTTAAGGAGAGTGGTTGCACACACCTATAACTTAATGAGGCTTTTGATGAATCAAGAAAAGCCTGGAGAAAAAAACATTTCCAGAGTTAGTAGCATAACTAAAAAAATGCTTTAACCCAATCCCTAGTGAAATTGTGCAGCAATTTAAATTTAATTCATGCTCTCACAAACAAGGACAAACATTGGGTGACTGTGGCAGGATTATGGAAGTTATCCCACGATAGTAACTATGGAGACACACTTTCTCTGATGCCATGTGATAGACTGGTTTGTGGTAATAATGATGATAGAACACAAACAGACTGTTGTCTGAACCAGATTTATTATTTAAGACTGCCTTAAAACTTTCACAAGCCATGAAACATACTAACAAAAATGTGCTAGATTTACAAGCCCAGGCTACAGAAATTGTTGGAGGTGGGTAACAGTTCAAAGGACACCCACGGGACTGTACATAAAGTTGTTAAGACATTAGGGAAGCAGCAGAAGCTGGAAGGTCAGGAGTGCTTTTCCTGTAGTTGCAAGCACTTCACCACAGAATGCAGGTTCTTTTTTTCATATTAGAAATTTATTGAGACAACAGAATCATATATTACAGCAAGCAGTACAGCATCTCATCAGATACAGCGGTCTACATACATACAGTCATTCAGTAATTATACAAGTTAATTGTATACCAAATCCTGACTAGCATGGTGTTGTATCTAAGTTTGCATATCCTCAAAATAAACATTCCCAAAGGTTGACCAGCAGACCAAGTAGAAGAGTAGTGTCATCCCAAAAACATATGTCAGCTCCCATGATACATCAGCACCAGCATTGTCATTAAGGTATAAAGGAGCTGTTGACTGCCACACAATACTGAATCCAGGCTTGCCACCTAATACGTTGGGTCTCCTGGCAGACGTGTATAGCAACAGCAAAACACTTCATGTGCAATATCTCCAGAATCATGGTAGGCCAGGTTTCCACTGTGGGGGGCACAGTCTGCATCCATAACTGCATCATTACTTTCTTTTCAGAAAGGATATATAAATAAGCAAGTGAGCACTTACTTAAGGTGGCAATCTGGGGGGTGGGATTGAGAGTAGGACCACTGTGGAGGATACCAAGTCTCATGAAAAGGAAAGTTCTTGGAACTGTATATCGATAGCCTGCTAGTACAGCAATAAAGCTGGGCAGAACCAAAAGATGTGGGTATGTGTAGTTTTTTTATGTCCACAGTTATGCTATCAGGTGTTACAGAAAGCAGGTTCAAGGATGATAGAAAAATGTCATGTTTGTGGCATAAAAGGGCACATTAAGAGAGCATGCAGAAGTAAAGATAAAGGTGAGAGAGTTAAGCCACTCTAGACAAATAGAAGCAATGACAGCCATATCATAATAAAAGGGCACAGAGTACTTATGTTCACAAGGAGACTAAAGCCCTACTAGTAGTAATTGCAGGCTGAAATAACTTACAATATTATAGTGGTGTGGTAGCACCACCATAGTTAGGGTTGAGCAGGGGTTTCAATCTTAAACCTCAAACTTGGCACTTTAATAACTTTGAAACTTTTCAATGAATGTCTATGAAATTTTACATGCACACTCTTGTATGGTAGTTCTCTTGACATGCCAAGTTTTGTTTCGGTTAGATTTGCAGATCCTGAGCTGTGCATACAGCTAAAATGTTAAAAATCACTGTTTTTGTCATCTTGGTGTGCTCAGATGGTTCAAAATGTTGGTCTGGCATTTTCAGAGAAGAAAGGGCTTGCCTCAGAGAAATGCCTTTTGCTGGTTTGGTGAAAAAATATTAATCCACTTACAAAGTTAGTTAATTTTAAAGTTTTGAGTTCTGAGCATGCTCAGTTCAGTCTTTTGGATAGCTTCCTGGAATGGCAAAATAATTTGGCCTCACAAAAAAGGATTCTTTGTTGTGAGGGGCCAATTCTGTTTTCAGAGAAACAAATCCTTTTTCATGAGATGCCATCTTTGCACTTCAATATTTTCGCTACCATTCAACAGATTTACACAAAATGTTGCATGCATGGTCTCAGAGGGTAGATCTCTTGTCTTGCCAAGTTTACTTCCAGCTGCATGTGCAGATTCTGAGATCCGGACAGTGAAAATAAGTTAAAAAATTGCTATTTTCTGCTGTTTTTTGTCCTCTAGTGCCCAGACAATTTGGGATTTGGTCTGACATTTTCAGGGTAGAAAGGGTTTGACCCATAGATGTGCCTTTTGCTGGTTTGTTGAAGAAATATTAATCTGTTGCTAAGTTATAAGGATCTGAAATTTCAATTCTGAGCATGCTCAGTAGAGTCTTTTGGACAGATGTTTGATACTCTACTGAGCATGCTCAGAACCAAAATTTCAGATGCATATAACTTGAGAATAGATTAATATCTTTTCGCCAAACCAATGAAAGGCACCATTCTGTGCCATACCTTTTCTACCCTGAAAATTTCAGACCAAAATTCCAAACTGTCTGAGCTGTAGTTGATGACATAACAAAGGCAAAAAATCCCAACTTTTCCTAAAAACCCACTATCCAGATCTTGGAATCCTCATCTGACTGGAACAAAACTTGATAAATAAAGACACCTTGCTCTTCAGACTGTGCATGCAAAATGTAGTGCAATTCCTCTGAAAAGGGAGAAGCTATTAATGTATTTATATACAGTGTATATCTATATTCATTGCAAAAAACATCATTAATGCATTAGTTAGGGTTAAAGCAACATAAGTAGGGAAACTTGGCATTAGGGTTTCCAACTCTAACACCCCATCCTCACCCTGCAGGCAGCAACAGGTGTGGGGTGTGTCTTGGGGTTGTCAATTCTAATGCTCACCCTATTCTCATATACAGTACCCATCTCAGTGTACTTACTCATGGAATGGGATGAGCATTATGGTTGACAACCCCAAGGCATGCCCCATGTCTGTTGCTGTCTGCAGGGTGGGGATGGGGTGTTAGAATTGGAAACTCTAATGTCACATTTCCCTACTTTTGTTGCTTTAACCCTAACTAGTGCATTGACAAAGTTTTTTGCAATGAATATATACTATGACTCAAACAGGAATTCCAAATGTAGCTCCTATTCATGCAGACCTGACAAAAATGATAAAAAGGGTGCAATCTGAATTGGGCAAAAGATGTAGTGTAACCATACTAAATCAGCAGACATATCATCATTTGTGGGATGGAGTACCTGCACTGTAAAAGAGTGAGATATATTTGAAAATGTATAAGAGGGAAATGGTAGAAATACTAAGAGCAGCTTAGGTGTCAGTCAACTATCAGAACCAAGTTAATGAGCCTAACATTGGTGCTTCCTTTACAGGACCACCTATTGCCTCCTACCGCCGGCCACCTAACCTGCATAATCTCCTGGTTAAAAGCAGCCTACCTACTCCTAACAGTTCCTCCATCCCAGGTACCAAACCTTGCAACAGGACTAGCTGCTATACCTGCAAATTTATTTCCAGTGTGACTGAAATTCGGGGGTCTGCAGGTGTTTTTCACATTACCAAGGAGTTCTCATGCACCTCCACTAATGTGGTGTATTGTATTCTTTACAGGAAGTGTACAGCTATTTACATCGGAGAAACTGGAAGGCGTCTTGCTGACCATGTCAGGGAACATTACAGAGCAGTCAGGAATGGTGAAACTGCTAAACCCATTGTATCCCACTTTATCTCCAGGGACCACAATGTCAATGACCTTTCTGTTTGTGTCCTTCAGCAGGACTTCTGGGATCCTGACCATAGAACAAACCTGGAAGCCAAGCTGATCATCTGCCTTGGCTCCCAGCAGCCCTCTGGTTTAAATGATAGGCTTATTTTCCACTAACATCTTTCAGCCATCCCTTTTTTTCCCCTAAAGTCTATTTGTTTTTGTACTCATTTAATTTATTTTTCATTTTCACCATAAGTCTCCATCTCTGTCTCATTCCCACACATTTGTCACCTTTCAGCCTTCTTACTAGGTCCTGTTAATTAGTCCCCACCTGGGAACTTCCTTAGCTCTTTCACTCCCATTATGCTTTATCTTTCCCATCATCACCTTTTTGTTTTACAGATTCTCTCTTAATCTTACCATTTATCACTTCTTTTCCCTGAGCCTTCCTTTTCTTTTCCCCACATATATATATATATATATATATATATATATATATATATATATTATCTTTACCTCTACGCTAACTTTGTTTTTTTTTTCTTTAGATATTTCCTGAAGAAGACCTAAGGTCAAAACTTAGATTTTTAACTCTATTTTCTATTTTCAGCATGCATTTAATATAACTATTTTGTTTTGCTTTTAGACCACATGCTGACGCAGCCCCTTGTTTTTGTTTTTTACAAGTTAATGAACTGCCCATAGTAGCTGTAGCAGGCTTTGGTCCAAACTTGCTCGGCAGAAGTTGGTTGGGAGAGCTTTCGCTAAGTTGGATTGGGTACTGCAACAGCTTAAATCAGAGGGAAATTGGACTTTAAAGAACATATTGCGTTCATATGCAGAAGTGTTTAAAGAGGAATTGGGTACACTAAAGGGCATGACTGCAAAGATTTATGTAGACCTGAATGCTACTCCATGTTATTTTAAGTTAAGATCAGTACCTTTTGCTGTGAAACAAAAAGCTGAGAAGAAGCTTGGAAAACTGCAGGAAATGGGTATTATTGAACCTGCACAGTTGTCAGAGTGGGCTGCTCCAGTAGTTCCAGAACTGAAGTTGGACGGTTTGTTGCACATCTGTAGTGACTTTAAACTGACTATGTACCCTATTCCTGAGACTGAGGATTTGTCTGCAGCTGTGGCTGGAAGGATGTTCTTCACAAAGTTAGGCATGAGTCACACTTATCAACAGTTGGTTTCAGAGGAAGAGTCCAAATACCACGTAACAATAAATACTGATAAGGGGCTGTATAAATATAATCACTTAACATTTGGCGCACCCTCAGCCCCTACAAATTTCCAGAGGATCATAGAGGGGTTGCTTCTAAGGATCCTATACATTGTAGTGTATCTGGATGAAATATTGATCACAGAAAAATTAGAAACCAAACATTAACAGAATCTAACTGTTATGTTAAAGAAACTGATGGAAGCAAGATTACATTTAAAAAGTGAAAAATGTGTTTTTTTGGTACCTGTAAGTACTGTATTACACCTGGTTCACAAAGTGGATGCCCAAGGGTTGCAATCAGTGCATGAAAAAGTATAGGCAATTCAAGATACCCCTGCACTTTAAACAATTTCTAAACTGAAAGCATATTTGGGCTTAGTGAACGATTATGGCAGTTATTACTGAATTTGTCTACTTCCCTCAAGCCACCATATTTTTTGCCAAAGAAAAGAGTGTAGTGGTACTGGGGCACAGCTCAGAACAAAGCCTTCAATTTGTCTAAGAAACTCTTGCAATCTTCTAGCTCTGGTACATTATCAGGCTGAGAAAGGTCTTATCCTCTCAAGCAATGCTTCTCCATATGGAGCTGGAGCAGATTCAGCTAGAATGTTAGATGGCTCCTTGAAACCAACAGGATTTTTTTCCTGGACAATATCCTGTAGAACAGAATTTTTCTTAGCTGGCTCGGTAAGGCTTAGCTGTAATAGTTGATACACAGAAATGCCACACATACATTTATGGGCAGACCTTTACCATCTGTACAGACCACAAATCTGTAATTTCTTTGTTTAATGAGATGTAGGCCATACTGCAGATGGGCAATAATGCCGAAAGCATATGAATACGTTATAGTGTATAAAGCCTGAAATGCAGATGCTTTGAGTCATTTACCCTTACTGGAACCTCCATCAAAAGAACCACATGAATTGAGAGAGTGTTATTACTAGACTTCCTGGAAACATCTCCTATTACAGATGTGCAGGTGAAAATCTAGTCTGATAAGGATCCGATACACTCACAAATCAGAGAATGTGTGGTACAAGTTTACCAGTGACCTAGATCTGACTAAATTTTTTTTAAAACAATGACTAAACCTAGTCTATAAAATGTGTAAGCAATAAGACATGACTGAGTGTTGGTAGTACTGAGATACCTGCACACCCAGAGGCATAGCGAGGCACAAGGATGCAGGCCGAGTGCCTTCAGCTTCTGGGTGTGTGGGAATCTCAATACTACCAACATCCAGCCATGTCTTATTGCTAATATAAAATGGGCCCATAGGCAACATTTAAATAAAAGAACATTCTAAAAGTTTCCAAAACCACAAAAAATATACTAAAATGTTGCTAAATAATGTAAAATAGTCCCCCCCACAGATGTTTTTCACCTGTCAGTCATTTGTCATTCTTCACACTCGATACATTGTGTGATTGTTTACCATGGAATAGAAGAATTCAAAGCTGTGCATTATTCCAGTAGTAGAATGCCCCCCCCTCCCCACACACATAGAATGATAACATGGAATTAACAATTTCAAAATTCTTCAGAGTTCAACTGGCATAAACACAAAGACACAAACACAGGCCACAAGGGGAGCCAGAATCTCAATTTTATTTGCTGCCAGGTAAGGAGCAGGGAGTTCTCTGGCAAAGTGGTAGTGATAGGAGGGGGATTTTCATGGTCATCAAAGAAACACCAACAATGTAAACTCTGAACAGTACTTGACTTTTAAAATTTGTGCATGTGTGTAAGGGGGCTGATGAGTGTAAATAACATTAAATTATTTACTTACTTTATTTAATTTAATAGATTTTTATTTTTAGGTCCTGGCTGATGTTTTTTTATATATGAGTAAAGACTGCAGCCATGTTTATGATGGAAATTAGGAGTTAAAAGGATTATGAATTCTGAGTTGCCCTGGTTGGCAGGGACTTCTCTTTAGCCATTGGTGGTATTCTCTTACTGCCATGGCTAGAACCAAGTCTCAGCCAGTCAGGACACAGGGATTTCCTTGCCCATTTTACATATGTGCATAAGTGGGAGTGAGAGCTGTAGTTCCAATACAAGGCTGAGACTTAGTCCTGAATAAACTGCATCAGACCATCCAGGGATCACAAAAATGAAAGGGTTAGCCAGAAGTTACGGTGGCAAAAAATTGACATGGACATTGAACACAAGACAAAAACATGCGTCGCATGTCAAGAAAGCTGCAAATGATAAGCAAAGGCTCCCCCTCATCCTTGGGAATAGATAAATCTTGGAGGATATTGCATCTTGATTATTCAGGTCTATTTTTAGGGAAACTTTCTGTGGTACTAATTGATGCACATTTTTATACTTAGTTTACAGAAACAACAGAAGATGAAAATGTCCATACTAAGCTGTTCCTGAGACTAAAAGTAGTAGTCAGACAATGCATTTCCATTCGTATAACTATTTTTTCTTAAATGTATCTTGAGTTTCAATTAACTATATCAGAAGGCAATGAGTTCTATATATAAATGAAACATTGTATATAAAAAAAATTAATATGCTTGTTTTGAAATTTCTTGTCCTCGTTTGTTTATTATGACTTCTAGTACAAACGTAATTGGTTTTAAATTCGATATTTAACTCATTCGTAATGTTATCTTACAGAATGTTGAAAAATAGCATTACATCCCTCTAATTCATCTTCTGTGAAAACTGAGCAATACCTGCTTTTTTAAGCTTTCCTTTTATTCTAGGTTTTCCAATCCATCTGTAATTTTGGCTGCTGTCTTTGTATCCTCACACTAGTTTTATCATTGATTCCTAGGCCCCCCCAGAATTGTTAACAGTAATCAGTTAGTGGTATGATATATGAATTGTATAATGATAATAAAACTTTCTGAGTTCTATGCACAGTAATATCTTACGGTACTTAGTAGGTAATTTGCTTTTTTGAACATTACTTCACAGTGTTATTTAAGACTAAAGTCCGAAGTGACAATGATCACCAAGTCTTCCTCAGAGCTAGATATAGACAAGGTTTCACCATTTAAATGATAATTGCATGTTTTGCTTTTCTTGCCCAAGAGTATGACACATTTGATCTGATTAAAAGCCATGTGCCATTCAGATGCCCAGTTCGTGAGTGAGTCAAGGTAATTTTGTAGCGTGATATTAAGTTGATTATTCCTCCCCTCACCTTTTTGTCATCTGCAGACGTACAGCACATGTTACATATATTATGTCCCAAGTCAGAAATGAAGCCACTAAAGAGGATTGGGACCATAACTGAGCCTTGTGGCATACATTGCTAGTCACTTTGTCTTCACTGACAGAAAACAATTTAGCCTTATTTTCTGGGTGCAGTCTTTTAGCCACATGTTGATCCACTGAACCAACAGCCTCCATCTGCTACTCCTGTAGCCCTGCTGCCTCACCCCTCTGCCTTGCCCTGAGGTTTGAAATCTCTGCACCTAAACATCGTAGCCTTCTCCCTAAAATCAACTTACTCCAGTCCCTTGTTTTTTTGCTAGGCCCTGACATAATTATTCTGACTGAAACATGGCTAAATAATAAAACAGATGACCCCCCACTCGCCATACCATTTTTTTTTTTTTTTATTTCATGACAAGACAGGTCCAGGAGGGGTGGTGAGATGGCATTAAACATCTCCTCGGGTATCAAATTCACTACCATTTATTCCACCTCTGTCCCCAAAGCATACGAAGTACTCATCTTACAATTATCTCTCCAATTCTCAATCCCTATTTTTTTTGAAGGGGCCTACTGCTGCCCAGGCTTCAACCCCTCCCTGATTATTGACCTCATCTCTACCATAGTTTCACACACCTCCTTGGGTGGTCTATATCATGGGCGATTTTAACCTAAACTTCTTATCGCCTTCCCTACTCAAAGTAAAAATCAACATTGCTGCCCATTATTTAACCCAACTCATCCTTGAACCTACTAGGATAAACCCAAAAACAAGCAACCATTCCTTAATTGACTGGGCTGTCACTTCCCACCCACACAGAGTCATCAGATCTGGAGTGTT
Organism: Neoceratodus forsteri; assembly: GCA_016271365.2. Taxonomy (NCBI): domain Eukaryota; kingdom Metazoa; phylum Chordata; order Ceratodontiformes; family Ceratodontidae; genus Neoceratodus; species Neoceratodus forsteri. Next base: position 345,252,601 of record CM028133.1, on the reverse strand, counting down.
ATCAGATGCTGTGAGTGACCATCGCATGACCTTCCTAGTACGCAGAATCCACCGTACCAAGTCCCCCACAAAACCTTAGTGACTCGCTCATACAAATCCATGCATCTTGGGATGCTCCTACTTGACCTACCATGCACAAACTAGTCCCCTATGACCTCAGCGAACATGATCGACACAGCCGCAGAATATTTCAAAGGTAAATTTCTCGAAGTTTGGAACCGGCACGTCCCTCTACGCAAAGTTAGAATCCGTGGGAACCACCTTCCTTGGGTCATACAGGAACTCATTGCATGCCAAAGAGCAAGGGACCAAGCCTGGAAGCAACACAAAATCTCCAAGCTCCAGAAAGACTACGACAACTATCGTCAGCTTTGCAACAAATGCACCAAAGCCACTCATTTGGCTAAAGCTGACTACTTTACCTCAACCTTTCAATCGAACATAAAGAGACCCTCAAAATTTTGGAAAGTCATTCACTCTCTTTTCCCCCACTTCTCCTCCTACCACCTTCTCACTATAAATAACACTATTACCTCTGACCACTTGAGTGTCGCCTCTGAATTTAATTCTTTTTTCACCTCCTGTGCCTCTGCCCTTCTATCCTCCTTACCGTCTCCTCAGTCTGATCCTCTCCCAAAGTCACCACACACCTATCCCCAGCCCTTTCCTTTCTCATTCACTAACATAACACCTTCTGACACCCTGGATGCTCTGCTTACCCTAAACCCTTCTAAAGGCAGTTCACCTGATGGGCTGGACCCCAAGATGCTTTACCTTTCTGCTATGGCTATCTCTGCCCCACTGACAGAACTACTCAACCTCTTATTCACATTGGAAGCTATCCCCTTTGTTTGGAAACATGCCATTGTTCTTTCCCTCCCTAATGGTGGTGACCCATCCTTCCCTGAGAACTATCGCCCCATATCCTTACTTCCCATCCTCACTAAGCTGCAAGAACACCTAGTTCTTACCCAACTCTCTGCCTATCTCTTTCACTCTAACTTTTTCACCCTCTTCCAATCTGGCTTTTGTGAAAACCACTCCACCACCACCACTTCCCTGATTAGGCTCACTGACTCCATCCTCACTGGGATGGACAGTGGTCAAATCATATCATGTCTGCCATCTTTGTCGACCTAGCCAAGGCTTTCTACACTGTCTCCCACTCTATCCTGTTACACACTCTCTCCCCTGCAGACTTGTCAGCTGCCGCCACAAACTGGTTCTGTGCCTACCTGGTAAATTGGACCCAGTCATTTAGAATAGCAGATTCTATATCCTCACCCTTCCCTATCCACACAGGGGTCCTGCAGGGATCAGTGTTGGGCCCCATATTCTTCTCCATCTTTCTCAATGACTTGCTATCTGTTTGCACATCTACCTCTATTCATAGGTATGCAGATGACACGGTCCTTTACACCTCCAGACACTCCTCCACCGATATTGCAACCAGACTTCAGAATGATTTCAGCAATGTTCAGCACTGGTTTTGCTCACACCAGCTTTTCCTAAATGCCAAGAAGACTGTCTCCATGACCTTCGGCACTAGGCAGAGACTTTCAAGGATCCTCTCCCTATCCACTTTCCACATCCTCAACAGGACAGTCCTCGATGACACCTCCTCATTCAGATATCTGGGGGTTTGGCCTGACAAACACCTCACCTTCTCTGGTCACGTGGACACCAACCTTAAAAAGCTGTACCCTAAGTTAGGCACACTATTTAGGAACCAGAACTGCCTCCTTTTCCTGGCTAGGCGTGAACTTGTCCAGGAGATGATCCTCCCCATCTTTGACTACTGTGACGTAGTCTACAGTGCCGTGCCTAAGACCTCCCTAGCCAGATTGGACACCCCCTTAAACTCCTTCTGCCACTTCACACTTGACACTCCTACCCTCATTCATCACTGTCAACTTTACCACACTTTGGCTTTACCATCTCTTGATAACAGACGTCTCCTCCACAGTGCTAAATTCATCTCCAAATTCTGGTTTGGCTCCTTCCCTACATATCTCAACTTTTTCCTAACAATTCCCACACCATCCACCCATTCACTTAGGTCCTCAGTTTCATGTACTTTAGGTGTCCCATGCCATATGACTACTGTTGGCCAGGCAGCCTTCTCATACCACTTCCCTAAACTGTGGAATTCCCTGCCCCTCAGATTCACCTTTCTTCTTCCCCTTCCTCTATCTCTTCAGCCTTACACAATTACCTGTCAGTGAACTGCAACTGAGCAGACCATGTTGCATCTAAATGGACTGTAATAGTTATCCTATTACAGCAGTTGTGGACCTTCTGTTTACTATGATGTAATGGAATATACATACCAACTGTACATTCTTGATGCCTGTTACTGCTTGTTGTTATCTACTTGATAACGTACTGCTTGTTGTTATCTACTTGATAACATACCTTATACATCATTGGCACTATATACTGTTTTGTTTGCCTATGACTTATTTGTATGTCTTCCAATTCCCATGTATTTGCAATGTATACTTTTGTGTTGATTATGTTTTATTGTATGCCTTCCAACTCCCCCACCCCCCAGGACGCACCTTGAGATGAGCAACTTGTTGTTCAGTGTGCCTGTCCTGGTGAAACTCTTAAATAAATAAAATAAATAAACAGCAGGTTTATAGCTTCATATCCAGTTTCTCGATACATTTGTTGAGTGAGACTTCATCAGTGTTTTCCTTAAGTCTAAGAACATGATATCTATTGAGTACCCACAATCAAGTGTGTGACTTGCAGGCTCATAAAACATCATGTTAGTAAAACATGACTGGTCTTTTTTGAACCCATGTTGGGAGGTGTCTGTTAAACCTTTACATACCATTTTGAGACTCAGTAAGTTTTTGATTTTTATCTCCAATGTTTACCTAACACTGTCATAATATTTATTGACCTATAGATGTTTGGCTCCTTTTTTCCCTTTTTATATTTGCTTCCATGCATGGATGCACAAAGCAAACATATTGGGACTGCTGTGGCAGTGTAGGGCCGAGGGAGACAGGTATTGTAGCAGCCAATGCAGCTGAGCCTGCAGGAGGTGTGCAAGTGAACACCTAACGCTGACAAGGCTGTGCTAATGTTGCTTTGTTAGCTGATGTGCAGAAACCTCAAATGTGAAAGGATGCAGTTACAGCTATCACAGTGCAGCTGCATTCTTTCATATGACCATCAGCCAGTGAAGCAGTGTCCCCTCTCCTGGCCGACCCAGGCTTAATATACATCACCCCCCGAGGTTTCAAATAGAACTGTCAGCAGGTGCTCAACACCACTGCTGGTATCTCCCCCTCCTGACTGACCCAGCTGTAACAATTTTGACTGGCAGTGGGTGCTTAACCTTGCCACCAGTATCCCCCCTCCTGTCCAGCCCTCCGCTTTAACAATTGTGACTGGTGCCAGGTTCTCAACCCAATTGCTTGTATCCCCCCTTCCATCTGAACTAGCTTTGGAAATTATGACCAATGACTGGTGAGCAACCCCTCTGCTGGTGTCCACTCTCCTGCTCAACCCAGCTTTCAACTCTGCACACACAGTCCAACACCAGGGTGTCCACCCCCAGTACTGGCAAGCGCCCCATAACATGCAACACTAAGGTGTCCATCCCTAGTGCCACCAATCAATACAATGTAGTGCCCAATCCCCAGTGTCAGTCCTTGCAGTAAAGAAAACTGTCCCTTTTCATCCTCTAAACTTTTTTTTACCTGAAAAAAAGAAAATGGTCCATCAATGTTTTCTGCTCCCCCCCATACCCTCCGCACCAACTCAACCCCTTCTCAGCACCCACCACCTCACACAACCGCCACATCCCTCACTTCCCTATCCAGGCCACTTCTGAACTCCTCTTTCGAGTGTATCTGCTCCTACCAGCATGGACTGCAATGTGAATAAAAACAAGGTAGGTCCTATTAATGTTTTTTTTTTATACTTTTGAACTTTTACTCATAACTATGTCATTTTTTAATATCTTCGCCTCATATTTTCAACATAGCCCTTTTAACCCCCCCCACCCAATGAACAACGGGGGTGTAATGTTTTAAATCCCATCAAAAAAATTTTCACAGTCACTTAGTGAAATCACTTTTCAAGTAGGATTTTAAAAATGTCACCTGCCTTGATCATAAGGTGGGGCATAAATAGACAATGTTAAACATTTGGGGTCAAAATGTTAAAAAAAAAAAGTTATGAAGAAACATTGCATTTTATACATGTTTTCTTATAACTTTCTGATTTTTGCAGATTGTGGCTCCAGATTTCAACATAGCACTTTTGTTACCCTATCTCATGGACATAACAGGTGTAATTTTACAAATTCCCTTCAAAACATCTTTTTTCAGTTGCTCCATGAAACCACCTTGTAGAGAGAATTTAACAAATTCCACTTGTTTTGAGCATAATGTGGGGGTCATAAAAAGATTACCTTGAAAATTTGTGGTCAAAATGTCAAGAAACAACAAAGTTATGAAGAAACAGTGAATTTATAGAGATGTGATTTATTCTGTTCGCCATTTTTTCAGCTCTGTACCCCTTAGTCCAGTGAAACTCAAAAGTCCAGGAGACAATGGCTGATGAGGGAAAGAAAGGTGTGCCTACCTCAAGATAGAAAGCAAACAAAACATTATTTATAAAGCATCATTCCCTTGGGCTCTGAGCATTGTAAAATATATATGAGAGCAATGAAACATACAACCTCAAGAATACATAAATCAGAACAGTAACACAGTTAAATTATTGAAACAACTAGAAAAATTTAAATAAAATGTAATAGTAAAGTGGCCATAAAGTAACTATAAGATTTGGAAACAAGATTCTAGGATAAATTAAAAGCTGCTTTGAAAAGGTGAGACTTCGGACCTCTTTTCAAGGCCTCCAATGAGGGGGCCTCCCTTAGGGATCTGGCGAGTGAGTTCCAGAGGGTTGGGGCAGTAACATCAAAGGCTCTCTTGCTGTCAGATTTTAGCCAAACCCTGGGAATCACTAGGATGCCCACCACAGAGGAGCAGAGTGGTGGGGAGGTCTGGCAAAAAGACAGAAGGTCTTCTAGGTAACATGAGCCCAGTCCTTGTACGGGCTTTATAGGTCAGCAAGCTGATCTTAAAAGGAGATCCACCATCTGACCAGTAGCCAGTGCATTTCATGAAGGACCAGGGTTATATGACAAGATCTACAGTGACCTGTCAACAAGCTAGCCACAGCATTCTGCACCAACTGCAGATGAGGTAGGGTCCCTCCATTTAGCCCCAGATAAAGGGCATTACAGTAATCAAGTCTGAAAACAACAAAAGCATGTATCAGTGAGGGCAGGTCACCAGGTGAGATCAAAGGGTTCATCTAGGTGATATTTCTAAGTTCTAAGATGGTAAAAACCAATGCCGACAATGGATTGTTGTTCTAACTCATAACAGCACATAAGCAAACACGTTTGTCATTGATAAATGCTTGTTTGGTCAGGTTGACTGGAACCACTTCAGCAGTTTTTCCAGTCCACCAGAACCTCTTCCTGATTTAGTGATTTAGTTTTGGGTTATACATTTATTTGTTTGTTTGTTTATTACATACAAAATCCTTCAGGCTAGAGCATATTGTCCAAGGATCCAGACTCAGATGTACAAACTCAAACATTAAACATTTGCATGCAGAAGTTGTATGTGAAAAACTGAGTACAAAGTTAAGTTACAGGCAATTAAGGCATACAAAGTTGTGTAAGGAAAAAATTACATTGTCAATGTTGTTGACTTATTGAAATAAATGTTAATGGCGAAGGTATTTATTCAGCCACTTGCTTAAGTACTATGAATTAGTGCAAAACTGCACACAACGTCTGCTCGCAATGATGATGAATCTACCCAAGTCCAGGAACCATGAAACAAAAAAAGTGGCACAAACCAAAGCTGGATAAAAATAATAAAATTTATTACTGCAAAGACAAACATCCAGAGGGCACACAACATTCCTACGTAGCGCCTGCCTATTAGACTTCTTCAGGGGGCCAAACTGATGAAGCATCATATGTAGCTTTAGTGTGTGTGCCCCTTTTTTTGTTTTGTGGTCACTTTCTTAAGTATTCTTAGTGCCAAGCCATCCAATCTAGCTGCCTTAATTGTACCTAATCCTAACTATGGGTAGATATATATGCAGTGAATACTTACACCTCTGACACCACTATTTACAAATTGAAGACTGCATTTAGAATCCATGTTTTGCCTGAAATGGATGTAAGATATAATGGAGTTCATTTACTGGTGCTGAGTTTGAAAAAGTCATAGAAAAATGGTATTTTACATGTGATATTTGCTCCATACCAGCTATCATCAAAGGGTTTGGTTGAAGGAACTGTCCAGTCTTCTAAAGAAGGCTTTAAAGAATGTCTGGGGATTCTACTAGCATAAAGTTGTCTGGTTACATGTTTAGTTATCGTATAACATCCTAATCAACTACTGATTTGTCACCAGCTGAGATGCTAATGGGAAGAGAATTACAATCGAAATTTAATGCACTCCTATCTTATAAGAAGAGTTTAGCAAAAGCAAATGTCTCAAAAGTAACAACATGATAAGTTTTTGAAACTGAAAATGCTGTTTATACAAAAAAATGGAGTTCATGGAGGGAGGGAGGGGCCTCTCACTGGGGAAGGGCCAGCAAGGGGTCAGACCTCTCATTGTTACGCTGTGTATGGGATCATCCCTCCAGGTTTTCTCTCCGGGATGCCAGCTTAGGGGTGGTCTGCAAAGTCACATGTAAGTGTGGAGTGCATCAACACAGGTGTCCTCCACCTGGTAAGTCTCTCTGAATGCAATGCCACCTGTGTTCACACAGGTGGCAGTATTGCACTAGTGCATGCCTGCTCTCCCTCCCTGGAGAAGGAAAGCATCTTCTGGGGCACTCAACCCCCCCCCAGCCAGCCCCAATGGCCCAGGCTACCCAGGTCACCAGTGTGTTGACAGGTGTAGCATGCAGCACCTCAACTCTCTGCACCACTGGCCCGGCCAGCAGCTGCATTTTGAACCATTCAATGTTTAGTGAGGAGACACTAGACTGAGACATCCATAGAGGAGGGAATTGCAGTAGTCCATGCAAGAAGGAGGAAGGCATGCATAAGGGTTTCAGCAGAGAAGGGATCTTACAGGTGACAGTTGCAGGCAATATTTCCAAGATGATGGTTAGCAGGTTTGTCAGCCATAGAGATGTGTTGAGCAAAGGTGAATTCTGAGTTAAGAAGAACACATATATTTATGACAAATGGGACAAAGGAAATGCAAAAGTCGAGAGTGACTGAAGGACTGACAGCATGTGAAGCAATAGCATTCCAGCTGTTGGATATGTGTCCTTACTTAAATTGGGTGTAGTCACTAGTTTAAACCTGGTCCAGATCTTAGGCAGCTAAAAGCCATTATGATCTGATGCCTGTTCTGTGGCTTTTGTGATGAGTTGTAGTTGTCTCCATTCACAATACTCAGACAGGTATCACATCACAAACCACCAAAACAATTCACGCTTATAGCACCATCTCTTGCAGTCTCACATAAGAGACAGAAGACAAAATGTTAATGCCACCTGAGCATCCCTTTTACCTACAGTATTTATTGATCCTTTCATGACAGGCTTGAAGCACATTAGCAGGAAAATATAAGGAAGCTTTCACTGCAGCCACCAATATTGCACTTGTCATGTACAAAATCAGAGGACTTTACTGTACAGTGCTGTCATTCAGACACCTTTCATGAGTACCAACTTCACTACTTAAAATGTGATTGCCCTGGAGAGGATGTAGCATAGCTGAAGAACCAAAATGTTGTTATCAGGAAACATTAATGATGCCTGGAAACCATTATACTCATTCCCTGTAGGGCAGCCATCTTGCATTAATTTAAGGTTGAGCAACTGAATGTGCAGACATCTACAAGCGCTAGTGAAGGGAATTTAAATACCAGTAGGTGTACTTTTAAATGCCCTCTTATTTCTTTATTTAAATGGCATTCACTCTTTTGCTACACTTGGGATATTTGATCAAAGAAACTACTTTTATGACATGGTTATCACCAGACTAGAAACTATTTTTATGGCATATTTATCAGCAGGCTATCTGCCTTGTATTCTTGTCATTCAGTGGTTACATCTGTTTCTATGTATCTAGGCAGGTTGCTTCAGTGAAGAAGGAAAATGACTTGGGGGGTGCATAAGAGACAAGGGACTGAAGTATAACAAGCAATGTGCAGCCACTGTGAAGAGAGCCAGGAGAATGCTAGGGTGCATCAAAAGGGAGCTCTTCACAAGGCAATGATAAGGCCCCACCTGGAATACTGCATGCAGTTCTGGCCTCCTCAATGCCAAAAGGGCACAGAGGCAGTTGACAGGGTGCAATGCAAGGCCACCAAAGTGTCAATGATATGGAAGACACAAACTATAAAGAGAGGTTGATGCCCCTTAACATGTTCCTGTCAAATAACAGGAGGATGCGAGGGACATGAGTTCAGTTTTCCACACACTCAGGGATCACCACAAGCTCAAACAGAGATGTTTGATCTGGCATCCTCCAAAAGGACATGGGGACACACCCTGAAGCTCCAAAGTGATATACTCAGGGGTAACATTAACAAGCACTACTTCTTCCAGTGGGTGGTGAACCTATGGAACAGCCTGCCAATGGAGAAAGTGGACATGAAGACAGCACAGGCCTTCAAGGTACACCTGGACGAAAATCATGCTTATTAAGGGAATCACTGAATACCATGAGTAGTAGAATGGTAGGGAACCCCTTTAGATTAATATATGTTTACGTGGCATATTTATTCATACTTGCTTTTGAATGGGAGGGGAATGAACCTAGAGCACCTTCTAATCTTCAATTACTATGTTATTATGAAGCCTTTACATTCTGTAATGTAAGCTCCATCATTCAGTGCTGCTCATCCAACATTGCCTAAAGGTGGAACTGAAATCATGGAATACCCAGGATGCGCAGAAATGGAGCACAGTAAATAGTGAAGACAGTCTCTAGGATAGATTAAGCAACAGTTAAAACAAAAAAGTAATAAAAACATATTTTAACAAAAAGGTCTGGGCATAGGAGAAGAGTGGTTGTCACTGAAAGGAACAAACAGGTTGTACATTATTAAAAATTATTTGTTAGCACCTTTAGGAAGTTGTCTTATTCTCATTGGAAAATGCAGATTTCAAGGCGTCCTAAATGAAGTTGTTACAATTATGAAGAAGATAAATAAGGCAAATTTATGCATACTTTTTGAACTGTTGAAAGGTTTAAAACTGGGGGACTTAATTTAAAAATGAGTAAACAGGGTAAATAGAAAACGACACCCTTAAACCCTTTAGTGCACTGTACCATGCAATGTAAGACACAGGGCACTACATCTGCATGGCCATAATGATGTGCCCATTACATCTGAACGAAAATGATGCCAGGGCACCAGAACCCAGACATCAATTCCAAGACTGACCCACGAGGTCTCAGGAGGGGCACTTAGTCTCACAATCAAGTGGGTCCAGAGTAAAACAGACATCATGTGAGTGCTGAAAGCAATGTAAACACACTAATTTCACTTTATCTGCCCTGTTGCACCTGTGGGTTTTTGAAACGGTGTAGCAGGGCAGACAGAGGAGTAAAGAGTTGTGCAGCAGTTGGCATCTAGAGCAATACGCAGTGACTAAAAGTGGCAAACTAAGAATTTTTTTGTCCTAAGAGACATTTCTAGTGTTTGAGGCTTGTTTTGATCTAATTAATTCAATTTAAAAGGATGTTTTTTACAAAATACCATTAATTTAGACACACACACACACACCCCGTTACTTTTTAAAAATTGTTTTAAGGCTCATAAAGCAGGCTCCTTCAAAATAAGATCCTTCAGTGCTGGTACTGTCAGGGTTGTTCCAACAACTTTAAGGACCCCCCTTGCAAAATATTTTGTGAGGCCTGCCTCCTGACTAGTACGAATAAAATAACAGTGTTAGTACATATACAATGTTTATAGCATGCGTTCCTTTGTAGCAGACCTGCTGAACATCCGTAGTTTGTCCATATTGCCTCCCCCATCCCACTTGCTGACACCATGATCAAGGAACTGAACAACTTAATCTGTCCCTCCTCCTCCTGGGGACACTGGCACCAAGATTAAATATTTTGAATAATGAGCCCTATTGCTTCTTTGTTCTGCACTCACCCACCATGTGAAACTGGAATTGGAGTCTGCCGCCACTGCTGCCACTGACGATAGCCTCAGTTTCAAATGGATAATATGTCCAGAGAAAAAACTGAAAGTTTATCTGTGATAAAAGGATTTCTTAAATGGATCTCTGAGGCACTGTGCCCCCTGACAGTGAGAGCCCTACTGCAACCGCAGCTCTTTTTTTTGTGTGGAAATTTAATATGCTTTATTTAAATTCCACCGTACAGAACAATGCAGAGCACATGCAAAGATAACACACATACAAGCATTACATTACAAAGTACAGGTGACAGTCTACCCTTACCACCCTATCCCACCCAGTCCCACCCCCATTCCCTGGATAACCCCCGTTCCAAACCACCCACCACTTCCCCACCCCATGAAAGCAATTGTGTGGAAGAGAAGAGTGCCAAAACATTTGCAAGAAATAGAAGGGGGTGCAAACTGATCGCTGACTAGGCAATCCTTCTGTAGGGGTCCACATGAATAAATAGCGGGGTTGAAAAACAGTTTATATGCACTTAACTATAGACATCTACCATACAGGTCCTCCCCAGGGCCTAACTGTTCCACCCTAAGATGCAGAGGTAATAGACTTAAACGTGTTAAGTTTTTCCCACCTTACTTGATATTGGGACATCCTACCCCTAATACTAGCTATTGATCTTTCTAACTTGAGGTTGTAAAAAAATTCTGTGACCCATTCCTGGTAGGAGAGAGTAAGCTGGTCCTTCCAGTGTCTTAGTCCCATTTTTCTAACTGAGAGGGAAATGAGGTTGATATGATAACGTTTTTCCTTCACCTTGACTGTGGAGTAATCTCCCCCAAGACAAATTTGTAGTATGAATAAGCTTTGTAGGCCCAGGAGAGGGTCTGTCTTGGTTTTTATAGTAACCCCTAAAGGGGCCACCTTAGGGCATTCCCAAAAGACATGCAGCATTGACCCCTGATCCTGCCCACATCTGAAATAAACCGACCCTGGCAGTTTACCCATCCCATACATTTTGACAGGTGTAAAGTACATATTGTGCAAAATGTAAAACTGTACCAATCTCAACCTGTCATTTGCAGTATATAAGTAAACACTCCACCAGATTTTGTCCCAGTCAAAACACTCAGAGTGAAAGGTGATCGGCCAATATAGAGACTGGCCCCCTATAGTGGGACTGATTGTGGTATATAGGATCGATACCAAGCGAGACACGGCATGGGGCTGCCAGGCTGAGTCTTGGAATTCATGAAGGGTTACTGCTTGATTGGTGTCCCATTGGCCAAGACTAAACCATTTGATTAACATGTGCCTGATTTGATAACTAAAGAAGGAGTATTTCCCCAGCAAGTGAAAATGCTCCAGGAGCTCCACTACCATCCTCACCCTACCCTGGGCAACCAGGCCATTAACCATGGTCTGTGGGGCTATAGGCATTCCCTGTGCAATCAGCATGTGCCCACCCACTTTAAGATTAGGGTTGTCAAACAAGGGCTGAGATATAGCCTTCTGATTGTTGTATTTAAGGGGTTTGCAGAACTGCCTGTGGACCTTGATGGATGTATAAATTACTGTAGCATGCAGGGGGCCGAGTAATTTCGAGGGAAGTGTATACAATAGGCTAGCAGAAGTAAGCCCCACGTCCCCAGCAATGTGTCACTCAATCTGAAGCCATAGGGGTATATATTGGAAATCACTAGTGTCATGGGGATACACATTCCACCTCATGTATTTGGCCATATGACTGGCCAAATAATACAGATAGAAGTTAGGGAGTTTAATCCCCCCAGAGTTCTTTGGGCACAGAGGGGATTATACAACTTTCGTGGAGGTTTGCCTTGCCACAAAAACCTAGAGATGAATCAATGAAGATTATGAAATTAACTCAACGATAGGTGCATATTTAACATATTAAGTGAGTAAAAAACCCTAGACAAAATATTCATTTTAATAACATTAACTTAGAGAGGTGGTCTCTTCTTTATCGATCCTCCAAGGTAGGAGGAATCGATAAAGAAGAGACCACCTCTCTAAGTCTTGTCGGATGGTTAGAATGAGATTATCCAGATTAAGCTTTTTTTAAAAGAAAATTTGAGGGTGCTAAAATAATGTCCAGGTACTTGAGCCTAGTGGTCCAGGTCACAGAAAAGGCAGTGATGTCCTCTGTATTCACATGGGGATCTAAGGACATCACCTCAGTCTTACTTAAATTCAATTTATAATTTGATAGCTGGCTGAAACCTTCAATTATATCCAGGGCTACTTGAATAGATTTACTCAGGTCTATGACATGGAGAAGAATGTTGTCTGCATAGGCAGATAATTATAATTTAAAAGGGCCAATTGGGATACCTGCTAAGGTAGGAGAGGAATTTAGGTGGCATAGGAGAGGTTCTAGATATAAATTAAATAGCAGTAGAGATAGTGGGACTAGTCCCGGAGGCTAGAGAGAAAGTAGTGGAGAAGACACCGTTACAGTACACTTTGGCACTAGGTCTAGAGTACAATGTACTGACCCAGGAGATGAATTTGACAGGGAAACCGAATTTGGCCAGGGTCTCAAAAAGGAAAGGCCAGCTGACCTTATCAAAGGCCTTCTCCACATCCAGGGACACTAGTGCCATCAGTTGAGCTGCCTCCCTGGATACGGAGAATATGTATCTTACAGGGAGGAACAGGGTGCAGGAAAACACTATTTTTAAGCGAAAAAGATGTTCCAGGACTAGAGGGCATGGGATGAAGTTGGAGGGAGGATGATTCAGAAGAAACATGAGAAAGAATTTCTTCACAGAACGGGTGGTGGACAAGTGGAACACCCTGCCAGAGGAAGTGGTGGGGGCTGAAACAATCACGGGATTTAAGAATGCATGGGATAGACATAAAGGAATTCTGGAGGTCAGGGGTAAGGGGCAACAGACTTCTAGGAAAACAAACTGAACTTATAAGCTCAAATGGGCAGACTGGGTAGGCCATAGGCCCTTATCTGCCGTCACTGTCTATGTATCTATGTATCTATGTGGGCCAATTTCCTGATATGACCTAAGGAAGATCTGCCTTGAACAAAGCCAGTTTGCTCATGGCTGAGCAACCCTTCCCAAACTTTTGTTATTCAGGAGGCCAGTATTTTAGCGAAGTTTTATATCATAGTCCATCAATGAAATAGGGCGGTAATTCATCACCCTATTTTTGGGTTTGCCTGATTTCGGCATGACCACAATAATGGCCTCCAACAGAGTGGGTCTTTGATCCCCTTGGTACAGTTAAATAACAAATGAAGTATGGGACTAGCTCTTTTCAAATACCTTATAAAAATTAGACAGGAATCTGTCCAGACCCGGCGCTTTGTCCCATGGGAGGGATCGGATGGCTGCAACAATTTCTGGTATAGTGATAGGAGAAACCAGGTGGGTCTGTTGGTCTGGGCTAAGGGTTGGGAGCACAGTGTTAGCTAAGTAATCTTTTATAGCAGACACCGTAGGAATGTGTTCAGGGGGACTGTAAAGCTTCCCGTAAAAAAGTTCTAATTCTCTAGCTATTTCTCTAGGGGTAGTTAAAGGTTGTTCCCTGTAAGGGAAGAAAGGGAGATAATTAACATCGATTCCTCTTGCTTCCAGAGCCGCAAGGCCAGGAGATGGCTTGCCTTATCCCTCTGTTCAATGTACTTGGCATGGGTTTTGAATAGGGCATATTCAGCCTTTTCTCTCAGGGTCTCCGCATATTGGTCCCTAAGCACCATGAGGCGCTCCAGATCTGTGGCCACTGGTGGGTTAGTGAGAGATGTTTCAAGATGTTTGATATCCTCCAGCAAGGTTTTGGAGGCCGCCTCTTACTTGTGTTTCCTAATCGCAGACAATCTAATAAACTCCCCCTACAGGACACACTTCAGGGAGCACCATATCTTGTCAAAGGCCAGGATAGATCCCTTGTTTTGTTCCATAAACTGGGATATAAGCACCTTAGCCCTTGAAACAGTCTTCTCCTGAGAGAGTACTTGCACATTTAATTTCCATGTGGTGTCTTTCAGGGTATCAAAGGATATGTTACCCTCAATCCATGTTAAGGAGTGATCAGAGACCACTATGGTTGATATGCCACATCCTATCTATCCCGAAAGCACAGCTTGATTGGTCACAAACAAATCTATGTGGGAAAAAATTTATGGTAGGTGGAGTAGAATGTGAATTTCCTGGTATTAGGGTTGAGGAGGCGTCATGGGTCACACAACCCATACATCTCTAACATTTCACAGAGCGACTGTTGAGCTGGGGAGAGAGTATTGCTTCCCTGAGAAGATCTGTCTAAGCTAGAGACATATGTAAGGTTTCAGCCTTCTGCCAGGATGAGGGGTAAATGATTAAAAGGGGCTAGAGTGAGAGCAAGACTGGTAAAGAATTTGGGGGAGTCCCTGTTAGGGCCATAAACAGTGCCAAGTAATATCTCCTTGTGGTCTAGAATCCCTCTCAGCAAAATAAACCTGCCTTGCGTATCAACAATCTTTTGCAGCTCCTGAAATTGTGTCCCTCGGGCAAACAAAATCATATCCCCTCTTTGCACTGTGGAATTGCCTGATGCATAAACGCACCCTATAAAACCTCTGTGAAATATATTGTTCTCTGACTCCAATAAGTGTGTCTCCTGCAGCAATGCAATATGGCACCCCACTAGATTCAGATGTTTTAGAACTTGGAGGCGTTTGATCCGTGATCAGCACCCTTAATGTTCCATGAGACTATTTTCATGGTCTAGGGTAAAGGAGCATAGTACCACTGCATGGAAAATTAAAAAAGCAATAATCCCTCCAACTATCAGAAACACTGAGGCTCTCAAGACCTTCCCTCCCACCTTCCCCCCAACCCCAGTACGATAAACACACCCTACCATAATGAGTAATAATTAGGCAGAAAGACCCTCCCTCTCTTCCCAAGTCAAAAGTTGAGAAAACCCGTAGAAAAAAACACCAACAAACCAGATGTTTACCACCCCCAGTCCTGACAACTGACACCATTCTCCTCGTTCAGTGCAATGATGACCATGCTGCCTGCCAATTCCCAACCCCCCCACCATAATCTTATTAACTTATCATCAAATACCTATCACTAATTTACATATAACCTGAACACTACTAGCAACCAGAAGAAAAAAAAAAACGTGTGACAATAAGGAAAAGCAATTAGGATCAACAAGGGTAGTCTCCCAGCAAGCAAAGGGATAACAGTTAAACGATTATCCTATTTGCAAATCCGCTACAAGTCCTCGAAGTGTCCATTAGCTGGGTACTCAATATAAAACATTACCCATTCCTCTGGGAAAGAGTCTCTTAGAACACAGCGACTGTGTCTCTTCTGCTGTACAGTCCAACATCCACAGTAGTGCTCCCAAACTAAAGAAAAAGAAAAGAGCACTAAATGCAATAACAAGCCCCCTTCCACAGATTAACAAATGGGAGATAATGAGAATGAGCTTGCAGTTCCACTTTTCTACCACTGAGTGGCCCCAGGTTCCACAGAAAGGATGCACACTGACTAACACTTCATTAAATCAGGATACCAAATGCTGCAGGATTCAGTAGCTGATTCCAGTTTATCAAACGACTTCCATTGTCCATCCTTGAGCACCTGCAGGGTCGACAGATATCGGACTCTAAACTTGATGCCTGCAGAGACATGTTTGCTGACCAGAGGGTGAAGATCTGATCACTTTTGGCACACAGAAAACGGTAAGTCTTGCGCTACGCACAGCCTTTTGCCCTCCCATTGGATTTCTTTAATATCTCTCAAGTGAGTTAAAATGTGCTGTTTGTCTAGAAAATTAAGCATGCAAAATAGAAATGGTCTCGGGGACAATCCAGCTGGGGCATAGGCCACAAAATCTATGTGCACACTGTATAATGTATGAAGGGTCATTTTGTGAAGGCCCCACCAGTTTTTAACATAACCTTTGGGCAAATACAATGGCTACAGCTCCTTCCTTACCTTCAGGAAGGCCTAGGACAACAAGGTTGTTGTGTCGCGAGTGCCCTTCAAGGTCTTCTAGGTGCTCTTTGGTCTTTTTAAGCCGCTGGCACAGATTAACAACTTCAGGGTCCATCCTGTCCCTCCAGTCATCGAGTGATGAAATGCAGATCTCGTTGTCTTTTGTTCGTATAGCGAACTGGTCTAAGGAGGTTTTCATGCTGCAAAATACGGATGTCAGAATGAGCAAGATTTCTTTCATCGGGGCTAACTCCTCCAGAAACCTCTCTTCAGTAAGTGCTCCCTGAGAGCTTGTCTGGGAAGTTGACTCCTTGCAGTTTGCTTTGGCCCACTTTGAGGCCTTCTCTTTCACCAGTGTCAGTGGTGGGGTGTGTTTGAGGGGCTGCTTTTCCATCTCCATGTCCATACCAGGGGACAATTACTGGGATAGATCGAGTTCTAGAGGTCTGAGGACCATTAGCCAACTGTATTCCTGACACAGCTGCAGTTTAAGCAGGTATTTAGCCAGTTATTGGTAGGTAGGGTCAGGGAGCCAACTGACTAGGCATCTTAACAGGCAGCCATCACACCAGAAGTCCCCCCTGCAACCGCAGCTCTTGCACCCCCTGGTCACACCCCTGGGTATCGTACTCTTCAATCTTTGTATGCTGTTTATCTGATTCCTCACATTTTTATCAAATGCACAGAGCAACACAAATATTTATTTCTATAGGAGAGAGACGAACACAGCAGCAGAGAAAGAATAAGTGTCTCAGCTGGGACTTAAACCCAGGCATAGCTGGTTAGTGCAATCGGAATGGTATTCCAGGTGGCCTGGGTTCAAGTCCCAGCTGAGGCACTTATTCTTTCTCACCTCTGCTTGTATGTGTTCCATAAAAAATATGCACACCACACTCCTGTGTGATTGTTACAAATAAATATTTGTGTTGCCATTGGGTTGTGCATTTGAGAAATAGTAATGTCCTCAGGGACGGCTCAGGTTCTAGTTGTCTCAGTGGCACAACTGGTTAATGCAATCGGAAAGGTATTCCAGGCGGCTTGGGTTCAAGTCCCAGCTGAGGCACTTATACTTTCTCACCTCTGTTTGAAAGAAAAAGACTAGTGGTCCATCAAGCCTGTCATATTTATGACTACCTTCTCTACCGACCTAATGGCGTGGTGTGTTATTCTCCCTACCCTCTGAATTTTTGGTTTTGTATAGTGTCTTTCATTTACTCTAGGCACTGTGCAATCCAAGGAGACTGTATAGCACAGTTATTAAAGACACAGAGCTGCAGTCGGTCCATCGGTGCAGCGTTAGAGCTACCATTTGTGATGTTGGTGATCTGGGTTTGGGAATGAGCCTGCGTTATTGAGGGCTGCCTAGGTGAAGGAGGATCGAGTGTCACTCAGGAAGCTCTACTCTCTAGAGAGGAGGAGGGAGGGAAAGAGGAAAGGAGGGCAATAATTCTGATGCTATACTGCCACCTGGGTGACCTCAAGTGGCAGTGCATCTGCAGCAACTTTCTGAGTGATGGGACGCCAGCTACAACATGCTCCACAAGCTTCCATGCATAAGCTTGCACATTCTAGAATGCTGGTGTCCCAGAGGGATCGATAAAATGCACAAGAAATCACTGGCCCTAGAAGGATGATGTTATGGCCCCGCCCAGACCTTGCACTGGTGACATTGGCCTTCTTCAGGATTTGGATCCTGATCTGCAGTAGGGATGAGGAGCCCTATTGCCCCCACCGTGTGTGGAAGCCATGGGGAAGTCAAAGTGACAGCAAGTCAGGAAGTCGGGTGACAGGACCGGGGGTTTGAAGTGGAAAGGCGCAGGGCCTGTGCTTAGGAGCATAAACAGAGTAACTAAAGAAGAGCATTGAGCTGTAAACCTGGGATATCCAGTGATAATAGTGATCGTATATGGGCAACCATCAAAATGGCGACCCATATTATGGCACTATTATCAAGAGCTACTTGCCAGGGTAGCGAGGGCTGTGACTGCGAGGGAAGGGAAGGGGAACGTGAGCGGAAACTGCAAATAGAAGGGTAGGGATAGGGAAGAGGGTTATTATCCTTTAGTTTGCCTGCTCTGCCAAGCTAGCTGTGTGGTGTGGTGCGTAGGGAGGCTAGCTCTGGCAAAGCAGGTCCTGGGTTTGGGACTGGGGGCAGGGAAGATTGTTTTGTTCCCACGGCTGCGGGACTTACATTTTTTTTATAACTGAGCTGTGCCCCCCAACATGCACCCCACTGGAGTTAACAATCGTTAATCAGGGGGGTTTGGGGGTAAACAGCCCCCCCCCCTCCACAAACACACTTGATGTTTTGTGTGTGCCGGGTCGTCTGCAAGTGTATATCGCCAAATTGCTTTTCGGTGATATACACTTGCCATAATAGCGATTGCCATATTGCGTTCGCTATTATGACATAAAAGCCAAACCTGGAGACCTGGGTTTGAATCCCACAGGTACCACTTGCGTGCTGTGTGACCCTCAGCAACTCACTTAACTTTCCTGTGCTCCCAGGATGCACCTGGAAATGAACTCCAGCTCAGTGTACCTTTCCTGGCCCAAGACTGTATAATACAATAAAATAAATGAGGGGGAGAGGGATAAGTGCTGCTACTGTAGGCAGAGTAACACTGTGAGAAAGTGTCGCTAGTTTGATCTGGCTCAGGTTCACTATTCTGAGTGTACCATTTAGACAAAGAGGGAAACTGAGATAACAGTTACCTCTGTGAGAAAGAGATAGTAGTGTGATTCGAACCTGGGGCTTCAGGTTCTCACCAGTGCACTCTAACCACTACCAAAACTTTAGTTTTATAGAATATCTTTCATACAAACAATCCCAGAATACTGTTGTTTCAGAGGGGAAGGGAACATCGCTTGCATTTTAGCTGTACAGGCAGGGAATCAGGCTCAGATGAGGTGTCAGACTATGGCAAATGATTGCAGTTAAGTTTGTACTTTTTTAGCGCTGGGGCTCTTACTCTGAAAAGGGCTCTCCTGCAAGCGGTGGCAGATGTATGAATTTTTTTTGTGCTTTGTGTGAGTTCCCTCATCCTACATTGCACTCATTTGAAGATGCAGACTCCCTGTTGTCCTTTTATTCAAGCTAAATTTGAGGTTCAGCTGATCTCACGTTTGGAAAAATGTCTGCACTCGTGTTTTTGTTTTTGATGAGTACCCTCAGCAGCAGGCTCAAAATAAGTTTATAGTTCAGGCAAAATCTCGGGAAAGTCCTTGAATTTATGTTTGTGCTTTTTGACCTTGACCTGAGTTGCAAATGCAGGCTCTAGGGGAGTTTCTTTTGCTTGCTCAGGCAAACTCCATGGCTAGGTCAGATAATTATGCCTCCATGTTTTTGTAACTTCCCCTCCACTTGCATTTCTGCCTCCATCTCACATGCAGCTATACAGAAATAATGTCCTTCTTACTGGAAATTGTGGACTTCATCACAGACAGGTTTTTGGAGTCGCCATGATGGCTTATTCTTGGTGATTTCAAAGATTGGGTCAATGATGAACTCTTGCACTTTGGTCAAGATTTCCTCTGGGATATGGAATCCTTGGGCCGTGCACAAGTGATTACATCTGTGACCCATCAACACAACCTTGCCTAGGACTTGGTATTTTCTCTGGGGCTTGAGATTGGGAAGCTTGAGATTGATCCAGAGATTGTAGTCCATCCACTGTGGAGGTTGTCCAGTTCTGCCCTTTGCAAAGGCTTCAGACAGAGGGACTCCTAGTGGTTCTAGAAATGTCTGATGTGTTGACAGCATGCACTAAGGGACTGGACAAAGCTGTGGCAGCCTATAATTAGGCTGATGTGGTGGCTTTCTATCTCATAGCACCAGATTGTGTACACACACATTGGTTTCATGCCGTGGCTTGCCGTGGTTTGGCGGCGAGTAAGGGGAGTTGAAAAGAAACGGGTGGCGGTAGGAGCATTTTTGGAGATCTAGGTCAAAGGAGGGCAGACTGACTTTGATGTCTCACTACAGTGAGTATCAAAAAGCAACACTTGGAAAAAGGCTGATTTTCTGTCTTTGGAGATTGTTGCTCGGAGGAACCGACTGACTCAGCTTTTCAGGACTGTGGACAGGCTACTTCATCCAACCTGTCTGGAGCCCGTGACAGTATTTACACCTGTGAAATGCAAGGAGTTCACTCAGTTCTTCTCAGACAGGATGCCCTCTGTTAGGGCTGGGATCCCTTCAAGTGGGCCGTCACAGCCCAGCAGAGTTGAGCCTACAAGTCTAAGATGCATTCAGTGGTCCTGGGGAGAGTTTTGTACAGTGATAATAGAAGAGGTGAGTGGGGTGATTTTTGAGCATGGCCAACATTTTGTAATCTGGGCCCAGACCTGACATGCCTACTTGTGAGTTGTGTAGGGCAGCTGGGCCCGTTATTAACAGAGATTGTTCGGTGCTCTTTGTCATGGGGGTATTCCCAGTGTCACTGAAAAGAGAATTGGTGAAATCACTTCTGAAGAAGTCATCTTTGGACCCAGTCATCTTGGCAAATTACATACCTGTCTCTAACCAGCCCTTTCTGGGCAAGGTTATTGAGAAGGGGGTTGCACTGCAGCTCGAGGCACACCACACTGCCTTTGCCATCTATGAGCCTGTCCAGTTTGGCTTTAGGTCTATGCAAAGCACAGAGATTGCATGAGTTAGGATGCGTATTGACCTGTTCAGGGCAAGAGATAGTGGAGAACAGACAGTTCTCATTCTCCTGATCTCTCTTCAGCGTTTGACACTGCGGACCATGGGCTGCCATTGGACCGACTCAGGGAGTATGTGGAACTCACTGGCAAAGTCATCTACTGGTTTGAATCCTTATCTCAGTGACAGGGCCCAGCGGGTAGTGTTTGGAAGGTTTTCCTTTCTCCTGAAGATCCTGTGGAGTAACCCAGGACTTGGTTCTTTCTCCTATGCTGTTTGCTGTGCATATACTACCCCTGGATAAGATCATTAGGCAGTATGGGTTGAGGTTTCACTGCTGTGCAGATGATACCCAGCTCTACATGTCTTTTGCACCTGAAACACTGGGTGTGGTTGATGTGCTTAATAGGTGCCTGGTCAACATCCAAGACTGGATGTCATTGAGCTGGCTGACATTTAACCTGGAGAAGACTGAAGTACTGGTTGTTGAGCAGGGACACAGCAGGGAGTGACAGCTACTAAGAGGGAGATGGGGCTTTGGCTTGGTTGCTCTGGGCTCTTGGCAGCAATGAAGGTGAAAAATCTGGGACTCATTCTGGATGAGGGGCTGATATTTGAGGCTCAGGTGTCAATAGTAGTCCATAATGGCTTTTACTATCTGGAGAAGAGCAGCTGGTTTAAATCCCTCATCGATTATGGTGATCTGGCCACACTGGTCCATGCATTTGACACTTCAAGGCTTGACTACTGCAGTGCTCTGTACCTTGAGGTCAATGGAAGTATGCTGTGACACCTGCAGTTTGTGCAGAACACAGTTTTTAGGTTGCTGACCAGCCTTTTGAGGATGTGTCATATCTCCCCAGTGCTGTGTGACCTGCACTGGCTGCTGATTAAACAGAGCATCTCCTTTCAAGCTGGTATTCTAACTTATAAGGCCCTGCATGGACTGGACCTGGACAACCTGTCAGAGCTCTTGCACCCTTACATACCCTTGCGCTTTCTCTGCTGCACTGAGGAGGGCTTCCTGGTAGTTCCAAAGGTGAGTTTAAAAGCCTCTTTAGACCATGCATTTGAAATAGTAGGCCTGGTCCTCTGGAACAGAGCTTTGAGGGAAGTCCACACTGTGCAGGTCTTTAAGCGGGTTCGCAGAACCTTTCTGTTTATCCAGGCATTTGGAGATTCCTTTTCCCCTAAATAGTTATGTCTCAGCTATTGTATGGAAATAATTATTTATGAATTTAATTATTTGCAGTGCTTTATTGATATTTACAGTATGTTAGGTAAGTCTGGATATATGCGTGTAATTATTTATGGTGATTGATTTTATGTAACTTGCTTGTACTGTGTTATGCTGTAATGGTGCCCCGAGCCTTTGGGGAAATGTGCCAGCTATAAAATACTACCGCTACTTGCTCAGGCAGGGTCTCAAAATCAGACAGGTGCCTCCACTTATGTTTATGCCTTTTGTAGCTCCCCTTAGCCTCACTGTGGCATCCAGTTCTGTCACAGACCCACATGAGGCCTCTTTCTATAGCAGGATGTCAGGCTCAGGTACTGTCACATGCTTTGACTGATGCTTCTGCTGTCTTCACCTGAGTCTCATAGCCTGTCTGAGCATAACTCTCTGTCTGAGCCTGAAACCCTGCTCAAACCTGATAGCCTATCCAAGCATAGAAGAAATATAGATGATAACAGCAGAAGAGGACCACCATGCCCATCTAGTCTGCCCAAGGTTTTATACTTTCTACCCCCCATTTGTCCCCATGATGAATGATACCCATGTGTCTGTCCCAAGCTATCTTGAATCCCTCAACCATTTTTGCTCCCACGGTCTCTGGTGGCAGGCCATTCCAGGCATCTACCACCCTCTCCATGAAGAACTTCCTATAATTGGTCCTGAACATTCTCAGGTCATGTCCCCTTGTTCTACTGCCTCCCTTGACATGAAAAAGTTCCTGCATCTGCACCTTATTAATACCCTTGATGTACTTGAAGTTCTCTTGTCTCCCCTCTCTCTCTAATCTGCTCCAGGGAGTACATGTTTAACTCCCTCAAGCTGTTTTCATATGTCATCTGGTGTAGCCCCTGTATCATTTTTGTTGCCCACCCTATCGTTGCACTGTCTCCATCCTATCAATGTCTTTCATGATGTGTAGTCTCCAAAACTACATGCGGTTCTCCATGTGGGGGCGGACAAGTGTCTTGTACAGTGGTACTATCACCTTCCTTCTTCTGCTCATGATTCCCATCCCAATGCATCCCAGCATGCCACTATCTTTTAGTGCCAACTTTTCACACTGCCTGTGGCAAGCTGGCCACTGATGCAATATTGCAAACATATTCTTGTTATATTGTTCTGTGATTTTGTTTATAATTAAATTACCAAACAGGCCTGAAGATGAGGGGACAGAAATATACCCAATTTTTTTTTTAAAGGTTATATGGGGATGTGTATTCTAGAGTCTGTGAAAGACTAGCTTAACAGGAAACCTAAAGTTACATTTCAAAGAAGATTGGGATTTCCTGGTAAACTAATCAAAGGGAAACAGGGGTCATAAACTGTCAAAGATATGGGATAAACTATCCCCTGTCAAAAACATTTAAAATCAAAGAGAAAGTGGGGTTTAAGCAGGAAGCATCAGAAAGGTTACCACCAGTCTATTTACATTTTATTAAGTGGCAGAAAGTTGGGCAGTGGAAGGAATATAAAAGTTACTAATATTGATTACCTTAAAACTTGGAAAGAGCAAGAGAGACCCCTGCTGGCCTAAAAATATAAGCCCATCAGCTAACCACAGACTGAAGGGACAGGTATAAAAGGCCCTCAGGAAAGGACATTTTGCACACTCTTTCATGAGACACTCTTCTGACACAACACAAGACAGCCAGACTGTGATAAGAACTGTGACTTGGAAAACTTTTGCAAAAACTTCATTTATTTTCTGGACTTCTAATTCCCCACAAACAAGGTATAAAATAGACAGTTACATTTCACAGTGCATTTTGTATTTATATTTTTTCCAAATTTGTTTTGTTGTTCTGTGACCAAATGTTCTGAAATCTTTTATTTGTACGTCTTATATGATAATAATTTAGTGATTAGTAAAAGTATTTGCTTTAAAAACAATGCCTGGAAGAGATTTTATTGTGTGTGTGAATTGTGGAAATGTTTATTCAATTTGTGAGAAGCTGTTTATTGCCAAAGGTGCCACCATCACTACCAAAGACTAGGATCCTGGAAGGGAATCTGGGTGCCTAAAGTAGGGGAAATACATAGGTCTTGGGAGGGGTCTGTAAGGGGGAACTAGGTCACTGCACCACCTGTGGGAGATTACACAATCAGGGTTATGAGAGACAGCCCTGACAAACTCATAACATCTTGGTTTTCCCCCAGTACAGCAATCAGGGAGGGTTCTCACCTGGCTACAGACTTGAGACTGTATTTTACCCTTACCCAGATCAGAGAAAAAGCCCTGGGACCTCATGGCAAATGTTCAGTTGTGAACTCATCAAGCACTGTGGAAGAAAACATGGAGGGTATTCCTGTTCCCGCTTGTCATGGATTGCACTTTGGTGGGAGGCACTGTGAGCTCAGTGGACCCCGGCCCCCAGGAGTGGTTTCATGACTGATCTGATTGCATAGCATTGGGATCCGAGAGATATTGGTGGCACAGGCATACAGGTCAGGTTCAAGTCAAGAATATCGATTTATAAACTGTAAATAATCCACACATATACAGGGCAGAGATTTGAAGAAAAAATGTGGTTACAGTATAAAGTTCCCTACCCTGGATTTTTATTTTTTTTTTGGTATAAGCTAGTGTAGCAGTAGTAAGGGAAGAAGATGGTTTCCAACTACAGTGAATGCACTGCAGGTCAGTTAAGGCAGTTGTGTCAAGAAAGAGTGTTCCATTACAAGGGGCGAACCAAAAAGAACCTCATGGAGGCTCTCATGGCAGTTGAAGAGCAAGCAGTTGCCCAGAACCTCAAGTTACGGACAGTGACTGAAAGGTACCTGACCTTGGGCAAGTGGGTGCCAATGGCCCTCACAGTGTCTAGACCCAGGGAGGAGAACAGTGAAACCAGAGGGAACCCAAAGCCACAGCACCAGGGGAAGGCTGCCACAGAGCTGAGCTGGAAGAAACCAGGCTGCAACTAGAGTTGAGGAGATTGGAGCTTTAGTAGAGAAAGTCCAAAGCCCAACAACAGAGGGAATTCAAGCAGAGAAAGTTTTAACTTGAGACACAGGAGAAAACAGCACCAGAGAGAGGCAGAGGAAATGCAGCACCAGAAAGAGGCTGAGGAAAAACAGCACCAGAGAGAGGCAGAGGAACAGCAGCACCAGACAGAGTTTGAACTGGAAAGGCTTAGACTCCAGCGAACACTGCCAGAGCAGGTAAGTGGCTGGGGTGAACCTGAAACTCCCGGGATGGGGTATAAATTGAAAACCAAATTAATAGTTGAATTTCAAGAGGGGAGGATATGGATGTATTTTTGAATTTGTTTGAAAAGGTTTGTATCCAGGCCAAGATACCCAGGGAGGTCTGGAGCTTTCAGCTATCCCCGCTGCTTACTGGAAAAGGGCGTGAGGTGCTAAGCCACGTGGACAATGAAGACAGTAAAAATTATGAGAAACTTGAAGCTTCTTTACTTAAAATATATGAACTAACTCATGAGGTCTATAGGGTTAAATTCTGTAAACTCCAAAAAAGCCCTGACACAAGCTTTGAGGAACTCTCCACAAAGCAATGTCAGTTTTAAAAACATTGGTGGAAGGGGGTGCAAGCAAACTCTGTGGAGAAAATTGAGGAGGTTGTCTTACTGGAGCAGTTCTTTTGAGCTTGCCCAGTGGAGCTGAAAACCTGGCTAGAGGACCAGGATCCAAAAACAACACAGCAAGCTGCTGAGCTCTTGGATTGCTATGCCAGGAGCAAGCCTGCTCCAAAAGGAAGTGGGGGAGCAGGTATGGCAGGGCAAAAGGAAAAAAGTGCACCTTTAGGGCAGCTAAAACCTTCACCCAAAAAGGATTTCTTGGATAAAAGAAATGATGACTGTTGGTTTTGTAAACAACCAGGGCATCTTGCTAGACAGTGTCCTAAAAAGGTACAGAGTGGGCAAAGCATCCCTCGAAAGGAGGTGGGTGCACTGTGAATCCCTGAAAGCATGCCTGTAAACATGAGGGAGCACATATACCCAGTTACTGTAAATGGGGTGCAGACCCATGGGTTAAGGGACACGGGGGCATTACCGTAGTAAAAGGGGATTTGGTTGGGCCTGAACAGCTTATACCTAATCAGTTTGTAATGGTGAGGGGACTCACTGGGGAGGAGAAAACCCAGCCACTATCTAGTGTTCTCCTGGACTGGGGTGAGACAGGAGGGAAGATGCAAAAAGTGTTAGTGGCAGACAACCTCACTCTGAATGTGATTATGAGGAATAATCTACAGCAGGGGGTGGTGTGTGTGTTACCCACAGTCAGATGGCTAAGGCTGCTTGTAGTTCCCTGAACCTCACAGAAGCCCCTGTGGAAAAGAATAGGAGGCTGGTTCCCTAGCCTGTGTCTCCTGACATGGAGAGTAGTGAAAGGGAGGTAAGACTTCCCAATGTAGCCATTCACCAGACCGCTACAGAAGGTTACTCTGAGGAGTGAGGGGTAACAAATGGTTAGAGGGTTGGGGATAGCTGTGACTCAGAATGCTCTGACGCTAAAGGTGTGGACCCCAGTTTAGGAACTGAGGGGGACATGTACCAGGCTTTAGGAAAATGTGAAGATTTTGCAGCCGCTCAGAGGACTAACTCTAGTATGGAAAGGCTGAGGGCTTGTGCAGAATCTGATGGGACACAGGGAGGTGACATAAGACAGAGTATTTTTGGACAATGGACTGCTGTATACACAGGAGGTGAGGACAGAGGGAGGGGTGATGGGCAGGAAACATGTCATTCCCCAGAGGTATTGTGAGTAGTTGCTCAAGATTGCTCATGATATGCCCATGTCCAGACATCTGGGCATCACACACACCACGCAGCAATTGGCCCAAAATTTCTATTGGCCCAATCTCACCCAGCAGGTGAAGGAATATTACAGATCTTGTCACCGGTGCCAACAGATAGAGAAGGCGGGTAGTAAAACCAAAGCTGCCCTAATTCCCTTGCCCATTGTGGAGGAGCCATTCCAGAGGGTAGGAATGGATATTGTGGGACCCTTGAATACCCCAAGCTCCTCCAGGAAAAAGTTTATTCTGATGGTGGTTAATTACACCACCCAATACCCAGAGGCAGTCACCCTCTCCTCAGTTAAGGCAGACAAAGTGGCAGATGCCTTGCTAGGGATTTTATCCCATGTCGGGTTTCTGCAGGAGGTTATCTCTGATCAAGGGGTACCTTCATGTCGGACCTAATGAAGTGTTTGTGGGAGCAGTGTGGGGTGGTGCAGAAATGCATGACACCTTATCACCCACAAGCCAATGGGCTCATGGAAAGATACAATTGTACCTTAAAAATGATGCTCCAAGCATTTGCTGATAAGTGTGGGAGGGATTGGGAGAAATATTTTCCCCACCTGTTGTTCGCATACAGGGAGGTACCCCAAGAGTTGACAGGGTTCTCCCCCTTCAAACTTTTATATGGTAGTAGGGTACATGGGCCCCTAGACTTGATCCAGGAAGACTGGGAAGGCAAGCACGCCACCCAGGGAACTCCTATAGTGGAGTATGTCCTTACATTTAGGAAGAAGCTGAAAGAGCTTATGGGGGTGGCCCAAAGCAACCTATCAGCTGCCCAACAGAAGCAAAAAGTCGGGCATGACTGTGGAGCCAGAGCTCACTTGTACAGTGTAGGCCAGGAAGTAATTTTCCTAATTCCAATCCAGAAGGACGAGCTGCAGACCAAGTGGCAGGACCATACAAGGTAGTAGGACAGGTCAATGACGTAAACTATATTGTAAAACTGCCTGACAGGAGACATACCCATTGGATGTACCATGTCAACATGATGAAGCCATATGCAAATAGGGCTGACACGGTATTTGCAGTGTGTAGTCCTGAAGTGGGAACAGACAAGGAAGATCCCCTCCTAGACTTGCTAGAGGAAAGCAAGCAGGAGTCATCTGTGGAGGCAATCAAGCTGTCACCCCAGTTGACCCTGGCACAGACACAGGAAGTAAGGGAAGTTTTAGAGGACTTTGCCCTTTGTTTATGGCCAAGCCTGGATGAATCCCATTAGTGACACATGATGTAAACATGGGGACACAAGCGCCCATACAGTGGACAGCCTACTGGGCATCTGAGGCATTTCTAAAGGACATTAGTAGGGAGGTGGAGGAAATGCTGGATTTGGGGGTAATCCAGAAATCCCACAGTCCCTTGGCCTAACCCATAGTCCTCATTCCCAAGCCAGATTGGTCTATTCACTTTTGTGTGGACTATCATGGACTCTGTGCAGCCACAAAGTCTGACGCCCACCCAATGCCATTGTCGTACAAACTATTAGACAAACTGGGAGGGGCGACATACCTTACCACAACTGACTTAATGAAAGGGTACTAGCAGGTGGAGCTAACTGCCAGAGCTAGAGAACAGTTGGCCTTCATCACTCCAATAGGATTATTCAAATTCCAGGTAATGCCTTTTTGAATGAAGAATGCCCCTGCCACATTCCCAAGGTTGGTCAACCAGGTGTTACATGGTACTGAGGAGTACACAGTGGCTTATCTGGATGATACTGCCATCTTCAGTGCCAGTTGGAAAGAACACCTGTCCCATCTGAAGGAAGTGTTGGGCAGAATACAGAGGGCATGGCTCACTGTAAAGACTAAAAAGTACCAGGTGGCATACCTAGGCCATGTAGTGGAGCGGGAGCAGCTTTGTGCTAATCAAGCAAAGACTGAGGCTATAGAGGTGTGGCCCATGCCTGAAACCCAGAAACAGGTTAGGAACTTCCTAGGGACTGCAGGGTACTACCAAAAGTTTTGCCCATTTACAGTACCCTGGGGGCTCCCCTATCAGGCTTGCTAAAGAAGAAACAGACCAGAAGGGTAAACTGGGAACCAGTCTGTGAATAAGCCTTCACATAGCTAAAAGCAACACTGTGCAGTGTCCCTGTGCTGGCCAGTCCAGATTACAATATGCAGTTTGTAGTACAGACGGATGCCTTGGATGTGGGGATAGGAGCAGTCCTCAGCCAGACATCTAGTCAGGGAAAGGAACACCCAATAATGTACCTGAACAAGGAGTTACTTCCCTGGGAGCAGGCATACTCCATGGTTGAAAAGGAATGTCTTGCGCTGGTATGGGCCCTGAAGAAATTAGAGTCATACCTCTACGGAAGGTGCTTAGAGATGCAGACTGATCACAACCCTCTAGTACGATTAAATCAGATGGGCAAAACAAATGGATGGCTCCTAATATGGAGTATTGCCCTGCAGGCCTATGATATGAGAATTACGCACAGGGCCAGGTCGGCCAACACAAACGCATATGGTCTATCTCGCCAATTAGAACAGTAAAAGAACTGTGAGATCTCTACCATTCAATAGGAGCATGTTCCCACCAATTCAGTCTAAGGAAGGAGGGATATGGTGAGTTGGCCACTGCGGCCATATTTCAGACATATTTTTGTTATATTTTTCTGTGATTTTGTTTATAATTAAATTTCCAAACAGGCCTGGAGATGAGGGGACAGAAAGATACCCCATGTTTTTTCTAAAAAAAAGGTTATATAGGGATGTGTGTTCTAGAGTCTGGGAAAGACTAGCTTGACAGGAAACCTAAAGTTACATTTCAAAGAAGATTGGGATTTCCTGGTAAACTAATCAAAGGAAAAAGGGACCTAAACTGTCAAGGATATGGGAGAAACATTGCCTGTCATAAACCTTTAAATTCAAAGAGAAAATGGAGTTTAAGCAGGAGGTGTCAGAAAGGTTACCACCAGTATATTTACATTTTATTAAGTGACAGGAAGTTGGGCTGTGGAAGGAATATAAAAGTTACTAATATTGATTACCTTAAAACTTGGAAATAGCAAGAGAGGCCCCTACTGGCCTAAAAAGATAAGGTCATCAGCTAACCACAGACTGAAGGAACAGGTATATAAGGCCCTCAGAAAAGGGCATTTTGCACACTCTTTCATGAGCCACTCTTCTGACACAACACAAGACAGCCAGATTGCAATAAGAACTGGGACTTTTGTAGAAGCTTCATTTATTTTTTGGACTTTGGATTCCCCACAAACAAGGTAGAAACTACACAGTTACATTTCACAGTGCATTTTATATTTATATTTTTTCCAACTTTGTTTTGTTATTCTGTGACCAAATGTTCTGAAATCTTTTTTTTTGTAAGTCTTGTATGATAATTATTTAGTCATTAGTAAAAGCATTTGCTTTTAAAAACACTTTTAAAAACACTGCATGGAAGAGATTTTATTGTGTGTGTGAAATGTGAGAACGTTATTCAATTTGTGACAAGCCTGTTTATTGCTAAAGGTGCCACAATCGCTACCGAAGACTATGATCCTGGAAGGGAATCTGGGTGCCTAAAGTAGGGGAAATACATAGGTCTTGGGTGGGGTCGGTAAGGGGGAACTAGGTTGGTGCACTATCCATGGGAGAAGACACAATCAGGGTTGTGAGAGACATCCCTGAAGAGCTTGTAATGCCTGGGGTTTCCCCCTAGTACAGCAACCAAGGAGGGTTCTCACCTGGCTACAGAATTGAGACTACAGACTACAGGCTACAAACTTTTGATCATAGAAGACTCCATGATTCGGGGAGTTGATACCTATCTCCAGCCAGTGGTAATGTTCAGATGTCTCCCAGGTACATCAGAATGGAGAGACACTGACCACATTGCTAAAATTGCTCAGGAAGCAGGAGAAAACATTGACATCCTGGTACACATAGGGACTAATGATCTCACCAGCCAGTCAATTGTGGAGACCAAGGAACACCTGACCAGGCTGGGTGACAAACTATCATCCATTTTGTCCAGCATCTCCTTCTCTGAGACCCTGCCAATCTGGGAGAGGAGGGAAGATGGACAGAAGGTCAGAGAAGGAGAGATATGGGAGCTAAACATGTGGCTCAAAGGCTGGTGCCAGGAGAAAGGACACAAATTTGTAGGGAACTGGCAACAGTTTTGGCAGCGAAAGTTCTTTAAATTTGATGGACTGCATCTAAGAGGGAGTCAGTGCATTGGGGCAGAAGTTTGACATCTTTGCAGAATATTTAAACTAGCAAATGGGAAGGGGGTGCAGCACCCCATATGTCGAATGGGAAGAACACCCCTCCCCCCTCAGCTAGTGGTCAAACAGGAGTTCACCATGTTTGCAATTCATTTGCATCAACAGGTAAGGAAAAAGGTCTGGCTCCCCATATGATGCACATGGGAAACGTCAGACCTCACTCAACAACTAACACACCAAAATCTGGCCAATGAAAAATCATGTACACAATAGCTCACAGTCTGGGAAACAAGATCCCAGATCTGCAGGCAATAATGACAGAGGCTAAACTGGACATAGTAGCAATTACAGAGAAGTGGTTTACCAGTAACTACACTTGGGAAACTTCAGTACCTGGCTATGCACTGTTCAGAAGAGACTGAGGCGCAAAAAGAGGGGGAGGAGTGGCCCTGTATGTCAATGAAAATATCAAAGCTACAGAAATTCAGAATACACATAAGGAGCCAGAAGAACTGTGGATTACCCTGGAAACAGGAACTGGGACAGCCATACGAACTGGAGTTGTCTACAGGCCCCCAAACCAGGGGGAGGACACAGACACATCACTGTTAGAAGATATACAAAACATGACAGCTAAAGGGGAGGTACTGATAATGGGAGACTTCAACATGCCAGATACAGATTGGTCAATACCAGCAGGAACATCTGCCAGAACAAGACACATGGTGGATTCCCTGCAGGGGGAGGGCCTCAAACAATTGGTACAACAACCCACAAGAGACAGGGCTATCCTAGATCTAGTACCGGCTAACAGGGAAAGGATCACAGATCTCCAGGTAGAAAGTCACCTAGGGGCCAGTGACCATCACATGGTATGGTTCAATTTGGCCACTAGAACTAAAGCATCCCATTCCAAGGAAAAAAAAAATGTGGGACTTCAGAGGAGCTGACTTTGGTAAGATGGCTAACAGAGTTCAGCTAGCCCTGGCAAAAAGAAATACCGGTGAGGGGGTACAGGCAAAGTGGAAAGCATTAAGGATGCAGTACTTGAAGTAACATCCTATTGTGTTAGTGAGAAAAGCAAGTGCAAAAGAAGAAAGGAACCACGTTGATTCTGAAAAACAGTAGCAGAAAAGGTCAGAGCCAAAAGGCTGGCCTTCAGGAAATATAAGGAAACACAGCGGGATGAAGACAGGGAGGCATACCAAACTTCCCTAAGGGAAGCAAGAAAGACAGTAAGGCAGGCAAAGGCCCAAACTGAGAAAACACTAACACAAACAGTAAAAGAAGGTGACAAGACTTTCTGTAGCTACATTAGTGAAAGGAGAAAGTCCAGAGTGGGTATTGCTAAGATCAAAGGAGATAAGGGTGTGTGTGAGGAGGAGGACCATGTAAAAGCATCTTTCCTAAATAGATGCTTCTGCTCAGTATTTACTGAAGAGACAGTAGGGCAGGGCCCACAGCTCAGCACAATGGACACGGGGAGAGGGAGATGTGCACTAGTCCCTTCACAAAAGAAAGAGTCCTACAAGAGCTCGATAAGCTCAGGGTGGACAAGGCAATGGGATCTGATGGCATACATCCCAGGGTACTAAAGGAGCTAAGGGTGGAACTAGCAGAGCCATTATCAGAACTGTTTAGTGAGTCTCTGAGCACAAGAGAGGTCCCAGAAGACTAGAGAAGGGCTCATGTGATCCCGCTCCACAAGAGTGGTAGCAGGGAGGAGGCAGGGAACTACAGACCAGTCAGTCTTACCTCAGTAGTGGGCAAGATTATGGAGGCACTCTGTAAGGAAAGGATAGTACAACACCTGGAATCCATAGGAGCACAGGATCCAAGATAGCATGGGTTTACAAAAGGAAGGTCCTGTCAAACTAATCTCATAGATTTCTTTGACTGAGTAACCAGAGTGGTGGACCAAGGGGGAGCAGTTGATGTCACCTACCTTGACTTCAGCAAAGCTTCCGATACTGTTCCACATAGAAGATCGATTAATAAGCTGGGTAGGCTCGGGGTGGGTCAGAAGTTGGTCAACTGGGTGGCAAACTGGTTGACAAACAGAAAATAGAGAGTGGTGGTAAACAGTATGCAGTCAGAAGAGATGCAAGTCACAAGTAGGGTACCTCAGGGATCAGTCCAGGGGCCAGTCCTCTTCAATATCTTCATCAGTGACATTGCAGATGGACTGGAGGGTAAGGTTTGTCTGTTTGCAGACGACACCAAGATCTGCAACAGAGTAGATGATCCAGATGGGGTGGGCAGAATGAGAAGAGATCTGGATAAACTAGCAAAATGGTCAGAAGAGTAGCAACTGGGGTTTAATGGAAAGAAGTGCAAGATCATGCACATAGGGAAGAGAAATCCTGAAGCCACCTATAGGCTGGGAGGAGAGTTGCTGGCAGTCACAAGGGAAGAAAGAGACTTGGGCATCATCATCACCGATGACCTGAAATCATCCAAGCAGACCACTAAAGCAGTAGGTAAGGCTAGGGGGATGTTGGGGTGTATTAGTGGGGTATCACAAGTTGAAAGAGGGAGGTAATAATCCCTCTTTACAAGACACTGGTTAGGCCCCATCTGGAGTACTGTGTGCAGTACTAGAGGCCACGCCTTCACAAGGACATTAACCAAATTGAGGAAGTCCAGAGAAGGGCAACCAAAATGGTGCAGGGACTGCATCAGAAAGCATATGAGGACAGATTAATGGAGCTCAATATGTATAGCCCAGAGCAAAGGAGGGAGAGAGGTGATATGATCAGAACATTCAAACACCTTAAGGGCATTAACAAGGTGAAAGAGTCTAACATGTTTCAATATAAGAAAAATAGCAGGACAAGAGGAGACAGTATGAGATTAGAGGGAGGCTGATTAAGGGGTAATGTGAGGAAGTTCTTTTTCACAGAAAGGGTGGTGGATGCATGGAATGGCTCAGGAAGTGGTGAATATGAATACAGTACAGGGCTTCAAACAGGCATGGGAGAGGCATAAGGGAGCAATACAGATGAGTATTAATAGATAGGCCATTGACAGAGCAAAGACCGATGGCACATTTATAAGGTAGAAAAAGAAATGGGCAGACTGGATGGGCCTTGCGGTCCTTATCTGCCATCAACTTCTATGTTTCTATGAGACTGTATTTTACCCTTACCCAGATTAGAGAGGAAGCCCTGGGACCCTGTGACGAGTGTTCAGTTGTGAACTCAGCAAGCACTCTAGAAGGACACTTGGATGGTATTCCTGTTCCCCCTGTCACGATTGCATTTAGGGGTGGGCACTGTGAGCTCAGTGGACCTGGCCCCCAGGAGTGGTTTCATGACACTTCCTACCCACTTTCAAGTCATCTGATGTCATTATCCCCAAGCATGACTCTGCTCAAGTCTGATGCCCTACCAGGCTAAGCCTGATATTCTCAAAACAATAAGAAGGCTGCTCTCACGGTGAAGACTGGGTGCTAGGCAAATAGAATCCACTATGGTTAAAGACAGCCAGTTCTCCAACCAGCAGTGTAAAACAAATCTTTACTGTTTTGCAAAAAATCAAACCGCAGTGGCAATTTAACAAAGCATGGCTCCCATACCTAGATAACCAGCCCCAGCCTGATATTTTGTCTGGGTCTGACACTCTTCCTGAGCCAGACACTCTTCCCAAATCTAATGCTTTGCCTGTGGGTGACGCAGAGCTTGGGCATGATGCCCTGTCTGAGCCTCTTATACCATAGGAGCAAGACCCAGCCGTAGACTTTGCCTGAGCAAGAAAAAGAAAACCCTCTGGAGCCTACCTTTGCAACTCAGGTCAAGATCAATAAGCACAATCATGCGGTTTCAGAAAACATACTTTGCCTATGTAACTTAATGTTCTGGGTTCTGTGGGCCACAGAAGCAGTGCTGTGCATTTGCCATTATGGACCCACATTTTTCCACTTTGAGATACACTTAGCACCCTGTGCATTTAGGGTTCATTTCTACCAGAGCTCTGTGGTAAAGGAATACAGCTGTTTGGTATCTGTGTAAACAGCACTCTCTGTACAATCCACACACGTGGTGTTCTTGTACCTGCAGCCTACGTTAAGTATAGATTTGGTCTTCTATAGTATGAACATCATGTGAATTACCATTATTTGTCATAGTTCTACCAAACGTAGAAGATTATGGGTAGCAAACATTTACCTAGTGGGAAATGTTACTTTTAACTAGTATTTTGCACAGTTTAAGAAAATATATACTTTTCTGTGGTACTATAGTGTCCTAAATGTGTACAGGCCAGAGAAGCAATGCTGTGCACTTCCCATTATGAACCCAATGTTTCTATTCAAAATATACTTTGCACCCTATGTGTTTAGTGCTTATTTTTACCAAACCAGTGTCATAATAATACATAAATATGATACCAGTGAAACCAATACTATCTGTGGAATCCAAAAATGTGGTGTTTATGTATCAGCATCCTATTTTACATACTGTAAGTATTTGGTTTGCCAAAGTGTGAAAAGTATGCAAATTTCCATTATTTTCCTAGTTGTACAAAATGTAGTAGAGGGCTATGGGTAGAAAATGTTTGTATAGTGGGCAAAGTTTCAAACTGGAATTTTGTGCAGTTTTAGAAATTATATACATTTTCTATAGTGACGTAATGTTCTAGGTTTCTACAGGCCAAAGAAGCAATGCTTAATTTTTCATCTTTAAAACACCCCTAGCACCCTATGGGTGGCATTTTCAAACACCAGTATGTGTTTTTTGGATGTGGGTGCCAAACTCCAACTAGGAAGGCAGACCAAGAACAGTTGATCTAACATCCCAGAAAGAATTCTGCACTTACACACATTTGGAATGTATTGCTTTGTATAGTTTTATTTACTATCGTGCCTTCATCTCATTTATTTTTTTCCATGTTATAGCACGGTATCGTATTGTTGTGTTTTCCATTTAATGTCTGTATTTTTTGTACATTTCTGGAATATGTTCAGGACCTCCTTGAGAGTCGGAGAGGACACGAGGGCTAGAGCTTCAAAATTGTTTTCTCTCTCTGGTCCCATTGGACCCTCAAAGTCCACTGAGGGACCCTCATGTGTAAATGCACATGAGGGACCGTGGAAATGGCAGCTGCCATATGATCCAGGAGGTGGAGGACATCCCATGCCAAGACATACTGACCGGCCCATAGTTGAGATGCCAGTGTGATCAGTCTGTATGTCTGAACTCTGGGAAGAAAAGTCATCCCTTTAGAGGTATTCAGGACCACCCTAATGTACAGGAGACATTGGTGTGATCCATTTTGGTTTTTGGTATGTTGATTGTTGTTCCCACAGAGGAGAACATTTGAAGTGTGCAGGACAAAGTGGCTTCTAACTGAGGGCTGAAAGGAGTTTTGAGAAGCCAATCATCCAGGTAGGGAAAGACGTATAGACCTTCCCTGCAGAGACCCACCACTGCCACTATCGCAAAGCACTTCATGAAGACCTGGGGGGCTGAGGACAAACCAAAAGGGAGGGCTCTGAGCTGATAGTGATGGCCTAAAAAACAGAACCGGAGAAACTGTCTGTGAGACAGATGTATCAGGATATGAAGATAAGAATCTTTCATGTCTAGAGAATAGAGCCAATCCCCTTTGTGTAGAAGGGGCAGTAAAGTTGGAAGTGTCACCATCCGGAACTTTTTGTACTCTATATAGAGATTGAGGAGTCTGAGATCCAGAATGGGATGTAAATTCCCTGTCTACTTTGAGACCAGAAAAAAATGAGAGTAGAAGCCCTAACCCATTTTGGGGAGGGGAACATGTTCTATGGTGTTTTTGAGCAGAAGAGCTTGAATTTCTTCTGTTGGAACTGATTCTTGGTCTGGGGAATAATGAGAGGCCCATGGGGGCAGGTGGGGCAGAATCTCCTTTAAATCTAAGGTGTGACCTGACTGAATCAGTTGAAGGACCCAGACATCCGAGGTTATCTCTCACCACCCTTGGAGGTGTGAGGAAACCCTTACCCCGACAGTCGTGGGATGGACCTCTAATCCCATGGGCAAAGGGGGGCCCTCAGACAGTGGGTGGGGACATAACAGGTCACCTTTGGGTTGGCAAGAGGACCTGGCAAGGAGACCTGGTGGCCTTTCTCTTATTATTGGTTTGCCCTCTTGGAGCACCCTGTCCTCTGTTCGTAGGTCTGTGAAAATTCCCTCTGTAAAAAGATTTGGCAGTGGTGAGGTACAAAGTAAGGACAGACTGTGAAGTATGACCTGCATTCTGTAGGTAGGTCAGTATATCCTGGGTTTCAGGTCCGAAAAGCTTATCACCCTTAAAGAGCACATTAAATATGGATTGTTGTACCTCTGGGGCAAGTCCGGAGACCATGAGCCTTGAATGTCTTCGAAGGCAAACACGTGCCAATGAGGCCCGAGCTGTGGAATTGACAGTATCATATGTAGCTCACAGCAAGTGATGGCAGAGTGCAGACACAGTAGATAATCTGGCCATATGGCCCTCCTTGGGGCAACCTCTGGAAGAGTGTAGATGGAAGATTGTGTGGCCTTCAAGATTTATTCTTGGTATTTCAGTAGATGACCCATATAATTCAGAATTCTGAAAGTCATAGTGGAAGAAGAATACACCCTCTTCCCCATCACATCAAGTTTCTGTGATTCCTTATCCAGAGGCTGCGCACTCAAGTGTTTTGGCCTAGCAGACCTATCATGAGCCACATTAATGACAACTGAGTCAGCCTGTGAGGAGAAGAGAAGTATGAGTGATCCAATGGGGCCTGGTAGGTCCAATCGGCCCTCCTAGGAGCTAACAGAATACAAAAAGGCTGTTGCCAAGCAGACCAGATCGCATCTTCAAACCTGTCCATTAAAGGAGGAATGACCAGGGAAGGACACTCCAGGAGACCCAAATAACTGACTAATTTCCTACAGGAGGCATTTTGCTCCATTTCTTGGAAGCCAAACGTTTTCTGAAGATGAGTCATAATACCAGAAAAACTGGGGTCATCAGAAGGGGAACAACGAAGAGCTGGAGCAGGTTCCCCCAGTATGGAAGAAGCCAGAGAGATGGATGGGGCAACACTGGGTCCTGATCCATATCGTCATCCTGAGCCCCTTCCTCCCATTCTTGTAGAAAAGGGTCCTTCATTTCCACATCCCTATGTAGGGCACCCAAGTAAGCCAGGGAGGAATTTGCCATTCTAGAGACTGAGGAACGTCTAGAAGAGGCAGAAACAGGTACATAAGAAGAACCCTCCTGAGAATGAGGGGTATACTTTGTAAGGTCAAAAATAATGTGTACCAATGTATGGACATCCACCATGGCAAGCTGTGGAGAAGAGGATGTAGTTGGGACTGTATAAACTGACTGTATCGGCACAATAGAAGGGACTGGAGACTGTTGAGGCACCAATTGAGCCATTGATGAGGGGAACACAAAGGTCCCCAGAATTGTTGGTGGCAGAGCAGTAGTGGGCTCATAATGTCTTGACTAGTTTTAATAGAGGAGCCCATCAACAAACCCTGAGGCATCATCGACGGACGGTGAGTAGATCCCATTGACTGGGGAAGTAGCGGCGGAAGCTGCAATTGAAGCACACTCGTGGATGCCATTGATGGTGGAACTGTCGATGGACGGGAAGACAAATCACCAGAGGTCATTGACGGAATAGAAGACAACTTGGATACTGCCTCTGAAAGGGCTGCCACCTTAGGCTTAAGGAGGTCTTGCTCCTGAGAGTGGGAGGAGGAAGAAGACAAGCCCGTCAAAAATGGGGAAGAGGCAGAAAGAATAAGTTTACTCTTACTAGAGTGTTTCCTCGGTTTCTCTGAAGCCTCCATCAATGAGGTGTGAGCACTAGAATGGTGAGACTCCGAGGATGACACCAAGGACTCTGGGACTTTGAGAGTTGTTCCTGTTCCAAGAGGGCAACTTTTTGCTCCATGAGGTACTGTCAAAGTTGTTGGAGTCATCGATGCTTAGTGGCCTTGTTAAATCACTGGCACAGGATACAAACACAGGTATCATGTTCAGAACCTAGGCACCTGACACACACTTCATGGAGGTCCTCAGTCATGATCTTCTGGCCACAGGAATACTTAGGGAACAGAGGATCTGAAGACATCAGTAAAAGAATGTGACGATACTGGGAACGCCTCTAAGGAAAGGTCGGTTAAGCTCTTCATCACCAACTGAAGCTATTCTCCAGATGGAGAACATGAAGCATGCAGGTTGCAGCTGGAACAGAACTGGGGCGCTTCTAGGACCGCCCCCTTTTATACATGCCAGGACACAACACGTGGTGCCGTCGGGGGCAGTCCCAGGTTAACTGCTGAGAAATCATCTGGAGGAAACGATGCCTGCTGCAAGACATTCCTTTATGTTATAACCTGCTGCAAGAGATTTCCTCACTGAAGATCTATGATACTGGTACTTTCTGTAGCATCTCAAATGTGGTGTTCATGTACCTGCAGCCTATGTTACACTGACATTCAGTTTGCTAAAATATGAAAATTATACACATTTTCACTATTTTTCATAGTTGTTCCAAATGTAGAGGAGGATTATTGGTAGCAAACATTTGGCTAGCGGGCAGGCAATGTTACCCATGATTAAAATCAGTGTTTTGTACAGTTTCAGAAAATACATAAGATACAGTGTCTTGACTTTCTAAAGGCCGGAGAATCAATGCTGTATCCAAACTTTTCCTCTTAAAAATACACTTAATACCCATTTGTGACTAGGAATTATTTCTACCAGACATCTATGGTAAAAGTAGATGAATATGGTATCAGTGTAACTGGTACTCTCTCCAAAATCCAAAAATTTGGTGTTCATATACCAGCACCCTATGTTACATAGACC
The DNA here is from genome assembly GCA_016271365.2 of Neoceratodus forsteri. Lineage (NCBI taxonomy): Eukaryota > Metazoa > Chordata > Ceratodontiformes > Ceratodontidae > Neoceratodus > Neoceratodus forsteri. The sequence goes on along the minus strand of CM028133.1, from coordinate 345,212,788 downwards.
TTTGGTTTGCTAATGTGAAAAGTATGCTAATTTGCAATTTTTTTCATAGTTGCAACAAATATAGACAAGCATTTGTCAATGCCAAATGTTTCCTTGGATGGTTTATGTGGCAGGTGTGTACTGTGTTAGCTGAACTTCTCGTGGGAGGAAAAGCCTGCCTGAACTATGTTTTGACAAGCTGTCATATTTAGGACAGCAGTTGAATACAGAAGCTTGAGTAATAAGAAGGCTATGTTGAAAATGTAGGGTACATCACCAGCCCAGTGGCGCAGAGGGTTGAAGCAGTGGATGCCACACCTGGCGCCGTGCTGGTGACCCCTGTTTGGGAGTAAGCACGGGCCCCTGAGGGTCGGCAGGAGAGGAGAAGGATCTAATGTCCCAGAAACAGCTCTCCTTTTTTGGGGAGAGTGGCAACTAGTTGTTGGTGCATGCACAGCCCCTAGTGGCGGCTGGGGGCTGGCACACCAATGCTGCAGACTTCGGGTCAGAGGCAGGGTAGATATTTGACAGCATGCATCCATGGGAGCATGCACAGCACCGTCGCCGGCATCCTTGTACACTCCGTCCCTGAAGGGGAGAAACCAGGAGGAAAAAAGCTCACAGCGAATGATGGAGGCAGTGCACAGGTCCCGTCCCTGAAAAGTCATGGGGCCAACCACTGTGCTGGATTCGGTCTTGGTGGGGGTGGGTCCGGTCTTGGTGGGGGTGGCCCCCCGACAGGATAAGCCCTGGGGGTAGCTGGTTGGAGTTGGCTGGTGGACATCAGGGGTGGGGCTGGGGCTCCTTCCAGATAGAGAGGGCCATGGAGCAGAAGTACAAATAATTAAAAAAATAAAATGTGGGGTGCAAATATTTAAGATTTCCAGTTACTAGCATGTGTACCAAAATTGCAACAAGTGACCATAACTTTGTAACTTTTTCATATTTTGACCCTAAATGTTGAACATAGTCTTCTTATCACCCCACCTCATGAACACTGTAGGTGAAATTTTTCAAATCCGTGGGAAAACGGTATTCCACGCCACAGGTACGAAAACACATTATGGGCAGGATGTGAAAAATGACAGCTGTACTGGTCATGAGGTGGTGTGATAAAAAGGCTGTATTGAAAATTTGGAGTGAAAATATTCAAAATGACCAAAGTTACATGTGTGCATAGTAAATTTTGAACGACTGGGTGTAACTCAGTCATTTTTGGGAGTTATTTCACCAAGTTTTCAACATGGCCTTTTTGGGACACCACCTCATGAAGAGTGCCACTGTCATTTCTTTCACTTATCCCAAAAGGTGATTTTGCACAGCGATCATGCCATTCTGTGCCACATGTGTGAAAACACATTTCAGGCAGGATGTGAAAAATGACAGCTGTACTGTTAATAAGGAGGTGTGAAAAAATGGCAATGTTAAAAATCTGGAGTGAAAATAATAAAAATTGGTGAAATTAGGAGCGTGTGTAGAAACTTCACAATGCACGCTCATAATGTAGTCATTTTTTGGAATTATTTTACCAAATTTGCAACATGAACTTTTTGGGACCCCACCTCATGGACAGTGGCACTGTCATTTCGTTACTCTGTCCTCAAAGGTGATTCCTTACAGTGACCGCAAAATCACCTTTCAGAATCGAGTAATGAAATGACAGTGACAGTGTTCATGAGATGGGGTCCCAAGAACCCCACGCTGAAAATTTTGGGCCAAAATTTCTAAAAATGGTTGAGATATCAACCTAAGTTGAAAACTCCACTGACTGCCATTATACGGCGCTTACCATTGATTCTTCAGTTTGCCAGTCGGCTTTGAAGAGTGCAGACATGTTCGTCCTCAGAAGATTACAGCGCTGACCTCCAGAGGCAAGTTTGGTGAGGGGTGGGGAGGTGGGTGCTCAGTGGAGGGTGGGACGTGAAAGGGGTCTGGGGAGACAACATGGACCTTTTTTTTTTACAGTTCACAAAAAAAAGAGATCAGGGACGGGTTTCTTCATTTACAGGTACTAAAAAAAATTGGGCACACTGGGGTGGGCTCCCAGTGTGGCACATGAATTGAAGGGGTACATGATGCTGACACGGGGATTGGGCACCCCGATGTCAGCACAGGAACAGAGGTTGTGGGTCAGGCAGCACAGTGGGAGGGAGCAGGAGAGTTTCATAGAATCATAGAACTTGACGGCAGAAAAGGACCCCGTGGTCCAACCAGTCTGCCCCTCAGATTAGATGTCTGGGGCTGGGACAGGAGCAGTGAGGACAGCAGCAGTGGGAGAGTTTAAAGAAAGATGCCAGGCTAATGGGGAATGGAGGGTGCATGCGGGGTGGACTGCAGCATGCAAATTTGAGGAATGAAGCATACTCTCATTGGTACAGTTCATTTCTCTCAAGTGCGAGCTGGGTCCCTGCTGTGAAATTCCAGCGACTGTCACACTCAGCTTCAGTGGTCATTGGTGTGTCAGTACTCTGCACTGGACTCATCCCTGACACACTTCTCAAATGTGGTACTGTCCCAAGGTGTTTCTTGTGCAAGCACAAGGAAACACAAAAAGGACTGTGGGTAGCAAACACATGGGTAGTTGGCTGTGTTACCAATGTTTAAAACTGGTGTGATGTGCAGTTTTGGAAAATGTATACTCTTCCTATGGTAATGTGGTGTTCTGGGTTTCTACAGGCCAGAGAAGCAATTTTGTCAATTTTCTGTTATGGACAATAATGTATACCCTGCAGACTAAACTTAACACTTTATGTGTTTAGGGACTATTTCTGCAGAAGTAATGTAACATAAGCATGGTACCTCTGAAATGTGTACGCTATAGAATTCCAAAATGTATAGTTGTGTTGTTGGTATTCTGTACTTTATTTGATTAGTCCCACAGCTGCAGAGTATTTGTGGCAATAATGGGAAAGGAATGTATACTTACAGTATTTGTCATTTTTCTCTCCTTAAAACTATATGTCTTTAGAGCATCCTGTACCACTGCATATGTTTGTTCACATTTAGAAGAGGCATACATAGAAATTGAGCATTTTGTCTATTTTTTTTAATATCTGTGCAACCCAGTACAAGGACTGTGAGGTGGGTAACACAAAATGTGGAAATCAACCTTGGACACTCATCATTAATGCATGGATTATTTTGGATCAATGTACAAATATATACACATTGTTGGTCCAAACAGGCAGATCTGGTGCTGTAGATGTCAAAGATATAAGCCTTTGTATAGTTACTTATAGTGACAGTTTTTTAGTCTGTGTAAAACATCAAACTGTTTGCATGTAAAATAAAAATTGTAAAATTAACACAAAACACTTCGCAAATTTATGCCAGTGGGAAAATGTTACAACCCTTTGCATAATTAGTTAGTCTTATGCCTGGAGAATTTAAAAATACCAAGGGCCGGGTATTCAGACTGCGCCAGGCTGTGGCGCAGGCCTGGATGCAGCACAACTTGGCTGTGCAGGGGCGTTGACAGGGTGATATTCAATGGAGCTGTGCCATGGCACAGCATCATTGAATATCACTCCTTGGCCACCTGCAGTGCACATGGCACAGTGGCACTGCACCTGCACAAGTGGCCAGAGTGGAACAGGGGGATGCACTAGTGCAAGTTCCATTGCACTAGGTGCAACAACCGTGATGTTCAAAGTGCACAAGCAAATGGGGCCATAATGTATGCAAAGGTGCAAATGGGGCCATTTGCATGTCATTATCTTCTATTTGCATACAGCGTATACGAGTTACCAGCGACTGGCGCCTGGCACCCTGCCAGGCTGCAGCCGTCGGGGACCGACATCCCCTGCACATCGCAGCAATGTGCCCCGATGCCCGATCGCGGGCATGTGTACATGAAGAACATGTCCTATATCCCTGGTGGTCCAGTGGACAGCTTGCAGCTCCATCACGGGCATAGGTATAAATATATTCAGTTAACTCTATCCCTGGTGGTCCAGTGGACTGCTTGCAGCCCGATCACAGGCATCAGTATATTCTAAACTGTGAACCCTATCCCTGGTGGTCCAGTGGACTGCTTGCAGCCTGATCTCCAGCATATGTAGAGAAATATCAATGTCCCATATCCCTGGTGGTCCAGTGGACAGCTCGTAGCCCGATCACGGGCATATGTAGAGAAATATCAATGTCCTATATCCCTGGTGATCCAGTGGACTGCTCGCTGCCCAATCAAGGGCGCCAGTAGAAACATAATGCAACACTCAATCCAACCTCGGTGGTCTTGCGCTGCCTCCCCACCCTCCCACTGAGCCCCACTGCCCACCCCCGGTCAGCGGCGGGTGACAGTTTCCCATCCACTTGCCGCCCTGCCGCCTGCCACCGTACGGTGGGGCTGTATGCCCATTGGTCCACAGCGTGAGCCAATGGGCATGCAGCCCATACTGTACTACACAGTCAAGATATGTTAATGGATCGGGGCGGTGGGGCTCAGTGGGTGGGTGGGGAGGCGGTACCGCTAGACCACCAGGGTTGGATTGGTGTTGCATTATGTTTCTACTGACGCCTGCAATCAGCTGTGAGTGGTCCACTGGACCACCAGGGATATAGGACATTGATATTTCTCTACATATGCCTACAATCGGGTTGCGAGCGGTCCACTGGACCACCAGGGATATAGGACAATGATATTTCTCTACATATGCCTGCAATCAGGCTGGACCACCAGGTATATAGGATATTGATATTTCTCTACATATGCCAGTGATTGGGCTGCGAGCAGTCCACTGGACCACAGAGACATAGGACTATCCATTTTCTACGTATGCCCGCGATCGGGCATGGGGGCGCCGCCACTTGCCGCAGACGGAGCTCGGTGGCAGTTGCCGTGTTGCGCCTCTGGTAACACGGCAGCCTCGGCTCAGGGTGGCCAGCTGTTGCCCTTTTTTTTTCGGCTCACCTGTCTGCAGCACAGGTAGGGGTTGCATGTGGCTCAGCACATCCCAGGCTGAACATCGGATGTGCGGCATGCATGGGCAAGGCCCCCACCAGCACCACATACACTACTGCTGTGCTCCGGCGCATCAGAATTTGTGCCAGGCTCAATCCCAATTTGAATATCGCACCAGGACACATCAGTGGGTTGCGCATGGCGCAACTGTGTTGCGCCAAGTGCAACCCTTCTGAATATCCCACCCCAAGTCTTAAATATACCCTGATTTTTACACACAACTATAAAGAAATCAAAGATGCACCTTGCCATTTTTTCACCTTTTATTTGTTAGAAATTAGAGTACCACAGCTGTAACATGTTTTTGCATATACAAACTTGTTTTTGTTGTATATACTGTACGGTATGGGCAGAGAGAACTTCAGCAACATATATCATTCCATGATACTAAGTTAAATAGTAGGTTTTGGTGTCTTTTCTGAAACATTTGTAAGTTGAAATAGCATTTCATGGTCACATGTCCAGATATCAACAAAGCATTAAAAAGGACAGTGTCTGGCAATAAAAACATTTATGGTTGGCCGGCCTGGTGGCATAGAGGGTTGAGGTGCTGGTGACTTACCTCGTACCACGCCGGTGACCCGGGTTTGGGAACAACCTCGTGCCGCCGGGATGCCGGCTCAGGGTGGGAGGGTTGGAACAGGATTGAGCCTAGGCTCTCCCTTCCATGCGGTGGATGCCCACTCCACCTTAGTCCTGCTCCCACCGGATGGAGGTCCAGTGGGTAGCATAGGCAGTAAGGAGTGGTGTCGAAAGTTCAGGGAGAGGCAGAAGGGGTCACCGGATCCTGGCATGTGCCTCCATGCACGTACACACATGTGTCCACCATGGCCCGGGAGAGAAGGGGAATAAGAAGAAAATACAAAACTATATATGGAAAAAAAAAAAAACATTTATGGTTTCTCTGCTTTTCCATGAATGGAACATAATGGATATTTAAATGTTCAGTATTACAGTGCAAAAATCCACATGGGGTATTGTGTCCAGATCTAGAGGCTGCACCTCAATAAAGGCTCAGGCAGGGTACAGGCAGTCCAGAGGAAGAAAACTAAATAGGTGCAGAGGCTGCATCGAAAGCACCTTGAGAAGAGACTGAAGGATCTCAATGTGTACACCCTGGAGGAGATGAGAGCGAGATGGGACATGACAGAGACCTACAAGTACCTCACGGGGGTGAACAGGATGCAGGAAGGGACCTTGTTTCAAATGAGAAAGACCACCAGGACCAGAGGGTATGAAATGAAGCTGGAGCAGGGGATTTGGTGTGAGAAAGTACAACTTCACTGAAAGAGTGGTGGACATCTGGAACAGACTACCACCGGAAGTGGAGGAGCAAAAACAGTAGGGGGTTTCAAGCATGTATGTGAAAGACATAGAGGAATATTAGTAAATAGGCAGGGAGGAGGGAGGATTACAGAAAACCAGGGCCATCTGGGCAGAATGGGTGGCTTAAATGATCCTTTCCACTGACAAATTCTATGTTTCTAAGTAAAAATAGCAAAAATAGCCTGGCATAGGAGTGTAACATAAAAAAGTTAAAGTAAATGAATTGTAGACAACATAATATATGTCAGGTGTACAAGAATATGAAGAACAGAGCAGGACAGTGGGACTGAGAGCAAACAAAACAGGAGAGGCCTGTTTAGCCAAATAGCATTTTCCTTTTCTTAATACCCTGCCCCCAACTTTACTCCACCACATTCCAGTACTGAGTCTGCAAAACCCCAGTTTATTAGCAAGAGATAACTCTGACAGCCTCCTTGCTTTTTCCTTTTTGTAAATTTTTTTTTTCATGTTTGTCCCCTAATGCATCCTCCTGCCCATGTCCTACCACCCTGTCTAGTGGTCACTATATCTAAACTCTTCTTCCATCTGGCAGGGCGAGCAGGCAGCTGCCTTCATAGCTGATGGCAATACTGCTCCTTGACTGGATGGTGGAGGTGTGTGAATGCCATGATGCCCACACCTTCCCTCCCAGAAAGCCGTGCATCTCATCAGCTTTGTGTTACCCTCCTTGCTCTTTCAACCTCAATGTTGCAGAGACTTCCAATAGTGTCAAAATGTATTTCCTTTCTATTTCTGAGATAGAGACTGCTGCCCACTGGAAGTCATGTTGCAGTCATCAGCATCTTTTCATTTAAGACCTGACCTAATGTTCCAGCCAGGGTTCCCAGAAGGCATTTCGAGGCAGTGAGAGAGTATCATAAAGCTGTGCATCTGTGCTACATCCCCCCTCCCCCTATACACAGTATTTTGGGAATCAGGAACTATAATGTGCAGAACTTTTGATGGAGTTAGTTACTCATACTCTCAAGTGCGCTGTACAGAAAAAGGGAAATCCTTCACTGTAGACCTTCGTGTGGTGTCTGCTCTGTGCATCATCATCACATGACCATTTGATTCATCACCCTTAGATACGGTTACTAATTATACAGCATTTTACAAACACTTCTGTGTGCTGATGTTTAGTCACGAAAATTATATATGGTTAATTTATCTCATATTTGGTGCATGTCTCATAGCAAAGCAGTCACGGAATGTAAAACCAAGTCTTGTAAAACTGTTTTCAGCTAAGCTTGCGTATTTCATCTTTTTAAAAACTAATGTCAGAAATTCATTACAGACACTCTTTTAATGTGTATCCTAAGTGTGGGGTTTAGATGAACTGACTGTGTAAATCTGTACTGAATGTGTTAATAGTACTCTATACTTCTATAATGTGCAACTGCAATAAGTATGTGTTAGAATATGGAATCGTTTATGATTTTATTAGTGGTTATACTGGGAAGGAACCCAATGGAGTTCAATTTCCTGCCCTCCAACTATTTATTTAGTTTATAGTAGTTCCTGTTCCAGAGACTCCTTTCCTTACATAAGAAAAAAATAAACAGAGAACCCCAAAGGCAGAAAAAGTCCAGCGGTCCACCAAGTGTGCTGCTGACTCTTATATACTGCAAGAGTGTTCATTTCTACATATTTCCAGCTGAACCCCTGTGGTCTATATCATAGAAATTCCAAGCTGTGTATTTTGTTGGAAAATAACCTTGTTTTTTTTTGTTTTTAATTTTTTAATATATTCTAACATTCTGACATGTGTGAAGTCATAGATATATAGAAACATAGGGTTCTGCCCCCGAGTATCAGTTTCCATCCTTTATCATGCAGTGAACATATTTTGTCCTTAGCATTATTGACTTTCAGTGTAGCTATTACAGTTGTTTATTAGCTACAATTTGATTTTGTTTATTGCCCTCCATGTTTTAATTTGTGTCTTAAGTAAGATTTTCATGTTTATTTTAGCCCTTTGTTTATCATACTTCATATTCTGAAAGTATCCCATTTTCCCCTTTCCCCCAGGATGCATCTGAAAACGAGCTATTGCAACTCTGTGTGTCTGTGTGTCTTTCCTGGTGAAACCTTCAAATAAAAACACAGAAACTGCTTGTCCCACCTGGTCTGCCAAATTTTCCATACCTATAGTGTTACTGTAGATCCTACTTGATCTCCGGCCTATTCACCCTCCCACCCCCTTCCCTTTCCCTAAGATTCCCTTATGGCTATCCCATGCATTCTTCAACCCCACCACTGTTTTGGCCCCACCACCTCTGCTGGAAGACTGCTGCAACAATCCACCACTCTTTCTGTAAAGAACTACTTCCTCACATCTCTCCTGAATCTACCCCCTTCAGCTTATAAGGTTCTCTTGCCCTTGAGCACCTTTTTTCTGAAAATTACTTCCCTCCTGTACCTTATTTACCCCTTTGAGGTATTTAAAGGTCTCTATCCTATACATTATATAAATATATTATGTAAATATATATATATATATGTGTGTATTAGTTTTTGTTAACCAGGCAGGAGGACTAGGCAATTCTGCCTGTTTTCCGCATCATCCCGGGGGAGGGGACTGGGGAACCTCCTACTCAAAATAGACTAGGGAACTTACCCATTTTTTTTTCAAGAAGTGCCATGAGATCTTTAACATCCACCTGCACAACCACACTACCCGGCAGACAGGACCTCAGTTTAACATCTTGTCTGAAAGATGGCACCTTAGGAGTGCACTCCCCCTTCATGCTGCTCTACAGTGTCAGTATTGGGATTTGACCTAAGTTCCTGCTGTGGGGATGGAACCCACAGCCTTCCGAATTTCCAGCCTCAGATGCGAGTGTGCAACCTGCTGAGCTACTGGAACTGATATATCATATCCCCCCATCCCTCTTCTCTTCCAGGGTGTACATTTTGAGGTCCCTAAGTCCCTCCTCATAGGGCTTCTGATGCAGACCCTACACCATTTTAGTTGCCTTACTCTGGACTGCCTCCCCTCTGTCTATTTCCTTCCAGAGATGCCGCCTCCAGAACTGGACACAGTACTCTGGGAGGGATCTTACTAACAATCTATACATAGGCAATACCACCTCCCTGTTTCTGCTGGTGATATGCCTCCCTATGCACCCAAGTATCCCACTAACCCTTCCAACTGCCTTGTTGCACTACCTGGCTACCTTTAGGTAACCCGATTTGATTACCACCAGGTCTCTTTCCTCCTCACATTTTGTACTCCCCCCTGGGTTTCTGTGTCCCAAGTGCATTACTTTCTAGTTTTTTGCATTGAAACCCAGCTGCCATACCCCTGACCACTCCTCAAATGTTCTCATGTCTGTGCTCATCTTTTCCACCACCCCTCCCCAGAGTATCCACCCTATTGCAGATTTTGGTGTCACCTGCAAAGAGGCAGACCTTCCCTTCCAACTCCTCTGCAATGTCAGTTACAAAGACACTAAAAGGACCGGTTCCAGCACTGATCCCTGAGACATCCTGCTGGTCACACTCCCTTCCTCAGAGTGAACTCCATTTACTACCATTTTCTGCTACTTATCCCCTATCCAATTTCTTACTCAGTCTACCACCTTTGGACCCACTCCTAAGCTACCCAGCTTGCTTTACTAGCCTCCTATGTCATATGGAATGGTATTGAAAGCCTTACTGAAATTTGTGTAGTCCACATCCACCACTCCACCCTCATCTAATTCCTTGGTCACCCAATCAAAGAAATCTATCAGATTTATTTGACATGACCCCACACACACACACACACACAATGAATCCATGGCGCCTCAGGTCTTGTAAGCCATTGGATTCAAGATATTCCACAATCCTTTCCTTTGGCAATGACTTCCTTAACTTTTCCACCACCAAAGTCAGGCTGACTGGCCTATAATCGCCAGCCTCTTCCCTGCTACCACTTTTGTGAAGTGGGACTACATCTGCCCTCCTCCGGTCTTTTGTAAGGGTGAGTGAAGTGTCCCAATGGCAACTTCGTTTCTGCTTCTATGGTGGGGGGTAAAATTCTGTTTGACTTTGACAGTTCGGCTCCCAATGTAGTAACTGGCATAGGACATTAAAAAAACACACACATTTTAGAAAAATTGGTAAAAAAAGCCTTGAGGTCAGCAATGGGCATGAATTACTATGGCTTATGTGTGGTAGGTGGTGTTGGCATGCCACAGCTGTGAATCGGCACAGTGCTAAACACATATGACTACTAAGCACCCACATCAGAGCTGTAGGAATTCATAGTTTCCTCTGCTAAACTCAAGACTCCCCCCTGCCTTTCATGCCTATTACTATGGTAGCTCCACATAGTTTTTCAAAATAAATCCACCCCAAAAAATATGCATCACAAAGAAAAGCGCAAGTAGTACCATACTATACAAGGGCATTGCTTTGTTGACCTTACCTTCCCAGATTTGCATATTTACTTTTTTATTTTTTGAAAATATTTTTGTTTTTTTCTTTCTTTTCTATTTTTTTTTAATATAGTGTTAAGAGCTATACGAATTCTTAGTTTCTTTGGCCGAAGTCAAGGTCCTCCGCCGAGTAGTCCCTATGTTTTTTTTTTTTCAAACTTTCAGCCTCCACTTCCTCTTTTCCTTCTCCTGCTTCCTCTTCTAATGTTGCCTGCTTCTCCTCCACAACTTCCCCTTCCCTACCCATCTCCACCTCACTCTCAACTTATGCTTCACCCTTCCGATGCTCTTATGCTGCTGCCTCCCCCTTTCACTCTGCTTCTGATTCCACCCGTTCTGAATCACCAGCACCTCTCCCTCGTCTGGTACCTCCACTTTCATATGCTCTTCCTCTGTGGCAGTCTTCTTTACTGCAACTGGCTGTGCTGGTGTGGACATGCCATCAGCTTGCTTTTATAAAACAGAGTGGTTGGTATACCCTAAGCAGCACCTTGCCTTGCCCATGTACACCAACCCAACTTTTTTCCCTCAGGTGACAGCATAACAATAGTGTCAGACCCCCTAGACTCTCTCTCTGATTTGTGGCCTGTGGGTACACTTAGAGAAGGAGCATAATACAGTGCCTCAAACCAGTGGCAGCCAATTGGAAATTATCCATGGTGCTCACCATGGTGTGGGTGTACAGGTTGCTGAGTTGGTACCCCACCTAGCACTACCAGCTGCTGTCATGTGGTTTGCACAAGACACGGAGGTGGAGAGCTTGCCTGTACATCTTTAGAATGGGATGGAAGATCCCTGACATCACCACCATAGGTAGTAGGTAAAAACAAGTTGCTTAGAGTAGGAGATGAAGGAGGACCATGAGCACTGGAAGGCTTCTGTGTTTCTGCTTTGCTCCTGCTGGTTATAGCACCACTGTACAATGACTGTAGCTAACTGGGAAATATCCTGCTTACAGTGGGCACACAACCAGCTGACTTCTTTGGATGCACTATTACACATCCCATCCTAGTACGCCTCTCAGTCTCAGACCCACCATTGGCAGCACTGAAACGAACACCACTCCCTGTTTCTGTCCTTTTCCCTCTAGCATCCTCATCATGTACATCACCCCCACCATGGCCATACAACTATGACTGCTAATGCAGAACTGCTATTTGCTGTGGGGATGGGTACCATAGTGGAACCTTTCCCTATGGTTCCTCCTCCTCTCCAAGTCCTCCCTGCTTCCCTTTCAGAATGTCCTTGCTTCATCTTTATGGCAGTTATAGGCAGTTTGCTAGAATCAGATAAAGCCTTTCACAAAAAGGGGCTCACAGGCAACCACTGCATTCCTAGCCTGTCACGAAAACTACACTGCAATTGGATAAAGTGTTTCACAAGATTTGAGGGGGAGCTCCGCCTCCGGTTCCATCATACAGGCCAGGCACAGCACACACTGCCTGTTACAAATACTAAGCTACAATTGGATAAAGTGTTTCACAAGATTTGAGGGGGAGCTCCGCCTCTGGTTCCATCATGGAGGCCAGGCACAGCACACACTGCCTGTCACAAATACTGAGCTACAATTGGATAAAGTGCTTCACAAGATTGGGTGGGGGAGAGGGGCTCTGCCTCCTGCTGCCTGAGGCAGGCCAGGCACAACACACACTGCCTGTCATGAACAGTAAGCTGCAGCTGAATAAAGTGTTTCACAAGATTATTTTCTGGGGGGACTCTGGCTTCCTCTGGCAAGCCAGCCATGGCACATGCTGCCTGTCACAAACATTAAGCTGCAATTGGATAAAGTGTTTCACAAGATTTGGGGGTGGGGCTCTGACTCCTCAGGCTGGCCAGACATGTCACACACTGACTGAGCTGCAGTTGGATAAAGTGTTTCACAAGATATGGGGGGCTCCAGCTACTTCAGGCAGGCCAGGCACAGCACACATATGGTACTGCCTGCCACAAAGACTAAGCTGCAACTGGATAAAGTGTTTTACACGTTTTTGCAGGGCTCCATCTCCAGCTCCCTCAGGCAGACCAAGCACAGTAACCTAAGCTGCAATTGGATAAAGTGCTTCACAAGATTTTTTTGGGGGGAGGAGGCTCCAGCTCCCTCAGACAGGCCAGGCATGGCACACACTGCCTGTCATGAAGACTGAGCTGCAACTGGATAAAGCATTTCACAAGATTTTTTTTTTGGTGGGGGGGGGCTGACAAACTGGAGCATGGTGGCACCTTGTCCCTGACCCAGCAGCACAGCCACAAGCTACCCACAAACAATCACCAAAACTACAATTTGATAAAGTTAAAATTTGGGGCTTTGGCACCAAAACATACCAAAAACTTTGGTTTGGAAAATAAAAACTTTGGTTTGGAAGATATGAGTACAACAGCACAACTGGACTGCAGCAGGGAAGGCTTGGGGCTCCTCCCCCCTGCTTGCCTTCATAGTGCTCTTCTTTTTCTTCCCATTCCCTGCCTAACAAAATCAGATTCTAAACTGCAATGGCAGCTTTAACTCCAAGAAACTGCTCTTAAGGTCTGCAGAAATTAATTTGGCAACCTTTTTCTGGCAAAAAGACAACACAGCATAGAGAGACAGCGAGACAGCACACAAAGCAAGTTCCTTCCTCTGCTACCATCAGAGTTGCAGAACATTCGATTTTGCCAAGATTCCATGTCCCTGATTGGTTGCTGAAGGTCAGGTGGCTGCCAGAAAGTGTTGCACATGTTCATTGTAATATTACTGCGTCACACCAGTCAAAGAGCTGAAGTGAAGACCAGCTTCGGCCAGGTGGAAACCGCCAAAGTTAGGAGGTTCAACGGAATGCCCTTCCAGCTTTATGCTCAACCTTAGTCTTCTGGAACCACTCTAGTTTCCAATGAACTGTTAAATAGGACTATCAGAGGTGCAGTCAGTACCTTCCTAAGCTCCCTCAATATCCTTGGATGCAACCTGTCTGGCACCATTACTTTGTCTACTTTCAGATTAGCGAGGCACTTCAGGACACTCTCCTCTGAAAATGGACTAGTGTTCACCTCCCTCCCTCCAATGCTCCTGTGTTTTTTGTAGCCTCTTTGCTTCCCTTCCCTTCCTCTGTGAACACTGAAGTCTATTTAAAATAGGGATGGGCAAAGCCTGGGAGAAACTGGTTTTGGATTTGGATTTGTGAAATCCAAGACTAGTTTGGATTTTGTTTGGCAAAGGGTTTTGATTTTGATTTGCCTGGCTTGGACCTACAGCGCATGTATTATATACCTCTCGTCCCACACTGATACCACTAGTACTATGGTAATCAGTACTGACCCTTCACACACCTACGCACCGAGGTACTGTATCCCCTTCCTTATTAATGGCTGCCAGACTATGTGTACCTCTGGTATTGTCTCACCTCCACTCACATTCTGATCCCCCATACTATGCCACCCCCCCCACCCCCATTGACTGGCAACATTTTTTACTTAGAATTATTTTTCTTACCTTTGTAGAGATGTCCCTCAAAGCAATTTACAATGAAATCCCTGTAAATAAAATTTGCAGGATCCCCTTTTTCACTATAAATAAAGAATAAAAAAAATCAGCTTCTCATTTTCTGTGTCCCCCCCCCCCTTGAGGTTTTATTTTCTTAAAAACAGAGTAAATCATAACACAGAACACTAACCCAACCTGACTAAGCACGAACCTGGGGAGGGTGATACAGATGAATGCCAACTGACCTTGAACCAGATTAAGTTGTTGGTGGTATTGTTAGTGAATGAGGGAAATTTGGTCAACACACACAGGAAATTCCCCTACTCTTTTCGAGAAGTGCCATGGGATTTTTAACATCCACCTGAACTACCACCAGAACAAACAGATGGGACCTCGGATTAACATCTCATCCGAAAGATGGCACCTCAGGAGTGCAGCACCCCCCTCATGCAGCACCACGGTGTCATTATTGGGATTTAACCCAAGTGCCTGGTGTGGGGATAGAACCCACAGCCTTCTGATCTGCTGGCCTCAGAGGTGAGTGTGCTACTTGCTGAGCCGATAACTGACACTTTATTTTAAACATATAAAATTACACAGAATCTGTCATGTTTCTGACATTTAAAAACAGGTCCATCATATTTAAAATCACAGGCCTTTTCAAACAAAAATCACAAGTACAGGTATTACATATATTCAAATAAAGGTTAAAATACATTCAGAGTTCAAAAAGTATTTAAGAATTTTGCTATCCCAAATACCGCATTTGTTTTGTTTAATCTTAGCAGGTATGTTATATAATCAGGCCCTATATGCAAGTGATTTTTTTTGAAAAAGTGGCATAATCCATCTACTTCTTTCTTCAGCATATAATTCACATTCTAAAATAATATGCATTATCTCTGGTATTTTTACATTACACATACACAGAAGATTACAACTTTTTCTTATCCATTTAGTTTTCTTAAAATATGGAATCCCTAGACTACCTAGGTACATTTTACATAGAATATTTCTATGAAGTCTATTTTCACACAAAGAGAGCTACTCCTCCATTCCCCCTTTTTATTTTGTATTTGAATAAATGAGAAACAAATATATATCATGATTTTTTTCAAAGTCTCTCTGCATATCTATATCTTATAATCTTGTAATTTCTTCCTCTATATATTGCTTTACAGTAAAAATTGCTTTTAGTGACCACAAACTTTCAAGGCCTGATCTCTTCAGAATATCATTTAAGAGCATGAACCAGTTTTCTTATATATACCATGTTGTAATTTATTTAAATTATCTAACCACCAAAGTTTTGGGAGTCTATCATTTGTCATTGAAGTTATTCTCCCCAAAAGTTAATTGCTCTACTTTGACTCCCTTCTATTTCAAATCTGTCAACTACAACCAAGCAAGAAAGTAGGTTCATAAGGTAATTGGAAAATCCAGAAAAAGTGGCGACACACTCAACCTCAAATTTAATTCCCTTGCACTTGATGAAATCCTAGCTCCCATTACTAAACTGGTGAACTTATCCCTGCAGCTGGCTCAATTCCCCCAAACTTGGAAGTCAGCCCTGGTAACTCCGGTGCACAAGAGCGGTGACCAGGCATTGCATGCCAATTACAGACATAGTTCTATCCTTCCACCACTGTCAAAAGCACTGGAGCACATAGTCTCAGACCAGCTGGTTGAATACGTTAATAAATACAACATTCAGTGTACGGAACAACATGGGTTTTGGGAAGGGCACAGTACCTCCACAGCTCTTCTGGAGTTCACCAGCTGCATACACTGTTCACTGGACCAAGGTAACCTTGTTGGTGTGGCCTTTATTGATCTAACAAAGGCCTTTGACATGGTCAGTCACTCCTTACTACAACAACTCACCTCAATAGGCCTCTCTCTAACCCCACTACTAACTGGTTCAAATGCTATCTAGCTGATCGTTACCAACAGGTAAAGATTGGAGACATCACATCTTGGCCCCTGCCAGTTCATTGTGGGATCCCCCAGGGGTCAATCCTAGGACCCTCCTTTTCAACATCTTTCTAAATAGCCTACCTCGATCATGTGACCAACGGATACTTCTCTATGCAGATAATGCTGTTATTTTTACTTCTCAACAAGACCCTCACACCCTAAACTATCAGCTACAACATGCTTTTAAACAAACTGAGGATTGGTTCAGAGCCCACAAGATGGTTCTGAACTATAAAAAGACAAAAGTAATGCTTTTTGGCGGTGCTAGAAGCAAACACAAAGCAGCACTGCTTAACATCACTAACTGCGCAGGGGTTTCACTTGGAAGTGGAGCAATTCAAATATCTGGGGGTTACACTTGACTGTTCCCTCTCCTATGCAGAACACATTAAGAATGTGGCCAAAACAGTCAACAAAAGAATTGGGCTCCTGCACAGGCACAAGAAATGCCTGACACCTGAAGCACTCCGAACCGCAATCCATAGCACAGTTGTCTCTGTCATCGACTATGGATTAGTCATATACAGCTGAGTCACTCCTACCTCACTACATAGAATAGCAGTAGCCCTAAACAAAGCCTGCAGACTGCTCACCAATTCCCCCCCCGACTAATGCACACATGTGACCTTTATGAGCAAGCCGGGTGGCTATAACTTGAAAACAGGATACAATACCAAGCCTGCCTCTTAGCTAAAAAATCACTACTTGGACTTCAGCCTCCTGCAGTCACAAGCCTATTAAGCTTACTCACAGGCCCACACTGCACTAGGAACTCTGACCATCAGGTTCTCACCATCCCTTGCTGCAGAATCTCCCAAGGGCAGAGGTCATATGCCTACCGAGTACCACTTTGGCTCAATAACCTTGCCACTGAACATAACACCACACAGAGATTGGGGCTTTTTAAGACAAAGCTAAGACAACACCTACTGAAAAAAGGCT
The DNA here is from genome assembly GCA_016271365.2 of Neoceratodus forsteri. Taxonomy (NCBI): domain Eukaryota; kingdom Metazoa; phylum Chordata; order Ceratodontiformes; family Ceratodontidae; genus Neoceratodus; species Neoceratodus forsteri. The sequence goes on along the minus strand of CM028133.1, from coordinate 345,195,720 downwards.
CCTGTGATTGTACTTTCTAATTACTCCACACACACACCCACTTCTGACCCCAGTCTTATTCACCTTTCAGGTTATTACCATCTCCTCGCTACTCCTACTTTGTCCTTCTACCCTGAATTGTCCCCATTTTTGCCTTGCAATATGCTGCACTCTCCTCTCCCACCTCCCCCTAAATAGTCATCATGCCCCCACTCAGTGCCCCCTACTCTCTTTCTGGATAGATGCTTACTGTCTTTATCTGACAATGCCACCTCGGCTGCTACTGTTACCTGAATTATCCTAGTGTTAAAACCATCTCTGTTTCCTATTTACAATGTATTTTTGTCTATGTTTACTCACCTAGCTAGATACTCCTAAGCCCACAATGTATGTATACCCACCCTTTTCGACGTGGAACCTTTGTAAAAGAGCGGTCTCCCGCTCAAAGGTATTGTAATCCAAGGTTGAATAAATAAATAAAATAAATAAAAAGGCTGGTTTCCAATCTCATAAAAGCTGTAGGACAATCTCTGGATAGATTTAATGTGCATCTAATAAATTAATTTTGAATAGTCTCTGCATTGGGACTATTTGAATACAGTCCCCAAATTTCACTACTGTATAATGTTTGACTGATTATTTTGGCTACACATGTCGTTGTTAGGGCAACAAAGGAATTACTGGCAGATCTATTGGCAAATGATCTAATAGCACCCATTGAGATATCGGACTTGTTTTTTAGTTCTGCAATATGCGGTTTCCTGGATACATTTTTATCAAAGGCCACTCCAAGATACTTATATTCCTTAACCACCTCAGACTGTTTGCCATTGACACACCACAATTTTTTAATAGCTCCCTTATTGCTGAAAACCATCATTTTTGCTTTATCCACATTTATATTCAGATCCAGGTTGATAAGAGATTTCATGACACTTATTAGTCATCTTCTTAGACCCAGAGGAGTCTGAGACATTATTATCGTATTGTCTGCGTATAAAAGAATTGGAATTTTTTCATTATTTATCATTGGTACGAATCTATCAATTCTACTAATATCTTTATTCATGGAATCAACATATATATTGAATAATAGTGGTGCTAATAAACAACCTTGTTTTGCACTTTTAGGTACAGATATTTCTTTTGATAGTGCCCCATCCCTTGTGTATCTTATTTGTGCCATTGTGCTATGGTGTAGCAATTTTAATATTTTCAATAGGCAAGGCAAAGTTTATTTATACGGCGCCCATTCCCGGAGGCTCTGGGTGCTTTACATAAAACAAATAGGATGGTCAAATAGCAGATATACATCATAAATAAACAATCAGTTAAAACAATAAAATCTTTGGATAACAGCAGTAATGGTGGTTAAAAATTAGGCCTAATCGTTTCTTAGGGCCGGGCAGATTGATTCAGCAGGGAATGCCATAGAAAACAGATAGGCCTTCCAGCTACTCTTAAACATTTCAATCTATGGGGCCTCCCTAAGAACAGCTGGCAAAGAGTTCCATAGGACCAGTCTGGTGACATTAAAGGCCCAATCACTGGAATTTCTGAGTCTGGTCCTAGAAACTTCAAGAAGGCCCCTGGTCAAGGAGTGGAGGGATTGGGCTGAGGTGGTAGGTGTTAGGAAATCAGCTAGGTAGCCAGGGCCAAGTCTGTGCAGGGCCTTATAGGTGAGTAAACTCCCCTTGAGGATAACCCTCCACCTGACTGGCAGCCAGTGCAGAGCATGCAGCACCGGGGTCACATGGCTGGACCTAGAAAGGCCAGGCAGCAACCTGGCGGCTGCACTCTGCACCAGCTGCAGTTGGTGGAGGGTACCTCTGGAGACCATGAAGTAAAGAGCATTACAGTAATCCAGCCTGGATGTCACAAAGGCATGTACCAGTGTGGGTAGTTTCTCGGGCAGAACTAGGGATTTGATTCTGGCAATGTTCCTCAAGTGATAAAAAACACTTTGGACAACAGATGCTTGTCAATATCTAACTCAGCCAATATATACCATAACTTAGTCCTATTCACAGAACCAAAAGCTACTTTAAAGTCAACATAGCAGACATACAGGGTACCATTTCTTCCAGTAACATGATCATCAATGAGATAGTTCAATGTAAATACTAAATCAAGAGTGATATGCTGTTTTTTAAATACACTGGAATTTAGATATCTAGCCATTATTGTCCACCCAGCTTAAGAATCTATCAAAGAGCAGTCTTGTATACATTTTTTGTATAATTTGGAAGAGTAATAGGTTGATAGCACTTCGGATCTTGTTTTTGTCCTTTCTTAAAATGTGGTACAATTATTCCCTTATTCCACTTGGCAGGAAGGATCAAGTTATAACTAATTAATGTAAAAATTGGGCTAATAAGCCTGCCCAGAAATTAGTATTATGGAGAAATATCTCAGTAGAAAGTTCATCTACTCCTGTAGCCTTGTTTCTTTTCTGTGCCATTATTGCTTTCTTTACCTCTTGAATAGAAAATACAAATAACTCCATCCATTTTATGGCCAAAGTAAAGTTAAGTGGATTGCTCCCAGATGTCTTCGCATTAGAGTCATATATGGCACTAAAATGTGTTATCTAGTTTTCTCCTGTAATCATGCTAAACATGTTATAACATACATTTTTTTAGTCGCATCCAAAAGCTACTAAAGACCAAAATGTTTGTGTGTCTTTTTATATATATTGTATTCAAGTTTCTGTACTCTGATTTTAAGTTTCTTAGTGCAATTAGCACTGGGGTATAGTTAATCTTGCTCTCAGTCATCCTAATCTCTGTATTTCTGACTTTAGTAGTTTACATTCTAAGTCAAACCATGGCTTATTCACCCAATGTGGACTCCTGTTGCCTTTTTTGTTTTCTTACACAAAAATGACTAAAATTCCTTCATGTAAATAACAAAATCACATAGAATGCTGCATACGTTCGATGGGTAAAGCTTATTTATTTGAGTAAAAACTTATTTGATTTTGTATTACCAATTATTTTCTCAATTGTTTCTTCAGTATGTTCATTCCATTTTATTTTTCTCTCATACTTAACACAAATAATATGATTTGCATCCTGTTCTTTTATCATAGTTTTTACCTGTAGATTAAAGTAAGATTTAATTATTCATTTTAAAAACTGTCAGTTGTTTAATATCTGGGAACTCAAGAATATTGATTATACGTAAATCAAGAACACTGCCTCCTTTAGTAGTGGGAAATGTGAATTCACTGTCCCAGTCCCCCATAGTGTGTCCGTTCAGGATTCTTAGTCCAAAATTATTTAAGAAATGCAGGAGAGCTTTGACGTTTGTATTTATCACTTTGTCTTTTGAGTGCCTTATTGGAATATTTAAAATATCATTAATGCACCAGTCTGGTGTAAGTTCTTCTATATATTTCCTATACATGTGTTAAAATCTCCAGCAATAAAGATACAGATGCCTGGGAAACTTATTCTTAGAGATTCAATATCGTTAACTATTTTTTTTCAAGATTTCAGTTAATTATTTTTGTCTAACAGCAGGCAGAATATAGATATTAAAAAATGCCAAACATCTATTTTTCCCAGATTTCACAATATACATTTAGAATTCATTGTATATGCTTAGCTCTAAGTTAGTAAAATCTAGAGATGTTTCAACAAAAATAGCTAGTCTGCCTTTATGGCTACCATATTTGTTGTTTTTATATGCTGGTGTTACCCAAGCCTTATAGCCATTTATTAGTCTTCTAATTTAGCTATCTATGTCTCCTTTAAAAGGATTATAAAAACAATTTGACATCTACTTTACACATTTCCTATCTTCTAATTTTGCCCTAAGTCCAGCTATGTTCCAGTTTAGCAGCTTTATTATGTTTTTCTGCTTATTATTGCATACTGTACCAGTCAGTTGATGTCATGTAGAATGTTTATAGTACGTTTTGTTAAGTTTAAAGTGGAGGTTTCACTCTGAGTAATCCACAGATGAAACAGAAGACTGACCAGAGGGTTCATCTGTTTCCAATATAGAAACATAGACTTTGACAGCAGATAAGGACCACTTGGCCCACCTAGTCTGCCCTTTTTCCTATTTATTGGATAAGCTGCAGATCCTAGTTAACCAACAGCCTACTTCTTTTTACCCCATCTAGAATTGCCTTATGTCTGTCCCATGCATTCTTGAATTCTCCCACTATTTTTGACCCCACAACCCCTCTGGAAGGCTTTTCCATGTGTTTACCACCCTCTCTGTGGAAAATTACTTCCCCACGTTGCCCATGAGCCATCCCCCCTCTATCTTCAAATTGTGCCATTTTGTTCTTGCACATCTCTTTCTCTGAAAGATGCTACCCTCTTGGACAAAGTTGATTCCCTTGAGGTGCTTCAAAGTTTCTATCATGTCCCCCTCTCCCTTCTTTCCTTGAGGGTATACATATTAAACTACTTCAGTCTCTCTTTGTATGGCTTCTGGTGTAGACCCTGCACCATTTTAGTTGCCCTCCTCTGGACTGCCTGCATCCTGTCTATGTCCTTCTGGAGATGGGGTCTCCAGAACTGCACAAAATACTCCAGATGGGGTCTCATCAACTGTCTGTTGAGAGGGATAACAACTTTTTGTTTTCTAATGGTGATGCCTTTCCCTATGCATCCCGGTATCCCCCCAGCCCACCTTACTGTCTTCTCACATTGTTTTCCTACCTTTAGGTCATCTGATATGACTACCCCCAGGTCCCTTTCCATTTTTGTTGTTGTTAGTACCTCCCCCCCCCATCGAGTACTCTTCCCCTGGGTTTTTCTTTCCCAGGTGCATTACGTTGTACTTCTTTGCATTGAATCTAAGCTGCCAGACTCTTGACCATTCCTTCAACCTTGCAAAGTCCCTTTTCATCCTTTCCACCCCACCTTCTATATCAACCCTGTTGCAGATCTTTGTGTCGTCTGCAAAGAGGCATACTTTTCCTTCCAGACCCTCTGCAATGTCATCTATAAAGACATTAAAGAGGACTGGTACCAGTACTGAACACTGCAGTACCCGACTAGTAACCCCCCTTTCTTCAGAGTGTACTCCATTTATTATTACCCTCTGCATCCTATTGTCCATCCAATTTTTTATGCAAGTTAATGTGATGCTTAGCCAGCTGGTTATGATTATTGTATGATATTGGTATTATAAATAAGTGATCTGTATATGAAATGTCAGCCTGTGAGATTTGGCCCTTTAAATTACAAGGTGTCAGCAGCTGAAATCACTGGATGTATTACACTGACCAGGAGATCTCTGTAATGTAATTAACTTCCTTGAGAAATTGTGTTTTATGGGCTTTTTATGACCTCATGTTTTTGAAGTTGGAAACTGAATACAAATGTTATTACATCAGGAAAGGATGTAATTTAGCTGATTCCTGTTGGCTATCTCACACCTGGGTGATGGACTGCAGGGTTGTAAACCTCAAAGGAACTGGTTGATCAAAGACTCATAATTTGGGAAATGGGTTTTTGCTGATGGTCACATTATTTAAAATACCTTCTGGTAGGAAATCATGTTTGTAATTTTATGTTCAAAAAGGAGAAGCTAGATGACTCACAAAGGGGGTGGAGAGATTGAGTTAAACTAATACTTGTGTCTGAACTGTTTGATACATCATTTTGGGACTCTAGAGAGACACAGATCTCTGATCTAACTTTAAATTGTACTTACAGAGGTAATACCTTAGATAGCAAAGATCTAAATGTATTGTGGTAGGAGTTTTATTCTATAAGTTCCCCATTTAATTTTGCAGCTGTAAGCTCTTGATATTTGTTCTGTATTTTATTGTACTAATTTTACAATTTTTAGTAAACCACATTTTCTTAAGCTACTGCCTGGGTGTGTTTTCCAAGTTCCTTTTGCATGTGATGTATATGTGGTTAAGTCTGACAGCTGTTTGAAGGGCTTGATGGTGTTACTAAGCTTGGTAAAAGGTAAGAATAAACCTAAGGTATCTTATAGAGTTTTAAGGGTTCATTTTGGATACCTGGTTAGGTGCCCTTGGACGGAAGATATATTGTATCCCCTGAAGAGAGTATTATCTGAACCTGTACATTTGGGTATGCTAGCATAAGGTTCACAGTTTGAATCCCCCCAGAACTTGAGACTAAAGGTGATTCAGACCCAAAAGCAGTCATGAGGGTTACCCTGTCTGTTATCTGTTCACACTATTGCACTCTGAGGTTAGCACTGTGGGAGCAGAGGGCCTGACCTGTGGAGTGCGTTTGTGACAGGTTACCACCCTGGGACCCACTCCCAGGCTGTCTAACTTGTTTACTAATCTTTTGTGTAGGACTGTGTCAAATGCCTTGCTTAAGTTTAGGTAGGCCACATCCACAAGCCCCTCCCTGGTCTACTACTTTGGTCAGCCAGTCAAAGAAATCTATAAAATTCATTTGACATGACCTTCCCACTGTGAATCCATGTTGCCTTGGGTCCTGTGCCCTGCTGACCTCTAGGTACTCAACAATTCTTTCTTTCAGAAGTGATTCCATCATCTTCCCTACCACTGATATCAAACTAACAGGCTGTAGTTTCCTGCCTCTGCCTTGCTCCCACCCTCCTCCAGTCTTCAGGTACCTCACCATCCTCCCATGATTTGTTAAAAAGGTTAGTAAGTGATGTCACTAGTTCTCCCCTTAGTTCTTTTAGAATTCTGGGATGAATCCTGTCAGGCCTCATTGCTTTGTCCACCTTCAGTTTTAGGAGTTCTTTCAGGACCCTTTCTTCTGTGAATGGACTGGTATCAACCCCCCTATCCAGAGTGCTTCTATTGTTTGGTTTAGGTACCTCCCCCTCATCTATTGTGAATACTGGGCAGAAATATTCATTCAGCATCATTGCTTTTTCACTGTCACCCTCTGCCCACTCCACCTCCCTTTATTAAGCCTCACTATCCCTCCTTGGCCTTCCTTCGCTCTCTAACGTACCTATAAAAGGTTTTATCTCCCTACTTAACTGAGTTGGCTATCTTTTCCTCAGTTTGGACCTTTGCTATTCTGACTGCCTTCCCCGTTTCCTTCTGCTTTAAGTGGTACAGTTCTCTGTCCTGCCCCTTCTGTGTGTCCTTATACTTCCTGAATGCTATCTTTTTCTCCCTAACCTTCCCTGCCACCTCTTTTGAGAACCATAGTGTTTTTTTTTTCATTCATTTAGTTTTATTTGCTTCATATAAAGGATTGTTGCCTCTGTGATGGCAGTTTAGATTTTTCTCCATTGTTCCTCTACCCCTCCTTGTCCATTTGCTAGTGCTTTTCTGAGGTACTCTCCCATTTTGCCAAAGTCATCTCTTCTAAAGTAAATACCTTTTCTTTTCTATGGCTTGACTCTATGTCTGTGTTTATCATGAACCACACTGTTTCATGATCGCTTGTTCCCAGATGGCTACCCCCTTCTAAATCTGAGATCCTCTCTCTCTCTCTATCCCCGTTTGAGAGTATCAGGTCCAAGACTGCTCCCTCCTGAGTTGGTTCCAACACTAGCTATCTGAGGTATGCCCCCTCATCATCATTAATATCTCACTGTTATTAATTCTAGGTCCTAGTTGCTTCCTGCCTCTTCTATATATTGAATCCTCCTCATCCCCCTCCAAAATATGTTCTATTTCTATAGGTTTAAAATATGCCAAAATGCATTGTTGTTTAGAAGATCTCACCTTACTGTTTACTTTAGTCATGTTTACAGGCCTTTTTTGTTGATAAGTGTTTTGATCATTAACCTTAGTTAATCTTATTGTCTCATCCAGTGTAACTCCAATATCTAAACATTTGCTCTTATTTATTAGAAAATTTTTTCTTTTATTTATATTTTTAAAAACAATACAAATCCATGCTTTGTGGGGATGGGTTTTATATCTATAGGAAGATTTGATATCCTGCCATCCTATTTTATTTCCTAGCACTCCTTTAGTATGTAAAAAAATGCTAACTTTAATATATATGGATTTTAATTTTTTGTTTGTGGAGTGCCATTTATGTAAACTGTTGGCCATAGTTCTCCCTTGGCCATTAATTGGTCTTTCTCTTCTTCTGGTGTTTCTTCATTTTTTTACCTTCTTTGAGGATTCCCTTTTTGTTTTGTTTTTTTCCACACTGGTGAATTTAGCTTTTCTATTGCTTTTTCCTTTATCCATACTGGTATCTTCTACCTCTTTATTTGTTATTTTAATTTTTTTCTGCTTCCTTTTGTGACTTTTTCCTCCTCAATAATTGTGCCAATGTTCTTACTCTTTCTTTCCTTTATTTGATTTATCAGTTTTTTTCTTTGATTGAGTTCTGTTATAAGCTGCTCTAACTCTTTAATTTCTTTATTAGCTAAATCTTCAGTTATTGTCCTAATTGACCTACCACCTTATTAACTTTCCCATTTGATTTAGTATTGGTATTTTTGGGTGGGGTTGGGGAATTTCCTTTCCTCCTTCATCCTTAGATGCACCTATCATTTCTCCCACAGTTGATACATCAACACACAAATTGACTTTTTTTAAATAGAAATCAATGGAAGCTCAAAACAATGTGATCAGTTTCAGAAGCTATTTCCCAAAAATATTCAGTAGTTATAGTGGGGAGGGCATTATTTTTATTTATTAAGTCTAGGATTAATGCATTTGAGCGCAGGCACTCATTTACAATGGTTCCACATCAGTGGGAAGGGTTACATACAGACAAGGGAAGACTAACAGAAGATCTGAAAAATGACAATAACAACAGTTTTTATCTAAATGCTAAAATGGACTCAGTCACGATTAGATGTACACAATTCATTGTGAAAAAAGGTGATAATGTATAGAGAGGAAAAGTAAGGGGAAAGAAGATCAGGGAAAAAGTAATAAGAAGGTAGAGGGAGCAGCCATAGGTCATGTCTTGCTTTGCTTAGGAAAGGTGGGAGGAGTAAGGGGAAGAGGACAGCTGGGAGAGGAAGAGAGAGAGAAGGGGTGCAACAAAGAGGAGGAAAGAAGAGAGAGGGGAGAGAGCAAAAAGGGAAAAAACTAAGGGCAAGGGGAAGGATAGGGAGATAGGCAGTAAGCATGGTAGAGATGTAGATGTAAGGTATCATTAGAGATGGAGAACTAATGTATCATCAGAACAACTGGCAGACATGGCAAGTCACAGGAATCCTGAAGGGGGTTGTGTTGCAGACATTAGATGAAGCAATCACAGGTGCTGTTAGATACAAGGTACTGTTTGAGCTGTGCTTTGAAAAGGCCCAGTTTTTTTGAGGTTGAGCCATCCAAGTTCAGGGAATTGAACCATAACAGAGCTCTCTAGGTGAAGGATCACTGGCCTTGTGTTATCCATCATCTGGGGACAAGAAGAAACTGGTTAACAAATGCACGGTTGAGCTTTAAGGTGTGGAAAGGGGTTAGCAATGCCGTAGTCCCAGGTGGAAGTAGGCCACGGAGCATTTTTTTGGCTATTAGGCAAGTCTGTTATTTGATCCTGTTTCCAAGTTGTAGCCATCCCACCTACTCATATAGTTCACAAGTATGGGTGAGGAGATCTGAGCATGTAAGAAGCCTGCAGGCCTCATTAAGAGCAACAGTAATCCTTTGAAGAGAGGAGAGAGGAGAGAGGAGGTGATCCATAGATTACAAGTCCATAGTCGATGGTTGAGAGAATGGAGCTATATACAGCCAGTTTGAGTGCTTCTGGGGTGAAGTTCCACCTAAGACAATATCGAAGCCCAAGTTTTATATTTATGACCTTAGCTACTGACTCTATGTGCTGTGAGAATGAGAGGTGATTATCCAGAGTAACCCCCAGATACTTGAAATACTCCACTATTTCAAGAGAGACTCCCAGTATGTTTTTGATATTGAGGGCATGGGATTTAAACTTGCTACAATTGGTGCTGAATATCATTACTTTCATTTTTTTGCAATTCAGAATGAGTTTCTGGGTAGAGCATCATTTTTTGATTTTCTTAAAAAACACTTTGAAGATGATGCTCAAGAAGGGTGGGGTTGGGTTGGCTTGAGAAGATGATGGCACTGTCTGCATACAACAGCATTCACTGGTGGCAGTGGAGCAGAAGGTTGTTTACAAAGATACTGAAGAGGAGTAGGCCAAGGATGGATTCTTGTAGCATGCCAGAGTGAACTCTCTGCCAGTCAGAGAAGACATTTGAGATTTTTACACATTGAGAGCGCTCCTCAAGATAATGTTTGAACCAGAGCACTGCATCATTTGACAAGCCAGTGTAGATCAATTGTTTTAACAGTAGTGGGTGATTAGCAGTATCAAATGCCTTTGTTAAGTCTATGAAGGCTGTACCAACAAGATTCCCTTGATCAAGTGCCTGGTGAATGAACCCTATAAATTCTAGGAGGGCAGTAGTGGTGCTATGCCCTTTCTGAAAACTGTGCTAATGTAGTTTTTGAATAGAGTATTTTTCAAGACAATCGATTAATTGATCTGCAATTATGTGCTCCAGAACTTTAGACAGTGGGGGGAGGATTGAGATATAGTTGGTATGTGAGGTATGATCACCAGATTTGTGGACTGAGGTAACTTGTGCTGATTTCCAAAGAAGAGGGAATTGAGAAAGCCTTAGTGAAAGGTTGAAAATCCTTGTGATAGGAATTATAACTTCATCAAGGGTAACAACAAGGAGTTTTAAGTCAAGAGAGTCACCACTATGCTGTGACTTACCCAGGACCTTGGCATGTGTCTTCTAATGAGGGGAATAGTTACTTTCTTAAAGTAGAAGGGTGGGATAGAGCTGCAGTTTCCAAAGGTTCATGAGAGGCAGCACCAGCTGGCGGGGCTGAGGCAGGAGGGGCTTGATTAAAGAAGTCCTGAGGGAGGACACCACTTAGATCAAAAAAGGCATTGTTGAAAATATTAGTGATAGTGAGAGGGTCCATAGTTGGAACTCAATCTGTGTTGATCATTGAGGGGGCAACATTTGGAACCTTGCCTGTAACATCTTTTATGCTAGACCAAAATGTTCTACTATCACACCATGATCTGGCAAGTATTTCTCTGTGATGGTTGCCGAATGTCCCAGGTGCATGAGTTCCTAGCCATTTTATATGCTTGGATATTAGCAGGGTTCCCAGAGGCTTTTGCTCGGAGCCATAGATGATCACATAGTTTCATCTTGGATAGAATATCCACCGTAATCCAGGAATTAGACATGCCATGAACTTTCGCAGTTTTCTCAGGAGCATCATCATCAACTTTATTTTTAAAAAGCGCCCTTCGGGGGGTGCTGATGAGCAGCTAGCTGAACAGATGCGAATTTCCATGCTACTTCCTCTTTGTGGTTACAAACATTAAAATAAAAGTTACAAAGTGCTCAAAAGTGTGACCAGCATATAGCAGATGGTGTGCGAACTTGGTATGGATGAATATCTGGCATTGGGACCCTCTAAGAGCCAGAGGACTGCGAATAAAAGTGCAAAGAAAGGTGGTGATGGTGGTGGCCTAGTTTCCCTGTCAGCAGCTGAGATGGCGTCCCTTGGAAGGGTGGTTACCGGGCAAATCATAGCAGCACTGGAACCTCGATTGGTCAAACTCAAAGGAAAACTTGACCTGAAATTACAAAAGATTCAAGAGCAGCAGGTGGTGCAGGCTGGTAGAATGACAGAGATGGAGGAGAGAATATTGCATATGGAGGATGAGCTGTTGGTGACTCCTGGGCTCGTGGTGGCACTTCAGAAGGAATTGAATGAGCTAAAAGATGCATTCAATTACCAGGAAAACTATCACAGGAGGCTAAATCTTAGACTGAGAGGGCTACTGGAGGGTATGGAGGGGCAGAGTGTGCTGGACTTTTGCTCAAAAGTACTGCCACAGCTATTAGGCCTGCAACCAGCGAAGGGTAAATTAAAGCTTGAGAAGGCTCATAGGGCTGTGATGCCCAAACCTGCGAATGGCCAACAGCCGAGGCAGATATAATTCCAGTTCCATCATTTTCAGGATAGAGAGTTAATGTTGAAGGCATATCAGGAGAAAGGAAAGGTGGAATATGAAGGTCACCACCTATTTATGTCACAGGATTATTAGGCCAGGCTTTTGAAAAGAAGGAAGACGTTTAACAGTATTATGCTGCAACTGCATGAATTGAAGGTGGAAAACTTCCTGATATACCCAGCTACTTTAAAAATAAAACACGAAGGTGCCACATACTTGTTTTGGGAAGTGGAAAAAGCAGAGGAATTTGTGAGGAGCCTAAAGCAAAAGTTGCGTTGAGACCTGCATGGAGATCTGAGTCAGGGAGCCGAGGGCTCTGCAATGAGACTGGAGAGATGAGGGGCAGATGTAAATATGGAGGATCATTTGTTTTTTTTGGTCATGGAAGATACTGTTGTTGATGCCAGAACTCGTGCTGGTGAAGATGGGAGACTTTGAGAGGATGAAGACTTTGCTCGCTGTTGGGAAGAGCTGGGGGAATTGTAACTGGATGGAGAGTGGTGGAGCGCTCAGAAAATGGTGGGGAGAGACGTGGAGGAAATGAATAGAGGTAGAGCTCAAGAATATGGCGAGAGGAGGAGCTGGACTTGATGGTGGAATTACTGGGTTATGAGAGAGACTGCCATAAATTTAGTGATGGAAAGAACTGCCTCTTATAATGTCTGGGTGCAGGTAGGAGGGTGGGTGGGGAGAGGGACTTATCACGTTTTTTTTTTTCTAAGCGTGGCCTGCTTTCCCTGCTAGCACTTGAGTCAGGGAGACTATTAGTGTCTAAGGACCGAGAGAAAGGGCAGGGGGTGGGAGTGGGAAAGATAAGGACTGAGTTGGGGGGTGGATATCCCAAGTTAAAAAGGAATAGGGGGAGCATGGGAGGGGAAGGGAGAGTGGTAAGGAGCGAAGGAAGCAGTGGAAAATGGAAGGGGGAGATCACAAGGAAGATGGAGGGAGGAAAATTAATAATGCAGAAATGAAAGGGGGAAACAGTGAGGGAAAGATCGGGTTATAGAGGGGAGAAAGGAAAGGGGAGGGGTGTATATAGTTATCATGTGTGATTTTGTATTTTCTTGAAACTTGGCTTCCCAGCCAAATGCCCTTTGGGGTAACCCTTGCCTCAGTGTTTGCGCACAGAGGTTCTTTGTCTTTTAAATAGTTTTTTATTTTAATGGGTTCACCACAATATATCCAAGGCACACTGCCTTAAGGGTAGCTGGTCCATTCCACTGGGGTGTCAAACAGACGAGGCATACTGATGAGTCCTGGTAGGACGAAACACGTGTCTATGTCTTCTGTTAACACCCTTTGAAAACTGTGTGAGAGGCCTTTTGGCACCATGCAATTCTGCTTAAAGTTGGACCAGCATAACATTCTGTGGTGATTTGCATATGCAGCCCATGATGCTTTGCATTGTGGGGGCATGTGTGATTTTGTATTTTCTTGAAACTTGGCTTCCCAGCCAAATGCCCTTTGGGGTAACCCTTGCCTCAGTGTTTGCGCACAGAGGTTCTTTGTCTTTTATATAGTTATATGTTTGAAATGTTGTTGAGAGTGTGTATGTTGTTAGTATGGTTTCTTGTACTTTATGAACAGAGTGCAAATAAAGAAGTTAAATATGTAAACCTTCATGAAACTGATGAAAAGGTGATGATGAAAGGGAAAAGGAGAGTATACACAGATGACGATTAGTGAAACCGTGAATGTAATTACATGGAATGAAAGGGGTATTATAAATCCAGTAAAGAGGTCTATGTTGCTGACCTCCCTTAAAAGAGGAGGAGCCCATGTAGCTTTGCTACAAGAAATGCACCTAACAGACGTAGAGCATGACAGACTGGCTAGGGGATGGGTGGGGAAATGTTATGCAGCCTCAGCCTCAGTGCGCAAAAGGGGGTGGCAATATTAGTACATAAGGGGCTGAATTTAGAGGTGCAGAGAATAATCAGGGATACAAAGAAAGGGAGATATATTTTCATTGTGGGGACCCTGGACAGAGACCAGATTACCCTGGGTTCAGTATATGCCCCAGCGGTATTTGAATACCAATTTTATGCCTCTTTGCTGGATTTATTGGTGAGGGAGCAATTCCCAGGGCTAATAATGGGAGGGATTTGAACTGGGCCATGGATCCAAAGATGGACCACTCTGAGAGGGAGGGGAGAAGCTCGGGAGCAATGTAACAATGGCAAGAGGAAATGGCGGAACTGGAAATAGTGGCTGTGTGGCGAACAGCAAATCTGAGATTGAGGGAATATACGTTTTTCTCGAATGCTCATAAAGTATGGATGCGGATAGACTATATGTATGCTACAAGAGATTGGTATGTGCGGGTGGGGGAGGTACAGCATAGTCCAATACATGTATCAGATCATGTTATGGTGATAGTGAAAATACAAGGTAGGGAAAGATGGGGGATGCCACCTGCATGGAAGTTTCCCACTTACTTGGCCCAGAATGAGGAATTTAGAAAACACCTGGAGGATAGTTGGGATCTCTTTATGGCTACAAATGATAAGGAGGGCACCTTGAAGAATATTTTATGGGAAATGGGCAAGGTATTTATGAGGGGAGCAATTATTGAATATGTTTCCCGTATAAAGAAAAAAAGATGTGCACAAAGGAAGGAGCTGGAATGCAAACTAAAGGAGTTAGAGAAAAGAGTGACCGGGGGAGGGGAGACTATCCGGCACTGGGAGTAGTTTGGGAGGCATTGAACGCACATTTAAGGTCAGAGGCAGGAAGAGCCAATCTATTTAGCAGGAGATATACATTTGAATGGGGAAATAAACCAGGTCCAATGGTGGTCAATCTTATGAAGGGACACAGAAGGATGCACAGAATTTTGGGAGTGAGGGACAAAAGGGGCACTCTACAGAATAAAGAGAAGGAGACAGGGAATACCTTTAGGGCCTTCTTTCAGAAGCTGTACCGGGCAGAGGATGAGGGAACAAAGGAAAGGATTATAGAATTCTTAGAGGGAATAAAAGTTCCGACAGCCACACAGGCACAGAGGGAAAGGCTGGGTAAGCCAATAATGGAGGGGGAGGTATTAAGAGCTACTCAAAAATTGCAGAAAGGGAAAGTGAGTGGCCCAGATGGATACCCAGTGGAATATTACAAGTTGATGGGGACCAGGGTTGCAAAGGTGTTGTGCAGAGTGTTTCAGCAGGGAGAAGGGTTAGAAGAGGTTAGTTTGCAAGATACATGTTATGATGCTAGTATATGCCTCATACCAAAAGGAAGGAAAGGACTCTGCCCAATGCACCTCATACCGGCCAATATCATTGCTGAATTGTGATCTGAAGATAATGGCTAAGGTGTTGGCAAGTAGGCTGGAGGAAATTTTACCGGAGCTGGTTCACCCGGACCAAACAGGGTTTATCCAGGGATGGCAGTCGTACCATAATATGAGGAGACTACTTAATGTGCTTTGGAGGGCAGGAAAGGGGAAAGAAGATATTGGGATCCTCTCGATGGATGCAGAAAAAGCATTTCCTAGGGTGGAATGGAAGTATTTGTTTGAAATACTGGGGAGGTTTGGTCTGGGTGAACCGTTCCTAGTGTGGGTAAAGGGCGATGTACAAAAGGCCCAGAGCGCAGGTAATTGTAAATGGGAGCAGGTCGGAGAGCTTCAGTTTGGAGAGAGGTACAAGGCAGGGATGCCCGCTCTCCCCGCTATTGTTTGCACTTGCTATAGAGCCTCTGGCAGTGGCAATTAGAGAAAGTAAGGACATACAGGGGGTGGGAGGAGAAGGTGACTTGCAGCAGAGATTGGCACTATATGCGGACAACATGCTGTTGTTTATGAAGAATCCTAAGAGGTTGGTTCCTGCTCTCTTGACTTTCATTGAGGAGTCTGGGAAATTTTCGGGATACAAAGTTAATTTGGGAAAGTCAGAGGTTATGTGGCTTAAGGGATCGGGTGAGGAGATTAAACATTGGGGTCTCAAAGCGGTGGGAAAGAGCATGACATATTTGGGGGGTGCAGGTGGGTAGATCTTTGGGTTCACTGTATAACTTAAACTATACCAAATTGATAAAAATCATAGCAGTGGACCTAAGAAGATGGGAGCACCTGCCTGTGTCATTGTTGGGTAGAATCAATATAATAAAAATGAATGTGCTGCCTAGGATCCTGTATCCCTTGCAAATGATACATTCGGGTCTGTCCAAGGAGGATGTGAATAGGTTGGAGAAGGCCTTTACCACTTTTATTTGGAAAGAGAAACATCCAAGGTTGAGTCTAGGGAAGCTAAAGGCAGATAAGGAAAAAGGGGGGTTAAACTTTCCAGATTTGGAGAATTACTTCCTGGCCATACAACAAAGATATGTGGCAGACTGGGTACATAAACCTGAAGTAGCCATATGGGTAGAATTGGAGCAGGGAGAGGCGCAGGGGGAAACTAACTGTATATCTACATAGTAGGGGGTTTAGAGCATATAAGATGGGAAAATAAGTGAACC
The DNA here is from genome assembly GCA_016271365.2 of Neoceratodus forsteri. Classification (NCBI taxonomy): domain Eukaryota; kingdom Metazoa; phylum Chordata; order Ceratodontiformes; family Ceratodontidae; genus Neoceratodus; species Neoceratodus forsteri. The sequence goes on along the minus strand of CM028133.1, from coordinate 345,179,359 downwards.
CTATGGTGGTACAGGTACTGAGGGCCTGGAAGGTGTTAAAGAAGAAAGTATGGACACAAGGGAAAGAGACACTTTTGCTGCCGGTAGCGGGGAACCCCTACTTTTTGCCAGGAATGGAGGATATTGGATTTGGGAAGTGGGAGCGAAAGGGAATAGGTAGCTTGGGGAATTTATTGGTGAATGGGCGGTTCTGCTCATTGCAGGAGTTGCAAGAATTGGTAGGAAGAGATAAGAGGGATAGGTTCTGGTACTTCCAGACCAGGGCATATATGGGAAGTTTGAGAAAAGAAGACAAAGGGGTGTATGAGGTGGACCCAGTAGAGGGGATGATATATGCAGCTAAAAAGCAGGAAAAGGGGTTTATAGGTAGAGCTGCTAAGAGAGGGAAGGCTATATTACCAGAGAGGACAATAAGGACTAGAAAATTATGGGAGAGACCTTGGGAGGGAGCTATTGGACCAGAACTGGATATTATTGCTACAAATGCACTGTGGAATAATGATATGCAACATATATAAGGAGGCTTACTTTAAGTTTATACATAGAGTATACCTACCACCAGTAATAGTACATAAGGCGTATCCTGAAGTGCCACCCTTATGTGGAAGGTGTGGCTCGGAAAGAAGAACGTATGTACACTGCTTCTGGGAATGCCCAATATTGCAGAGATATTGGAGGGAAATAGTGGACAGAGTGGGGGAAATAGCTGGAAGGGAGTTGCCAATGGACCCTCTAGGATGTTTATTTGGAGTGGAGAATGGGGAGGAGGAGGAATGGGTACCGCTACCCAGGTAGATTAGAGTACTGTTCATCTTGGCTCGACATGGGATCCAGAATACGTGGGTTTCACAGGTAGCACCAACAGTGCAAGGATGGTGGAGGACGTTATTACAGACGTTGGGACTGGAGAGGCTGACGTATGTGATGGGAGGAAGAGAAGAGGGATTTGAGAGGCACTGGACCTTGTTCTTGGCCTCTTTGACGGAGGAAGAAAGCTGGATGTTATGGGAGGGTACAGGAGGATAGGAAAGAAAAAAAAAGTGAAGAAAGGTATGTGAAAGTAGCAAAGATGAAGTGGGGAAGGTGAGGGTAAATAGTATGGGAAGGAAGGCTAAGAGAGTGGATAGAAGTGAATGACAGAAGAGTGTGGAAAGAGTGGATGGAGTTGAAGAGTAAAGAAAATAGACGGAGAAGAATGGTTGCACTCTGTTTTGTTCTGTTTTGTATTGATTTGCTTTGATTTGTTTTGAGTTGATCTGATTGGATTTTATGCAATCCTATTTTATTTTATAATATATTATTAGATATAATTCTAAACCAGTATAATCTAATGTAATGCAAATCTGTAGAAATCAACTGTAAGATTGGGTGGAATGAGGTGAAGTGACTGATACCTGCAAACAAATAAAAATATTACACAAAAAAAAAAGTGCCCTTCCAGAGCTCAGGGCACCCTTATAATTAAAAACAGAGAGTCACATATACATAAATTCACAACTTCATACGTATTTAAAATATTCATAAAATTCATCACATACAATTCTTATAAGCAACTGCCTAATAAAAGGCCTTTAATATCATAGACCAGAAAAAGTCTGGTTGAATAAGTGGGTTTTCAAAGACGTTTTAAAACCCTCTACCGTCAAGCTATCTCGTGTCCGACGAGGTAGAGAATTCCACAGGGTCAGAGCCATAAATGCAAATGCTCCTCCTCCAGATGCCTTCAAACAGACCCTGGGAATCTGTAGCAATCCCTCAGAGGATCGGAGTGGGTGATAGGGGAAGTACGGGGACAGGAGTGCTTGCAGGTATTGTGGTCCCTGGTCATATAGTGCTTTGTAGATCAGCAATGTGACCTTGAAGGTTATCTGCCACTGTACTGGCAGCCAGTGGAGTTCATGCAGCACAGGTGTTATATGCCTGGATCTAGGGGCTCCAGTCAACAGCCTGGCTGTCACGTTCTGTACCAGCTGCAAGCGATGGATGTCAACCCCCTGTAGCCCTTGGTAGCGGGCATTACAGTAATCAAGATGAGTGGTGACAAAGGTGTGGACCAAGTGTTTCACCCTAGCTATATTCCTAAGATGGTACAAGGAAGATCTGACTACAGCCGACACCTGAGCCTTCAAGATCAGGCCCTCGTCAAAAATCACACCAAGGTTATACACCTGGTCTGAGACAGTTAGTGGTATCCCTCCCAGTTCTAAACCAGAGAGCTGTCCCAACAATGTCCCAGCCAACCTATGATCTGGGTCCACAACCAATACCTCTGTTTTTTCCAGTTTAGCCTCAGCCAGTTGGTACTCATCCAGTCCTGAATCTCAGACAGACAGCAGTTAAACACCAATACAGTATTTTTCTCCTTGCCGGGCACACAAGACATGTACAGCTGAGAATCATCTGCATAGCAGTGAGCACTCAGACCATACCATCCTATGATGGCTCCCAATGGTAGCATGTATACTGCAAACAACATGGGGACAGCACTGAGCCCTGTGGCACTCTGCAGGGCAGCTCATGGGGGTAGGAAGAATAGATCCCCAATGCCACCCTCTGAGATCTGACCTCAAGGATCGATCGAAACCAACTGCCATGAGATCCAGGAGAACCAGGATGATACAGGATCACTGATCTCTGGCCATCAGGAGATCATTTAGTACCCTGACCAGGGCTGTCTCAATGCTATGTCTTTTCCTGCAATCTGACTGGAGAGGGTCAAAGGTATCATGGCTTGTTAAATGATCTTCCAGCTGCAGAATGACCACCTTCTCAATAACTTTACCCGTAAAAGGCAAGTTAGAGACTGGTCTGTAGTTATCCGGGGAGTCAAGGTCTAAGGAGGGTTTTTTCAGGAGGGGTCAAACAACTGCCTCTTTTAAGGGATCTGGAAAGATCCCTCTCTCCAGAGAACTCTTTACTATCCTGGTCAGGACCAGGCCAATGATTTCAACACACCCTACAAGAAGGTCAGTTGGGCCCAGGTACAAATTACAGCAAGTTGGTCGCAGAGTCTGGATGATCCCCACAATATTGGTGACTGCCAGTAGGATGAAGATAGACCAGGTCACCTGGGTAACTGTACCACTCGGTTGATCAAAGTAAGGACCAATGGGGAGGCACTGGGTGATCTCACTTCTGATGGAGGCCACCTTATCAACAAAAACTGCACAAAATCATCACACTTTGCTTGTGACAACAAGGTTCGACCAGATTGCAGACAGACCAGATTACACAGTCTGTCTACAGTGTGAAAGAGCTGAGCTAGCCTGTTTCTGGCTGCAGCAATCTCCTTGAGCAGAAACTCTGCCTTCTTACTGGAGATTGCTAATTGACAGATTTAATAATGATCTAGCAATCTAAGACTATCCTCCTACAGGTGAGTTTCCTGCCAGTGTCACTCCAGCCTTCATCCCTGCCTCTTCAGCTCCCTCAGGGACCCATCATATCATGGGTCCCCAGGGTGAAGGATCAGGGGATGAACATGAACCAGAGTGATGATATCCAGGGCCCCTTCTACTGCCCTATGATAGGCAAGAACAAAGTAGCCTGGGTCACTGCTATCAGTCAGGATTCCCGAAAGGTCCAGCACCACCATTAGGCCCTCTGAGATAACCCCTCTTAAAGGATGGTATTGAACCATTTCCTTTGGGGCAGGCCTAATAAAAGCAGTCACAAAACTGAATCTCAGGGCATGATGGTCAGACCATCTGACAGGATCCACCACCATGGATGTCACATGCCTCATTGAAGCATGATATGAAGTGCTGTAGAGCATGATTTACATCCGTGGAGGAGTCAGTGGCAGACCAGTCAACAGAGCGCAGGTGTAGCTTTAGGAATTCAAGGTGCCCATGTTTTAGAACTTAGCTAGTGATGGTTTGTGGGGGCAGCTTACTGAATTTATTAGTCCAGGAGCAATAGACAGGGGAGTGATCACTAAGGAAGTCAGAATGTATTACCAAATTAGCAATATGTTCAGGGCGATTTGATAGGATCCAGTCTCATAAGGTGCTTGTCCCCATTCTATAGTTATGTCTGGTCAGAGAGTTCAACAGCTGCGTGAGGAGGAGAGTAGACAGGGCATCTTTGGTTGAGTTTTGTCCTGGCGAAAGCCAGTTATGGTTAAAATTGCCCAGAAGTATTACCTCAGATGTGAAAGGGTTTCTTTGGATATATTCCAAAAGGCTATGCAGGCCATCTTCATGCCTTTTAGGAGGCACATAGATTGAAAACACTGTCAGTGATTTGTTATGGGCCCCAAGGAGTATTTTAATGGCTAACGCCTGTGCACGGTCCTCAAGATTGGGCACAGGGAGAGCATGCCCCATTAGTGCATCTTTTAGATAAATAACACAGTCACTGTGATGTAGACAGCCAGTTCTGAGTGCTGTATGATTTTTTTCTAAAATAAAAAAAAATGTGTTATGAACTGTCTCCCATGAGAAATGCTGAAACAACATGTGAGATCACACACAGATTTTAGATGCAAAATGTTACATGGCAGGTCAGAAGCTAATTATAGACTTTTCTAAGTTGATTATAGCTTTAGCTGCTAAAAGGGAAAATCAGCATCTCTTTTATGACGTTATGGGAGGAAACCAGGTTTTGTACACTGGTGTGAAATCATAAATGCTTTGGTGTCTGTGTGAGAGGGAAGCTTGATCAAAAGATCAAAGAAATGTCATTTGAGAAGGAACAAGAGCTGTGCTGAGGTTGCAGAATTTAATACTTTGAAAATACATCCTGTTTTTATATAGATATATTTTTTATATATATTCTGACAAGGAGAATCTAGGTGACCTCAAGCAAATAGGTGGGGGAAAACAGCTTTTAAAACATTATTCTGTTTTCCTTCAGAGACTATTTTATCTAGACTCTGACAAAGAAACATCTGTGAGCACTTTAAACAGGTATTTAGAAAGAGAGACAAATCTAATTACTGTAGTAGGAATTGCACTGTTTAAAACCTTGTTCTTTTAAAAGATTTGTATGTCTTGTGATATAATAGTTCTGTATTGTATGTTTTACGTATTATTATCTATTTTAGTAAAACTCTTTTTAGAGCTTACTTGGTCTGTCTTTGATTTCTTTCCTTTACAAGTAGAGTATATATGGTTACATCAGACACTGGCCATACACCTGAATGGTGATACCAAACTAGAAAAAGGTAAGAATAATCTGAGGTCTTTATTTAAGTTTTTAAAGGGTTCATTTTTGTACACCTGGTTAGGTGCCCATAGGCAAAGATATCTGATCCCCCAAAGACAGAATTATCTGAGCCTGTGCATTGGGTACACTAGCAAGAGGTTCACAGTTTGAATCCCTCCAAGACTTGAGACCAAAGGTTGATTCGAACCCACAAAAACAGACAAGAGAGTTACCTTGTTCTGTTAAACTGTTCCGAAGACTGTGCTCAGAGGTTGGCACTTTGGGAGTAGAGGGCTGACCTGCTGAGTGGGTTTCTGACAGTCACCACATCTTTTAGCCTGCCTATCCAGCCTGAAAATGTTGTATCCAGGGAGTGCAACAGCTGAGTCAGGAACTGAAGGGGATAGACAGGTTTCAACAACCGACAATACATCAGGTTTATGCAGAGTAACCCATGCCTGCGGAGTGTCCATTTTAGGGAGAAGGCTGCAGATGTTTAATGATGCCAGGGAGATAGTCCCTGGCTTTCTCATGGTAAGGTTATGGTTGGTTCTGTCAGGGCCAGGGTTTGGATGGACATTGCTGCAAAGGAGCAGCAACATGAGAATGATTATGAGAAGAAATCCTTTTAAGGGCCTTGACATCAGTTGCACTGAGTATTTTCTTTACCTGTCACATTTCTTTATCAAAGATCAGGCGAGAGTGACAGGTAGGGAAAACTGAGTTGCCTAAATTGTACAGACCAACATGATCTGGCCCAATATTTCACCGGGGCAGGAGCCATTGAGGTGACAAAGCTCTATTTATTAGGATGCAGAAGTTTCCAGAGGTAGTACCTGGGTCGTAGTGCAAGGGCATTGCAATTTTAACTTGCTTGCAAGGTAGTTTGCTTGCTAGGTGAATTAAGCCACCACTTAAGATTACTGATAGTAAAATCAGCCAAGCTGTAGAGAGGAGGGAGTACAATGTTGTGGAGAAGGTGTCCCTAATACTTGGATAGTTTAAATAATAAGGAGTTGGGAAGCTCAGGGCAGAGTAGTAAGCCCAGTGTAGCTTGTGAGACTTTAAGAGAAAGAAGGGCTCAGAGCAGAGAGTGAGCCTAGCTAAGAAAGGGGTGATTTGCGAGCAGAGTTAAAAATAATCCCTCTACTGGTGGCTAAATATAACCAGTAAATGGGAAACTGTACAGATAATCATGCGACCAAGCATAGCTATATATTAAAATGCCTAGATAGGGCGGGAGGAAGGGGAAGGGTGTGGAGCCAGTGCACAGTGCCGGCAGGGTTCAAATTTCCCGGGAAGGAGCTTCGTTTCAGCAGCTAGGCTTGCAGCTGGGGTCTGTGATGGCGGGCAGCAGTGCTGGAGAAGCATGGCGCCAAGGCAGCCCACTCAGGGAGGGTCTTGCAAGGGTGGAAGATCCTTTTTGGAGCAAAGGAGGCGCTTCAGATCTGCAGCTAGGCTTACGGTTTCAGTCAGGGATGGCAGGCGGCAGTGCCAGAGAAGCACCTCACTGAGGCAGCCTTCTCAGGGTTGGTCTGAAAGAGGAAGACAGTGAGGGGTTAGATTAGCACTAGGGCTAGAGGCAGGCTGCATTGGGGAAGTGGTGGGGGGGTTAGAATAATGGGCAGTCAATCAGTGGGAGGTACAGAGTAGAGGTGAAAAGAGAGGAATTTGAAAAACAAAGAGAAAAGTGCAGGAGAGATAAACGGCGGCTCAAATACTTAAAATACTGTCTGACTCCTTGTCACGCTAGGGCTGGCTGGTACACAGTTGAACACTACATTTACATCACAACTAGCAGATAAAGTTAAAACATAGCATTTCAAATGATAACAGCAGCTTTAGGACAAATGTTCAAAAAAAGCATTGTAATCCTAGTCAGTCCATGGTGTCTAAGCTAGCGCTGAGAATAGGATATAGAAAATACCCACTTAGGAGACTTTGGGAGAAAAGCTGGACAATCAGAGGTAGTCAGCACTCTGGTGCTGAAATTTCAAGCACTACGCCAAGGCAGCCCACTTAGGGCTGTTCTTCCAGCAGTAGAGGGTCCTTTCCCAAGATGAACAGGCACTTCAGTTTGGCCGCTAGCCTTATGGCTTGGGTCTGGGATGGTGGGCAGCAGTGCCAGAGAAGCACCTTGCTGAGGCAGCCCACTCAGGGTTGGTTTGGCAGCAGTGGAGGGTCCTCTCCCAAGCTAGGCAGGAGAGTCGGTTTGGTCGCTAGGCTTGTGGCTTGGGTCCAGGATGTTAGGCAGCAGTGCTGGAGAAGCACCTCACTGAGGCAACCTCCTCAGGGATGGTCTAAAAGAGAAAGACAGTGAGGGGTTAGATACATGCTAGGACTCAAGGCAGGTGGTGCTGAGGAAGTTGTGGGGGGTTTTAGAATAATGGGCAGTCAATCGGTGGGAGGTACAGGGTTGCGGTGAGAAGAGAGATGAATTTGAAAAATTGCAGGAGAGATAAACGGCCACTCAAATCTTAAAATACTGTCTGACTCCTAGTCACACTAAGGCTGACTGGTACACAGCTGAACACTACATTTACATCACAACTAGCAGATAAAGGTAAAACATAGCATTTCAAATGATAACAGCAGTTTTAGGGTAAATGTTCAAAAAAAGCAGTGTAATCCTCATCAGTCCATAGTGTCTAAGCTAGCGCTGAGAATAAGATTCAGAAAATAGCCAATCAGGAGTCTTTGAGAGAAAAGCTAGCCAATCACAGGTAGTCAGCAATCTGGTGCCAAAATTACAAAGTTTTGGCTAGAGAGGTAGTGCATCCATACCTTGCAGTGGTGGAGGGTACTTTCCAGCTTCAGTTCAGCTGCTAGGCTTGAGGCTTGGGTCCAGAATGGCGGGTGGCAGTGATGGAGAAGCACCATACCAAGGCAGCACGCTCAAGGCTCATCTCAAAGAGGAAGACAGTAAGCAGTTAGATTACCACTGGGGCTAGAGGCAGGTAGCACTAGGGGATGCGGTGTGAGGTATTAGAATAATGGGCAGTCAGTCAATGGGAGGTACAAGGTAGAGGTGAGACAAGAGGAATTTGGAAAACAGAGAAAAATGCAGGAGAGATAAACGGCCACTCAAATACTTAAAATACTGTCTGACACCTAGTCACGCTAGGACTGGCTGGTGCACAGTAGAATACTACATTCACATCACAACTAGCAGTTTTAGGACAAATGTTCAAAAAAAGCATTGTAATCCTAGTCAGTCCGTGGTGTCTAAGCTAGCACTGGGAATAGGATTCGGAAAATCCCTCTCAGGAGTCTTTGGAAGAAAAGCTGGCCAATCAGAGGTAGTCAGCACTCTGGTGCCAAACTTTCAAGTGCCACGCCAAGGCAGCCCACTCTGGGCTGGTCTTCCAGCAGTGGAGGGTCCTTTTCCAAGCAGGGCAGGAGCTTCAGTTCAGCCACTAGCCTTGCAGCTTGGGTCTGGGTTGGCGGGCAGCAGTGCCGGAGAAGCACCACACTGAGACACCTGGCTCAGAGATGGTCTTGCAGTGGTGGAAGGTCCTTTCCCCAGCCGGGCAGGAGCTTTGGTTTGGCTGCTAGGCTTGCAGCTTGGGTCCGGGATGTCAGTGTCAGAGAAGCACCTGCTGAGGCAGCCCACTCAGAGATGATCTTGCAGAGGTGGAAGGTCCTTTCCTAAGCCAGGCAGGAGCTTCGGTTCAGCCGCTAGGCTTATGGCTGGGGTCTGGGATAATGGGCCAGAGAAGCACCATGCTGAGGCAGCCCACTCAGAGATGATCTTGCACTGGTGGAAGGTCCTTTCCCAAGCCGGGCAGAAGCTTTAGTTTGGCCACTAGGCTTTCAGCTTGACTCCAGGATGGCAGATGGCAGTGAGGGAGAAGTGCCGAGGCAGCCCACGCAAGGCTGGTCTTGCAGAGGTGGAGGGTCCTTTCTCGAGCCGGGCAGGAGCTTCATTTCAGTCGCTAGCCTTGTAGTTTGGGTCTTGGATAATAGGCAGCAGGGCCAGAGAAGCACCATGCTGAGGCAGCCCACTCAGGGCTGGTTTTGCAGCAGTGAAGGGTCCTTTTCATAGCTGGGCAGGAGCTCCGGTTTGGCCATAAGGCTTGTGGCTTGGGTACAGGATGGCAGGTGGCAGTGCCTGAGAAGCACCTCACCGAGGCAGCCTTCTCATGGATGGTCTGAAAGAGGAAGACAATGAGGGGTTAGATAAGTGCTAGGGCTAGAGGCAGGTGGTGTTGTCGAAGCAGTGAGGGTTTTTAGGATAATGGGCAGTCAATCGGTGGGAGATACAGGGTTGAGGTGAGAAGAGAGTGGAATCTGGAAAACAAGGAGAAAATTGCAGAAGAGATAAATGACCACTCAAATACTTGAAATACTGTCTGACTGTTACTCACACTAGAGCTGGCTGGTACACATTTGAACACTACGTTTACATCACAACTGGCAGATAAAGTTAAAACATAGCATTTCAAATGATAACTGCAGTTTTAGGACAGATGTTCAAAAAAAGCGCTGTAATCCTAGTCAGTCTATGGTGTCTAAGCTAGCGCTGAGAATAGGATTTGGGAAATCGCCACTCAGGAGTCTTTGGGAGAAAAGCTGGCCAATCAGAGGTAGTCAGCACTCTGGTGCTGAAATTTCAAGCACCACGCCAAGACAGACCATTCAGAGTTGGTCTTCCAGCAGTGGAGGGTCCTTTCCTGAGCCAAATAGGAGCTTCTGTTCGGCCCCACCCTTGAAGCTTGGGTCTGGAATGGTGGGCGGCAGTGCCGGAGAAGTGCCATGCTGAGCTAGCCCATTCAGAGATGGTCTTGCAGCGGTGGAAGGTCCTTTCCCAAGTCTGGCTTTAGCTTTCGTTTGGCTGCTAGGCTTGCAGCTCGAGTCCGGGATGGCAGTGCCAGAGAAGCGCCATGCTGAGGCAGCTCGCTCACAGATTGTATTGCAGTGGTTGAAGTTCCTTTCCTGAGCTGAGCAGGAGCTTTGGTTTGGCCACTAGGCTTGCAGCTTGGGTCCAGGATGGCAGATGGCAGTGCCGGAGAAGCGCCATGCCAAGGCAGCCCACTCAGGGCTGGTCTTGCAGAGTTGGAGGGTGTTTTCCCAAGCCGGGTAGGAGCTTCAGTTCAGCTGCTAGGCATGTGGCTTGGGTCCAGGATAATGGGAGGCAGGGCCGGAGAAGCACCACGCTGAGGCAGCCAAGTCAGGGATGGTTTTGTAGCAGTGGAGGGTCCATTCCTAAGCTGAGTAGGAGAGTCAGTTCGGCCACTAGGCTTGCGGCTTGGGTCCGGGATTGCAGGTGGTGATACTGGAGATGCACCACGCTGAGGTAGCCCACTGAGGGCTGGTCTTGCAGCAGTGGAGGGTCCTTTCCTAAGCCAGGAAGGATCTTCAGTTTGGCTGCTAGGCTTGCGGCTTGGGTTCGGGATGGTGGGCGGCAGTGCCGGAGAAGCACTGTGCTGAGGCAGCCTGCTTAGGGATGGTCTTGCAGCATTGGAGGGTCCTTTCCCAAGCCGGGATCGAGCTTCAGTTTGGCTGCTAGGCTTGCGGCTTGGGTTCAGGATGGCAGGCAGCAGGGCCGGAGAAGCACTGCACTGAGGCAGCCAGCTCAGGGCTGGTCTTGCGGTGGTGGAGAAACCTTTTCTGGGCCCTGCAGGAGCTTCAGTGCAGCCACTAGGCTTGTGGCTTGGGTTTGGGATGGCAGGCGGCAGTGCCAGAGAAGTGCCATGCCAAGGCAGCCTGCTCAGGGCTGGTTTTGCAGTGGTGGAGTGTCCTGTCCTGAGCCAGGCAGTAGCTTCAGTTCAGCTGCTATGCTTGTGGCTTGGGTCCGGAATGGCAGGCAGCAGTGCTGGAGAAGCACCGCACAGAGGCAGCCTGCTCAGGGCTGGTCTTGCAGCGGTGGAGTGTCCTTTATTGAGCCAGGCACTCTTCTGTTCAAGTACGCACCTATAAAGTGAGAAGATTTGCTTTTCTATGTAAGTCTGCACCTGAGAAGTGAAAAGATTTGTTTTTTTGTTCAAGCTGTGTCAGCAAAGTGAAAAGATGTTTCGCCTCCCCTGTATCATCTCTAAGTATGTCGAGTCTGAGAGACTGTTTCTGCTAACATCTAGTGGGAAACCCAGAGACTGTGTCCTGTTTCACTGGTGTGACTTAACATACAGGCCTGGATATTCAAAAGGGATGCACCATGCGCAACAGGGATGTGCCAGCACAAGTACAGAATTGTGCCATTGTGCGATATTCAGCGGGAGGTCGCTGTGCAGTGCAAGTTACAATGCACAAGAGCGCAATAGTAATGAATGCATGCACAACCGTAGGGGTTGGAACCATGAATAACATGCGCAGTGCGATATTCAACAGCATGTGCCATGCACAATAGGGGAGCTAGCGGAAGTTGCGCGACAGTGGAAATTATCCAAAATAAAAAGGATCAAGAGAGGGGTGTAAGAATGTTACAGGGGAGCCACAGGTGGGATCAAGCTGACAGGCACAAGGCAGAGGGTAGCGGTGAGCAGGACTGGGCAGGAGAAGCACAGGGCACACCTGAAGTGATCCAGGAACAGGATAGGAGTGGGGTGCCTGTGCCACTGTGCAGGACTGTAAGTGGAGTGCCACAGTGGACTGAGGGCAGTGGCAGTAGTCAGGACAGCCACAGCCAAAGGCCGGAGGTATACCCGGTGCAGGGGGAGCATCAGAAATGGACAGCGGGAGGAACGGGATAACAGCCGCCATGGGGGGAAACACCAGCCAGGGACATGGCCAGCACCACCTTCCAGATGGAGGTGGTAATGAGGGGTGTGAGAAGGCAGGCAGCAGGGGGACAAGGCAGTGGAAGGGCCTGTGAGCGGTATGCCCAGAACAGTCAGTACTGAGCCTGCACCACCATCGAACACTTCTCTGACACAGAGATTGTGGGCCGGTACCACCTAAACCGGGCGATCCTGAGGCCACTCTGTGAGCTGTGCAGTGATGAGATGCAGGCACCCACACGATGGAGCCATGCTCTGTCAGTGGAGACAAAGGTGACAGCCATCATGTGTCTACCCACCACAGGCACCTTCCAGAGGCCAACAGGGGACACAACAGGCATAACCTAGTCGGCCGCGTCACGCCTACTCACACAATTCCTCAGCGCACTGCTGCCACATGCTGTGGAGTACATCCATTTCCCCAGCACACAGGCAGAGTGCACAGCACACATACAAGAGTTCCACAGGATAGCACGGTTGCCTGGCATGCTCGGGGCCATTGACTGCAACCATGTGGCCATCCACACGCCACCTGGCCCCAACAGTGTGTCCTACATCAACCGGAAGGGGTATGCCAGCATCAACTGCCAGGTGGTGTGCGATGCCAGGGGGCGCATACCCAATGTCTGTGCCACGCACCCTGGGGGGAGCACATGATGACTTCATCTGGCACCAGTCTGCACTGTGCCACAGGTTTGAGAGTGGGGACATCCCCACTGATTGCCTAGTGGGTAAGTATGCATATCACGCAGAATGACATGAGCAGACGTGGGGGGGTTCATAGTCAGAGGTGCCATGGGTACCGGCCTTGTCGGCCCTTGGCAAAGCGATGCAGACCACCATACTAATGTCCACATTCTACACGCAGGTGACAGTAGCTACCCACTCCGTCCCTGGCTGCTCACACCATACTGGCACCCCACGACCCAATCGCAGCTACGGTACGAGGCACATGCCACGACATGGAATGTCATTGAGTGGGTGTTCGGGATGCTGAAGGCATGTTTCCGGTGCCTGGGCATGTCTGGCGGTGCCCTACAGTACAGCCCCTCGAAGGTCTGTGGGCTACTCCTGGCCTGCTACATCCTGCACAACATGGCCAACAACTGTGGGATAGCCATAGAGGTCGAAGAGGGGGACAGTGGTGGGGACAATGAGGATGCCAGTCCAGACGGTGATGGGCAGCCATCCCCTGGGCAAAGGGACCCCTGCCTGATCTGGATGTCACAGCCGCACCAGGACACCATCACAGAAGAGAACTTTGGTCAACACAGGTAGGTCACGGGGCCATGTGCAACCACCAATGGCAAGGACACAGCCCACAGACAGGCAGGGATGAACCCCTGGGGTGGACGGTGGTAAGGGAATGGGTCTGAGTGTGGCATTGCACATGGCATCAGGGATGGGCAGGGCCAAGCAGGGCAGAACACGACATGTGCACACACACACACACACACACACACCGCAAGACATGCACAAACGGTAGACAGCATGCCAACCCCAAATGCCACCCCTACCCCCTCACAGGTCCACACATGACCATGCCCAGTGGCCATCACTGTGCATGCCTCAGACACTGGGCACCATTGCACACTGGCGGATAGCGCAATGCAGGCATCCTCATGCACACGCCACAGTGGCCAGCAGCCAGGAGGGTGTGCACAGGGACTGTGTGTGTACAGGGCCGGGTACCCCACCTGTGCGTCGCACAATGCACACCACACTGCACACAGGGCAGCGGCAGACAGTGGACCTGGTGGGAGACAGGTCATTCACGTTGTACAGTGTCACGGCTGCCACGGATGCATGGGCAGCCCTGCCGAGACCTGCCAGCCATGCCAGGCTGACCATTGGCCTCATGGGGTGGCACCGACGGTCCCCAAGGGGTGATGCATGAATGCGACCGTGTTCATGCAGGGGTCTGCAGCTCACTGAACATGTCCACGCCAAGTGTGCTCGGTATACCCACAGCAGAACCTGGTGTTGACATAGCAAGTGTCGCATGGTGCCGGGAACTGGGGGTGGACATGACAGTGCGTGGTGTCTGTGGCGCATGGGCACGGAAGTGGGTGCCCAATGCAGCCATGACAGCTGTGAATGTATGTGTCTGCCTGTCAATGGCAGTGATCACATCCTCCCGCTGCTGGACCATCTCTGCCAGGAGCAGACCACGGTCTCTGCTGTGCCGCTCCTCTGCCTGGTGCAGAACCGTACTGAGTGCATCCACCATAGTCAGAAGCCGTAACTGCTGATCCACTGATGCTTGGAGTAGACAGCTGTGCTCATCAAAGAGGTCATCTGCCAGTCTGGCATGCTGTCCCTCATGGTGTTCCTGGCCCTGCTGGGCAGCACCTCTTGACAATGGGTGCTGCACACCAGAGCCATGCCAGGGCTGTCCACATGCAGTGCACTGCCACCGCCCCCGACACTGTCCCCCTGTCGCTATTGGCTGACTGCTGGCACTGCCCCTCTGGCTGCCAATTGCCAGGGCTCACTGGCACTGCCGCAGCGGCAGCAACAGCCCCACTGGCCTGGATGCACACCAGTGCTGCCCCACTGGGATATACAGGCACAGGCTGGGACTGTGTTGTCATGCAGGCCTCCACGGCAGCACCACCCTTAGCTACGCCCTTGTCATTTCCTGCTATGGGACCATCCTGCATCCAACATGTTTCACTGTCCAGGATGTGTGATCCATCATTATTGGTGCCAGATTCGGCACCAATCCATGTCCCAGCACGCTGGAGTCCATGGGCGCTGTCAGACTGGGACAGAGGCAGGGCCTCGTCCGCACCTGCACCACCATCTTCAGTCCAGACAGACAGGCAGGTATGCACTAGTCCGGTCCCTCGGACACCTGTGGAGGTGGATGGGCATTCCTCTGTGTCCAGGGCATCACCCTCGGTGGACACACCCACCACTGCTGACCCATGTAGATGCTCAGGAGCTGTAAGGGAATACAGTAGCATTACTGTCTCTGCCCTGCCCTGTGGCATTCCCCCACCACCACCCACACAGTGACAGCACAGGACCTACCATGCAGTGATGTGCTGCCACCCATCTGGAAGACACCACCAAGAACAGCCTCTATAGCACAATGCCACATGTTGCTGGCCACCCACTCCTCCTCTGGCATCAGACGTGGCACATCTGGCTGTCCACCACTGGTGGAAGCACGTGCTGCCCTGATGGCAGCCACCTTATCCTTTATCATCCTCCTGTCTGTGCCGACCTTCTTTTTACACTCCTGCATGGACCGCTGGTGGCTGCCATGCTGGTTCACGGCATGCGCCACTTCATCCCACACCGCAGCACAGGCCTGTGGCGTTCCCCACTGTCCACTGAGCAGCAGTTCCCTGTCAAGATAGGCCTCAAACTGGGCATCTGATTCAGCCCGGATGAAGTTGGGCCTCCTCCTTCTCCCCCGTCCCTGTTCCTCCTCATCCTCTCGTTCGGTCATGATCAAGCCTGTGGGAATGACATGTGTTACCTTTGAATGTGCAGTCCCATTCAGCCCTCACAAACCATAGTCCACACAACCCAATAGCATGCAACCCACCACAATAGACTGCAATACCAAACTATGTCCTCTGCAGCCGCATGTTGCATTTATATAGTGCAATGCATGCAAATGAGGCAAGACGCAACTTTAAGTGGATGCTAATGCAGTGGTTGTGCCATGGAATCGCTGATGAGCTGATTTGCATGTGCTGGCTGAATATAGTGCTGTTGTGCCTTGTGTAATGTTGTTGAGTGTGCTCAGGCTATGGCGCAGCTCTGTGACGTGCGCATTAGGCACCACATGCTGCATGCTCGGGGTGCTGACGCTGACATGTGCCACGCTGATGACTTGCTGTGCATGGGAGGCAGTGCAGGGCATGTCCACCACTGTGCCAGTGGTGCTAGTGTGCTGTTCGCCCATGTGGCGCTCGTGCCCTGGTGTGCCGTAGGTGCCATGGAGCCACAGCGTGGTAGGCCACTGCAGAGCGTCACACACAGGCACCCTACCATGCTACATGTAGAGAGTCCCAATAGCACTGTGGCATTCTGTGCGCGGACAGACCTTGGCCCTGCAGTCGACCTTTGCTCCCTAGGTGCCATGCATCCACATGGGTGCACCCCTATCGCGCAGTTCGGTGACAACGCGATGGTGAATGGCAGCACTGTACCGGGCAGTGTCCACATGTGGGGAACGTGTGCTACAGAGTGCCATTTTGTTATTGGTACTCACTGTAGGATGTCATGCAGGTGAGCACGGCAGTGGAGCACAGGAGAGATGGCAAACCTTGTGGCCATTGTTGAGCCCCATGCTGGGGCCCTGTTCGGCCAGGACCCACTCGACAGGCCATGCAGTGTCATGAGGGAGGAGGTTGCTGAGGGCATGGAGGAGGCCACTGGTATCGCCATGTCCAGTGAACAGTGTCACCACTGGTATGGAGACCTCCGGCGGAGGGACCCGAACAGACTGGGGTGTCTGCAGACACGCGCCCGGTGAGGCGCTATGCCACCGCCAGGTAGGTGCTCCATCCACGCACTGGTAGCGTCTGTCCATCCGGGTATCTTGGTGTGCATGTATCCTCCCCGCAGGGAGGTGGGGGCTGTCTAGTGAGGAAGGTGGTGGTGGGGTTGCGGCATGGCTGGGCTGTGTGGGAATGCACACACTGGGGGGGCTTTGCTACTGGTTTGTACTGATGTTCCCCTCTCCGTGTTTGCACCCTAGGCCCAGAGAAGCACCGTAGGGTGAGGCAAGCCCGAGCAGATCAGGACAGGGCTGGTGCACCGCAGCTGCAGCAGAGTCATGGAGGAGGGGCCATGGGCCAGCAGCACCCAGCCAGCAAGGATGCAGGTGAGTGCCTTTTTTCCCCTCACATCTGTGCATGCTGTGTTGCAGGGTTGGCAGTGGGGCATGGCCACCAGCACTTGGCCCTGCTGCTGTGCACACCACAGGGTGCACTCAGCACTGTCCTGTGGTACTGCATGTGTGGGTGGGCATCGCTGGTGGTCCGTGTGTGCACTGGGTACATGGCTATGCCACTGCCTTCGCACCGGATAGCCATGTCACTGTACGGCCACGGTGATGCTATGAGAGACATGGGTGGTGGGTGTGTGCAGTGGTCCGCATGGCTGTGGGTGCCTGGGTAGGTGGGTCTTGTGGGCGCGGTCACTGTGGGTGGTTGCATGCCATCACAGGGGCGTGGCCCATGGCTATATGCCATGCCCAGTGGGTAGGCTGCAGGGATCTGGCCAGTCATGCATACTGACTCTACTCCCTTGTCCTAGGTGGACAACGCTGGATGGTGCTGGAGAGAGGGATACAGGAGCTGCTGCAGCTCACCAGTGCCACCCTCAAGATCCTGCAATGGATGGAGTGGGACAGGGTACAGCACCACGGAGGAAGGCGAAGGCACAGAAGTGGGGAGAAGGGCGGGTGATAGGCCCTCTATACCCCCTTATTGAATTCCCCCCTGGACTCACCCTCACACCCCTTCCTCCCTCTCCCATTTGTTCACCCCTGCCCCATGCCTGCCCCCACCTGGTTTGTGGCCCTTCCCCCACCCCATTGTATATAGCTGTACATATGTTTTGTAGTTCACATTCATTTATTATATACATTTTGTTATGACAACTGTGGTGGTCTCTGATTTGCAGTAAGCTAATGATGCTTGGCTGCAGTGGTGTGCATGGCATCGGGGATGGTGCAGGCCTGGGCGTGTTTGTGTGTGTCCGGCAGGGACCCACCTATGGTGTGGGTGGGGGACTCGGTCACTGTCTGTGGTATGTGTGTTGTTCCCTGTGCACTGGACGCCTGTGTGCAGTGGTCCCCAGTGCATGCACTGTGTCCATTCTGCACCTGTCAGTATGTCCATGGCCTGTGCAGCTGATACCCTTGCATGTCTGTGCTATGCATGATCTGCTGGCATGTCAGTGGTGGCTGTCCATGCTGGCCACCCCCTGGACCCGGCGCAATGGCGGATTGCCTCCTGTCACTGGTATGGTGCATATCTGCCTCGGGTGGCACTATGGCCTCTACTGTTGTTGTCCCCCCTCCATGCTGTCGCTGGTGTCTGTTGCAGGGTCTGTGCTCTGATGTCTGTCACTTGTGTTCCAGCCACATGCTGGTGGCAGATGGCTTCATGGTGCATGCGCAGGGTGGCTGGTATACCTGTGCCATGGTGGGGTGCTGGCCGTGAGTACACGGCTGCTGTGGTCGCACACCAGTGGGTTTGTTGCTCCACTATTGTTTCCCTGTGTTGGGGTGCTCTTGGGTTTGGGTGGGTGTTTGTTCATGCCCTGTGTTGCATCCTGTGTGGTGCATGCCTCCATGCACCACTGTGGGCATCTGTGCTGGCTGTTGGGGCCAGTGCTGGGACAGAGTGTGTGCTTGGGTGGGTGTGTGGGGTGCTGTCCTACTGGTGGTGGGATCCAGGGCAGGCCCTGTTACATGCGGGGTACCTTGGGTGCTGACGCATGGTCGATGTCTCGGCTGTGCCTCAGGGGGACCATGCAGGGGGCACTGTGTCTGCAGTTGTTGCGTCGGTGGCTGCTGCCGCCTGCTGTGGGGTGGGGCTGTCATGCATGGCTCCATGGTACACAGGGTTGCACTGTCACAGTGGGGGTGGTGGCATGCATATGGAGCCATGCACTGTTGGGCACTGCTCCTGGATGGGGTGTCTGGGGATCGCTGTGCAGGGTGTGCTCTGCATTGGTGGGATGGGGTGGCACAGGATGGCCGGACCTCCTTGTGTTACGGTCACTGCTTGCCAGGAGGTGTGCTGGGGCACCATGCCCCGGCTGTGGATTCGGTGTTGGTGTTCATGGGTTGGTAGTTCATCTGCTCACCACAGGTTGTGCAGTACATGGGGTGCAGGGGGCACTGTCTGGTCTGCTGCATGCTCCTCTGCCCATGTCTTCCATGGGTGGTGCACCCCTGAATCCTGTACCTGCACATCCCTGGTTGTGCTACTGTGCATCAGCCCTGCACCACTGCGCATCCCTGGTTGCGCCATGGTACGGTTGGCATGATATCAGTTGTGTTGCGCAAGCGCACCTTGGCCTCCGCTGCGTTTGAATGTCACGCATGTTGCGCATGGGCGCACTGCACTTGCACCTGCTCCTGCTATTGCGCTACTTTGTGGCGCAGTTTGAATATCTGGGCCACAGTACCTGGAAAAAGAGAGACTGCCATTCAAGGTCAAACTGGGGAACCAAGCTGTAAAAGCTGCAGAGAGTTGCCCCCAAGCTGCAATGTGCCTGCTGCTCATCTCAGCTTGTCAAGTGTTCAAGTTGCTATCAGTTTCGACTACCCAGACCCACAGTCTGAGAATTATCAGATGCATAGGCACAGGATTGATCTGTAAAACAGCGACTAATTCAAGGATTGCCCTGCATCTGGGGAAACTATAAATATATGTTACTAAGAGTTCTGATGTTTGGCCATCCGCCCCATAGTGTCCAAGTCTGCTAAATCGTTATTTGCCATCATTCTAGAAAAGGATTTGCATTTAATTGAAATTATTTAAAACAAGTGTACCAATGCCGGTCAACCAGCTGCAACGTACAGGCCTGCAACTTGACCTTGGTAACCAGATAGGACTCTTTGGGGTTAAACTGGTACCAGTTGGGGGTAGTAATGTCAGATCCAGTGGGCTAACATTGGTTACCTTCTCTGATGTATATGCTGGTGGGAGGCGGGCACTGTGAGTGTTTTGGGCTTGAATACAGAGTGAATAATAGTGTTTACCAAATACAACTGATAAAATATTGCCTAAACTCTACATCATTTTCATCATGTGTCTCAAACATGGACTTTCCACAGCGACCATGCTATTCTGCGCCAGAACTGCGGAAACAGAGTTTGGTCAGGATGTGAAAAATGACAGCTGTACTGTTCATTAGGAGGTGCAGAACAATGGCACTGTTGAAAATCTGGAGTGAAAATATTACAAGTTTGCGAAGGTACGAGCGTGCATGCAAACTGCTCAATGCATGCTTGTAACACAGTCATTGTATGAAGTATTGTCACCAAATTTTCAACACAGGCATTTTAAGACCTCTGCTCATGAACAGTGTCACTGTCATTTTCGTAATGTGTCCCGAACACTCATTTCGCACATCAAACGCGCTATTCTGCACCAGAAGTGTGAAAACACATTTCAGCAAGGATGTGGAAAATGACAGCCGTACAGTTCACAAGAAGGTGTAGTAAAATGCCAATGTTGAGAATCTGGCATGAAAATAGTGTGAATGCGCTGACTTACAAGCGTGCATTGTGCAGTTGCTATGCACGCTCGTAAAACAGTCATTTTATGGAGTAGTGTCACCAAATTTTCAAAACAGGCATTTTAGGACCTCTGCTCATGAACAGTGTCACTGTCATTTTCGTAATGTGTCCCAAACACTGATTTTGCACCACAACTGCACTATTCTGTGCCAGACATGCGAAAACACATTTCAGCCAGGATGTGAAAAATGACAGTTGTACGGTTTACAAGAAGGTGTGGTAAAATGCCAATGTTGAAAATCTGGCATGAAAATATTGTGAATTCGCTAACTTACGTGTGTGCGTTGCGCAGTTGCTACGCATGCTCGTAAAACAGTCATATTTTGGATTTTTTCCACCAAATTTGCAACATAGGGTTTTTGAGAGCCCCACCCCCCCATGAACAGTGGCACTGTCATTTAGTTACTCAGTCCCGAAAGGTGATTCCGTGCAGTGACTGCAAAATCACCTTTTGAGACTGAATAACGCCATGACAGTGCAAGAATTCATGAGAAGGAGTCCCAAAAACCCCATGATGAAAATTTGGGGCCAAAATTCACAAAATACCTCAGATATGCAGAAAAGTTGAAAACCCTATTTATTCCATTATACTGCTTACTGGCATTTCCTCAGTTAGCGGTCGGCTTTGAAGAGTGCAGGCGTGTTCCCGTCCATCGAAGATCATCACACGGACTCGGAGGTAAGTATGCGTGTAGGGGTGGGAAGCAGGGTGTACAGTGGGTGAGTGCGGTGGGGGAGGGGCACAGAAACTAAGGACCAATTTCCTTTACAGGTTCAAAAGGAAAAGAAAACATCACGGACAGTTTTTTTTGCAGGGTATTTGGTACACTAGGGTGGGTTCCCAGCATGCCACCTAACTGTTTGGGGGTGTCTGTAGCCGCGGGGGATTGGGCACCCTCATTGGCAAACAACACGGGGATTTGTGCTGACGGGGATTGAGCACCCCGTTGGCACACAAAGAAGTGTGGGGGCACAGTGCCGAGGGATTAGATACCCCTCAGCATTAAACAATTGGGAGGATTATTTCTGCCAACGGGAGTGGTCTCCCTGTTAGCACCACAAGGAAAGGGGGTAAGAGCTGAAGGGGTTGGGCACCCCTTGGCATATACAAAATGGGGAATGCTTTATGCCGATGGGGAGTGGGCTCCCCTATTGGCACATTCACAGGGGGCAGGGGCATCCAACAGGGGGGACTGGGCACCCCTAAAGTCAGCAGTTTGGCGGCCAGTGTGCCGCCATGTACATAATGGCGGTGAGCACGACAAGAAAAGGACCACTGCATCTGATGCGATTTGCTCGGATTGCAGCGGAGTTTTTCCTAGATGTGCTCAACACATTATGTATGCATGGTGTGGCGCCGGCATGCAGGCTGATGTGGAATGCAGGACGCACCTACTGGTGCATGCCCTGCATTCACCCAATAGTGACCACGCCTCCAAAACTGCACTGTCCAAAGATGTTGGCTGCACAAGCGCGCCAACATAAAAAGAATCCTTCTAAGGGGCACAGCCCCAGTGGCCTGGATACTAACCTCCTTTATCTCTGTGTGCCTGCCATTATTGCCCTGTTGCCTCACTCTGAATGTTTCTTTCCAACTTAGAACTGACTTATAATAAGTTCTCTCTCCATGAAGGGGACTCTCACATCCCAAGTAATTACTGGCCCATTTTTGTCATCCCTGATCTTGCAAAAAAGAAAACTTGTACTCTGTGAGATATCCACCTACTGTGAGACCTCTTCATTCCTCTCCCCTTTCCAGTCTGACTTCTACAAACACTATTCCATCACCTCCTCTAGGTCACTGACACTGTGTTGAAAAGCATGGACCAATACATGAAAATTACATACCTACCATAATTCTTGATCTCTTGGATGAAGTCTCCACCACTCATTCACACTAGTGGGACTACGCCGGAGGTGCTAGGACCAAACAGGAGCCAAAAATCTTCAGGAGGACCAGCACCAAGCTAGAACCATGCATGCGTGGTACTGCGAGGCTGGCTCATGCCATATAGGCTATCTCGATGTCGACCCTCCAACCACCTCAGTACCTTTTTTACCGAGGAGATGCAGTGTAAACTAATTTAGGAAACTAATCTAACCTGGATATGAGATAGTCCGTATCACCCATATAAGAAAGGTCAACTCAACAGTGTTTTCACAGCCCAGCCAATGATGGAGTGAAGCCCAGAAACAGGATGAGTGAGCTTGGGGGATGGTGGGTGGGTGTGTGAATGAGTGGTGGAGACTTCATCCAAGAAGATCAATAATTACGGTAGGTATGTCCTTTTCATATCTCCCTGGACTTAAAGTCTCCACCACTCATTCACGCTAGTGGGAGAGTACCAAGCTAAAAACAATCCCCTGAGAAGGGCAGCAGGAGAAAGGAGCTCATTTAGGACAGAAGTCCATTAAGGATTGTCCTGCCAAAGGAAGTATGCTGTCTGGCATGGACATCCAGGGCGTAGTGCTTCACGAAAGTGTGTACAGAGCTCCAAGTGGCCATGTTGCAGATGTCTGCAGTGGGCATGTTCCAAATCTCTGCCAGGGATGCCGTGACCACTCTGGTAGAGTGGGCATACACCCTGCCTTCCAGCTTGATCTGTGCCATCAAGTAGCAATGGCGGAGACACACTACTAGCCAGGCTGAAATGCATCTGATCGCAACAGGCTGACCTAACTGGGCCATGCTGAATGAAAGAAAAAGTTGCTTGGATTTGCGGGTCTCCTTTGTTCTGTCGATGTAGAATCACAAAACCCTTTTTACATCCAGAAAGTGGAGGGTACGTTCCCCTTCATTATGGAAATTCGCAAAGTAGGTCGTAAAGACCAAGGGCTGGTTCAGGTGTAATTCTGAGACTACTTTGGGAAGGAATTTGGGGTGAGTCATGAGGACTACCTTGTCCCTGTGAAATACTGTGTATGGGGGGTCTGTGACCAGGACATGTATTTCAGACATCCTGTGAGTGGAGGTAATGGCCACAAGGAAGGCTGCCTTCCAGGTCAGAAACTTTAAGTCACAGGTTGCTAGAGGCTCAAAAGGTTTACGGGTGCGCATGTCTAACACAAGCTTGATATCCCCTGTGGCTATCAGTCTCCTGACTGGTGGTCTAGTGTGTAGGATACCTTTAAGGAATCTCATAACCAAGGGTAACTAAGCCACTGACATATTGTGTATAGGCACGTGGTAGGCTGAAATCACACAAAGGTGCACCTTTACTGTCGAGTACTGCAGTCTTGCATTTGACAGGTCTAGAAGGTACTCTAACACTTTGTTTGGTGAGCAAGCTAAAAGGGGTCCTGGGCAGATTTTGCACACCTAATGGAAAATCATTTCCACTTTGCTGTGTAAGTCTTCCTAGTAGATGGCTTATGCACTGCTAGGAAGATGTCTGAGATTCTCTGAGAGACGTTGAACCTACCCACTTCTATTTCCTCAGGAGCCAGGTATGGAGATGAAGGGATTGCAGGTTGGGATGGACCACCGGACCTTATGTCAGGAGGTCTGTCCAAAGGGGAAGCGGTCTCAGAGGAACCTCTGATACTCTGTTAACAGAAACCATATCTGACAAGGCCAGTATGGGGTGATGAGAATCATGCAGCCCCCCGTGCCTCCAACTTAAGCAGCACCCTCTTAATTAAGGGAAGAGGAGGAAATGCATACAGAAAGCATCTTGCCCACCACAGACTGAATGAATCCTGACAGAAAGTGCCAGTTTCTGGATTTCTGGAGCAGAATAGAGGCAGTTTTGCATTGAGTGGGGATGCTAAAAAGGTCCAGGTCCAGAATGCCCCATGCTTCAAATAGTGATTGCTCAACATTAGAGTTGAGAGACCACTCATAGATTATGTAGATTGTTCATGCTGTATTAGACTTGCGTCCATATTTATCTTGCCTTGGTATTTTATATTATTTCATATTTATTTGTGATACACCTATCAAGCCCAGACTTAAATGCCTCTGTGGTATTACTCATAACCACCTCTGTTGGTAAGCTGTTCCATAAGGAGGGGACCCTAAGGCTGAACCAATGTCTGCGCTTTCGCAGATTCCATTTCACCATAGTTAACTGCTGTGGATGGCCTCAAGTTGGATATATTCCATGCTTTAGCATCAGGCCATAGTATTTGCTGTTGATACCTTCTGTAGTGCTTTGTGAACCATGCACATGTCACCCATACTCTTCTGTATTGGAGAGTATATAGATCTAGTTCTTTTAGTCTCTCTGGGTACATGAGTTTGTTGCAGCCAGCTATTGCCTTTGTTGCTCTCTTTTGAATTTTTTCGAGTTTGTTAATATCTCTTTTTTTATATGGTGACCAGACCTGTGTCCATATTCCAATTGAGGCCTAGCCAATGCTCGATACAAGGGTAGTATCCACCAGATTGTTCTGGATTCCTGGCAGGTAGACCACCTGGATCAGGGCTTCATGCTTGAGACACCATTCCCACACTCTCATGGCTTCTCTGCACAGAAGGTAAGAGTGTGTTCCACTCTGTTTGTTGATGTAATACATCATTGCCTTGTTGTCCATCTAAAGGAGAATTACTTTGTGATAGAGGATATCCTTCAGGGCTTGAACAGCGTAGAGGACAGCTCTCATCTCCAGGACATTTATGTGCTGCAGGGACTCATCTGGACTCCACAGGCCCAGGATGTGGTGGTCCTGACAGTGAGCAGAGATGCATCCATAGTGATGGTGGTCTGTGTCTCAAGTGGGGCAAAGGGAAAACCTTGGAGAAGGTTGTCTTCCTGAGTCCACCAGGTGAGTGATCTCATTATAGACTGTCACCTTGATGTGGAAATTACAAATGCGTGGTCGGAGACCATGGAGTGCTGAGCATCCATTGTGTGGTTCTCATGCGCAAGTTGGCCAGGGGCACCATGAACACGGAATGATGCCATGAGACCTAGCATCTGCTGCATCGAGAGAGCACAAACTGATTTGTTCTCCTTGATGAAGTAAGCCATTTGGTGAATGTCATTTCTCCTGTCTTCTGGGAGGAAGGCTCTTGCCCTGGAGGTGTCCTGGAGAGCTCCTATGAAGAGAAGTTGTTGGGAGGGTTGAAGCTGCAGTTTCTCCAGGTTCAGAAGAAATCCCATGGATGTGAGGAATTTGGAAGCCATGGAAACTGCTTCCTGTGTCCCTTGTCTGGAGGAGCTCGCTAAGAGCCAATCATCCAGGTATAGGTACACCTGAATTCTGATTTTTCTGAGATGCACCACAAGAACTGCAAAGCACGTTGTAAAGACTCATGACACAGAGGAGAGCCAAAAGGGCAGGACTCTGAGCTGGTAGTGTTGACCCAGAGCCACAAAAAGTAGGTACTTGTGGTGGATTTGGATGTACTGGAATGTGGTAGTAGGCATCTTGCATGTCCAGAGATGCAAGACAATCATTTTAATGAATCAGAGGCAGGAACGTTCCCCACGATATCATCTTGAATTTCTCTTTGAACAGGCATTTGTTTAACTTCCTTAGGTCTAGAATAAGGCACATACCGCCTGTTTTCTTTGGAACTAGCAAGCAGTGGAAGTAGAAACCTGTGTCCTGTACTGCTTGCAGACCACTTCTACTACCCTGTTGTTCAGAAGGCCCTGAATCTCAGAAGCAAGGAGGTCTGACTAAGTGGTAGACAACTTGGGCAGTCGTTTGGGCGCACGATCCGGGGGGGGGGTCTCCGACAAGTTTAGAGGGCATCCCTCTCAAATTATCCTGAGGATCCATCTGTCCATTGTGATGGATTTCCACTGGTTGTAAAATTGAGTCAGATGCCCCCCTACTGCCAAAGAGGAATTCCCCTCAGGCAGTTGAGATGGGACATGGGTCAGGTCTTCAGAGGGTGGCACTGGGCGCCTGTGGGGCCTGTGCCTTCTGCTGCATTTTCTTTTGTGGCTGAGGTGTTTGGTTCTTGTTAAAAGCCCCTCAGCCTTTACCATGAAAGGACTGCTGGTTATGAAATTGCTGTTAGTTTCCACCCCAGTGAGGGGTGGCAGGGGCCAGCCTGCCCGTCTTAATAGCAGTCCTGGTTTTCTGAGTGGCCACCAGTGCCTGCTCTACCTGTGGGCCAAACAAATAAACACCATCAAAGGGAAAATTCATGTCCATCTACTGAGCATCATTAGTGAAGCCCGAAGTCCTTAGCCATGAGTGATGCCGGGTGCAGATCCTGGCTGCTGCTGCTCTAGAGGCAGTGTCAAAGGCATCCATAGCAGCCTTAAGCTAATGATTGTTGGACTCAATGCCCCTAGTGATGGTCTGAAGAAGCTCCGAGTTAACACCCAACTCCGGAACAGCCTCAACTGTTTCTTTGAGTGAATGTCAGAGGGTATACTCATACTGAGAGAAATAGTCCTGATAACTAGCCATATGCCTGCCCAGGGTAGCAGCAGCAAATGCTCGCTTTCTCAGAGTGTCTATTTTATGGGATTCATTATTCACTGGACAAGCCATGGATTCCTGGGGAAGCACAGCTTTGTCATTTTTTGACAGAACCACTAGGGCATCTGCAAAGGTTTGAGAAGCAAGGATTGGTCTATCCTTAGGGGGAGCATACTTCCTATCTATGGACTTAGCCATGGAAGGAATGAGCGTCGGTCTGTCCCACACCATTTGTGAAAGAGTCTCAAAAGAGGGTTGCACCAGTGGCGTTAGTTCCACAGGGAGTTCAGAAACATGCAGATATTGAAGGCACAACATTTTCCCAGGATCCACCTCAGAAGTCTGAAGAGAGAAGGTAGAATTCATATTCTTCGATAGAGATGTAAAAGAGAGGTCCTCGACCACAGGCTCTGCTGAATCGGAGGGCTTACTCTTCACTCCAAAAAATAAATCCTCATCCAGACTGTCCCCTAACTGTAGATCAGGATCAGACTCAACATAGTCTCCCACTACCCCAGAAGGAATAGTATAGATAGGAAAGGGAGGAAGAAGGGTAGGAGGTGCAACTCCCTGAATCAGAGTTGAAAACCCAGGCACCTGAGGTGGCAGCATGCGTGGCATCGGCAACAGCACCGAGGGTGGCACCACGATCAACACTGGCCAAGCAAGCCCGGCCCGGTGGTGCTGAGGGTTGAGGCATGGATGCCATACCTCACGCCACGCCGGCGACCTGGGTTCAAGAACGAGCCCGGGCCGCTGGGGGTCGGCGGGGAGGGAAGAGATTGAGCGTCCATAGGACTGCTCTCTCTTCCTGGGGAGGGTTAGGGAGAAGCACTCGCTCCTGGAGCGGCCTCTAGTGGTGATCCAGGGGCACCCAGCGTGGCAACACAGCGGACGCACTAGGGCAGAGTTGCGGCTTAACGTTGTCTTGCCTGCCGCACTCCAAGGAGACAAGTAAGAAAAAGTCAAAAATGCCTCACACACCTTTGGTGAGATGATGGTGGCCCCAGGGGATTTTACCCACATCCCAAGCACTGGCTCAACACACCCAGGATCATCCTCCATGCCCGACCCGATGACCAATCAGGTAGGCATCTCACACTTAAAGAGTTAGCCACCGAAAGAGGGCGGAATCAGCCCCAGAGATGGTACCTGGGGTCGAGCCTGTCTGTGGTCATTTTGGGGAGGGGATCAGAGGAGAGGCGGGGGTTCAGGCTGGGAATAGGGCAGACTCTGAGTAGGCACTCCTGAAGGATACCTGAGGGTGTGGAAGAAACAAAGTTTAAAAAAAAAAAACACTGGCCAAGCTCCTGGGATCCCCAAACCCAACACCAGGACACCCAAAGCTGGAGATCTGAAAGTATGAAGAGGAGTAGGAGGAGAAAGCAGTACATGTGCCGGGCCCTGCACCGCAGTCATGTAAGGGGGAAAGCACAAGGAAGTGGCATGAATGACACCGAAGGTGTCATATGACTAGGCTGACCCAGCTTCTCTGCCCGCAGGCTCAGGGCCCCAGGCCCGAAGGCCCCAGGGTCTGGTCCGCAGACAAGGGCAGTCAAGACAACCACTGGACTCACTGCTCCATAAGAGTGGCCCAACGCTGAAATTGCTCACCAGAAGACCCTGGGGGACTCTGGAGCAGAGGACTGAGGCCACAGGCAACCCCAATGGAGCCAGGGTCAGCCCACTACCAACAATCTCCGTGCAGATGTACCAGAGGGCGACCTCAAGAGGTACCACTTCTTCTTCTTCGACTGGTGAGAGAAGAAGAGCTCGAGGCCAAGCAGTGCCAAGCCTCCAACCTCAATCAGAAATGGGCCTGCTTCTTTTTGTGCTTTCGGGAGGACCAGCACCAGACTGCCCGTGGTCAGACCCACCCTGCAAAGAGGGTGGCAGACAGGGC
The DNA here is from genome assembly GCA_016271365.2 of Neoceratodus forsteri. NCBI lineage: Eukaryota > Metazoa > Chordata > Ceratodontiformes > Ceratodontidae > Neoceratodus > Neoceratodus forsteri. The sequence continues at coordinate 345,150,927 of CM028133.1, read as the reverse complement.
ACAGCCCTGCTGTTAAAACAGCTTTCAAGAGAAGTCTCCCTACTGGCACCAGCGTGGGCTGAAGAAGACTTCTTTTTTTTGTTGCTTCACATGAAATGAAACGTAAAACTTTTTCTTTTATTTTTTTTTAATAAATAAATATTAGAAGAACTAAACCACATCAAATAGTGAACAACTATGCTGCTGTCGTATAGGATTGAAGATCTGACTCCCGATGGGTGAGCGATGTCGTCACTGAAGGGCACTCGATGGTGGGGGGGAAAAAAGGAACTGAGGTGGTTAGAGGGTCAATGCTGAGATAGCCTATATGGTACGAGCTAGCCTCGTGGTGCCGTGCATGCATGGTCCTACCTCAACGCCAGCCCTCCTGAAGATTTTTTAGCTTCCACTGGGTCCTAGCACCTCCAGCATAGTCCCACTAGTGTGAATGAGTGGTGGAGACTTTAAGTCCAGAAGATCTTATCGACTCAGACATTTTCTTTGACCTAGCAATGACCTTGACATTATGGCCCAACTCTTTTCTTGGATATGTTAGGTAGTGAGGGCCTATCTGGCTAAAATGTTGGGAGCTTCCATTCCCACCTGTAGGACCAGCTTCAGATAGTCCAGCTTAGTGATACCCTATCCATCCCTCCCTCTATCTATCAAGTCCAGTGTCCCTCAGGGCTCCATTTTCAGCTCAGTCCTTTTCTCCATCTTCTTAAACAACCTGCCACCTTCCAGTGTCTTCTCACACATTCACATGCATGTGGATGACACAGTTCTGTTTGCTTCCAGTGCCATGGTCCCTGAGCTAGAATCATCACTCCTACATGACTTTGACAAGGTACAATGCTGAATCTACTCAAACTTGATCACATTAAATGTAAAAAAAGACTGTCCCCATGACTTTTAGCCCTAGGTAGAGAAGAGCAAAGCTTCAATATACCTCTGTCTTCAGCACTATAGATGGTAACTTGCTTGAAGTGGTACTTCACTTCAAGTACCAAGGGAGATGGCTGGACCAGAATCTCAGCTTTTCTACACACACTGACACCTTGCATAAGAAACTCCACCTAAGCAGTGTGTCTTGTACTGCAACAAATCTGTGTTTCTCTCCTATTCTGTTACAAGGTTGTCCTCAAGTTACGCCATGTGCACTATTGAATAAAATAAAAAAAAGTCTCTGTTTAATACTTGGGGCAGACAGCACATATCAGCGTGCTGCCACCAATTCACCGCACCACACAATTCAGGAGGCGACCAGGAGGTGGGCGGTACTCTGGCAGTGGGAGGGAGTGAACGAACAGCAGGCAGCATGAGGGATGACTTAGGGGGGGCCTAGGAGGGCCAACAGAACATGCGGTGATGCGGCTCTTCTCTGCCACCAACGGGGAACTGAAATTAAACTTTAAAAACAAATTAAGGGGTAAAACAATAAAATGACGGGGCTCTTAAGCCCAAAATAACCGAACTGGTCACTCTCTTTCTTCGTGGTGCCCCGATGGCACCACCGACTACGCCACACAACTTCGGGGCAAACAGCAGCTTCTCGGTGGCTTCACTAGTTGGAGCCAGAGCAGGCACACAGAACAGCCCTTGGGGAATGGCTTCAACCCACCAGGTAAGCCTTCCTGATTCCCCTTAACTTTCTGTGTCCTCTCCTCTCCACGGCTAGCTGGAACTGACTACTAAAACAGTTTAATATTTGAAGATAAACCTTCTAGTTCTAGAGTGTTTTGGACTGGAATGCTGTGCATGAGCAGCTCAGCACAGCATTCCATCCAAGCCATTGTTTTGTGTGCTGCAATTAATTCTGCTTGTTGACAGTGATTTAAGTGCACAGGGCACATTTCTTTATTATTTCCAGTGTTTCTCCACTAAAGGAAGGAGAATTAACATTTGAGGCCCCTTTTATCTCTACCCTGCAGTCTCCACCTGCAACAGGCACCCTGGGCACCTGTAAACCTCCTAATTCAATTGTTTATTTGATTTTTCTGTGATGTCCCAACTTTGGAGCATTACAAAAACACTTAAAATTCAGGCACGCACTACCACATATTGTACTGACACTGTATGAAAGGTACAAAAGATGAAATTTATTGCATAATAAAATAAAAGAGCCCCCGCCTGACACATTTCAGGTCCCTCCTGGGCCCTTTCTCAAAGAAAGGGTCCAGGAGGGACCTGAAATGCATCAGGTGGGCACTTTTTTATTTTATTATGCACTAAATGTCCTCTTTTGTACCTTTCATACGGTGTCAGTATGATATGTGGTGTGAGTGCCCAAATTAAGTGTTTTATATTTAGATACAATTCAGTTTATATTTCATATATTTTCTATAATCTTTCCCTTTTTTCTTTATTACTGAGGACAGTTGTATAAAAAAGGATTACTGTCCCTTAGACTTTAGCTGCTGTTCTGCATGCCATCACCTGGTATCTTAATCCCCTGTTTATGGCATCATAATTAATACCACAGCAACTGACTGTGATGTCATAAATAGAACTGTGATGTCTGGTGTAGGCAAGCAGCCAGAGCATATAGGGCAGTTATCCTGTTTACATGCAAATGTCCTTAATAATTAAGAAGTAAGGGTAAATTACTATATATATATATATATATATATATATATATATATATATATATATAATAAAATACAAGCTGAATTGTATCTAAATATTACAGTTTTCCAAAGTTGTCACAATAGCATCAGGGGCTCTTTAAATCCAGGAAACATCAGCTTGCATGGGTGTTATTGTGATTATAAATATAATGGTGTTAGTTTTTTCTTAAATCGTTTTTTTTAAAAAGAAAAACACACTTTAGATAAGTATGTGCTGCACCGCTCTGTATAGTGTACTTCTAAGAGATTAACTCCCAGTACAGCTACCAATCAGAACACACTCTGGCCTCATAAATAATCCATTTGACTTATAATTTCCAAGCTGGAATTCCAGCAAAGTTTACATTTTTATAAGTGTATTTCTAAAACACTGATGTTAATTGAGAAAAATGCTGTTCAAATTTATTCCTCCCCATCTCCTTTTCCCTCCTTGAATCCCCCTTGTCCCCTACCCCAATGATGGCCTTCTCAGCTGGTGAAAACTGTTTTATCTCTTTACTACCTGGAGTGCGCTTTGAAGTCTGAACTTTCTGTTGCTTAAATTTGATACAAAATGTCTGTCCAGACAAAACTGAGTTAAGTTATATCATGATGTTTCTTTAAGGAAGTTTTATTCCTGAGAAATTGGGAAAAGGAAGCAGTGACAAAACATAGCATAGTAGTACATTTTAATACTATTGTATTTGTATTTAATAAGACAACATTTTGTTACAAATATACCTTCAAGTCATAAATAAAGCAGTGTTTTGTGTTCCCTGTAATCATTACATTATCCTGGAAACAATTTTCCTTTTTCAAAGCTAGCCATCATTCTTGTCACCAACAATGGCAAGCCAACAGAAATTTCAAAGAGAGTCCAAATTATAGAATGTTTGTTTGCTGGTGATAATGCTCCATGAAATAAAATTAAGCAATGAAGCCTAATTGAGTAGATATATAATGATGTAATAATGACCATGACTAAGTTATCTGTAATGCGGCCAAGTTCATTATAGAAGTATATAATGAGAATTTTATTGATCTTATAATCTTTAAAAAAAATATTTGAAAGCTTTTGATTCTGTTTTATTTTACTCACCTTACTGTGTCTGGTGGATTCAAAAGTCAGCTACCAATGAGATATTCAGACTGGCTTTAATGGACAATACCACCTCTGTAGCATGCATAATACAGCTTCACTTCATATGAAACTTTTAAAAAGTAATACTGAGACTAGCAAGTAACTTCGATTTATTGTTGTAACTGTGAAAAGGACAAGGGATACATAGAAGTACATGTTACACTGTATGTCTTTCACCATGTTCTAAGTTTTGCACTGATTATTTTTAGCCCTGTTTCCACGTGTCTCTTCTGATAGTACTGTGGTACCTTTCTTCAGATGAATTCCATACGTGAACAGCAATCTCCAACACGGACATCAAGTCCTCATTCATGAGTCAGCTGCAGGGTGATGTACCCTAGGCTCTGTTTCCCACAGTGGGTCTGCTCTATACTTGTCCAGAGAGACAGAGATATACAGTAGTAACATAGTACAGCAGAGACGAAAGTGACTTGAGGTTCATCTTGTCTGCTCCTCCAGCAGTATAACATTAACTACACCCAATAATGGAAGGGGCATTGCACAATCCCAAATGTTTTACACTGACCTTTTGACAGACACTGCTCTTCAGTGTTAGTGATTCCGTAAATAGCTCATTTGTGTCTGGGGCTGGAAGATCAGAAGTTTGTTTTGTGTTCTAGTCCTACTCCAGTAACATGGGCTAATGCATAACACTGATACTGTAGTGGGGCACAAGGGTGGGGGGGGGGCTGAGGAACTGAAGTCCCTCCTGTGGATCTCTACTATCTGTCCAGTCAGAAGTTAAGATCCTATGGAACTGATTGTAAGAGAAACTTTGCCTGGCATCCTGGCCAACAATTTGTAAAACAGATCCATGACCCCTCCCCCCAGAATGCACCTGGAAACAAGCTGTTGCAGTACATCTCCATGTGTGTTTCCAAGTCAACAATTAAAAAAATAAATAAATAGATGAAACGCCTGCATCATAAGGGTTGCTTGAGCCACTGGGTAAGTACATCAGGAGAGCACTAAAGTAGCCGGCCTGGTGGTGCTGAGGGCTGAGGCACTGGATGCCTTACCTTGTGCTACATCAGTGACCCATTTTTGGGAACAAGCACAGGCCACCGGGGGTCAATAGGGGAGGAGAAGGATCGAGTGTCCAGTAGACTGCTCTCCCTCTCCGGGAAGGGGGATCCTCAGTAGTCGGTGCTCATCTGCCCCCTGGTGGAGACTGGGGACAGGGTGCTGTGCTGCAGCAGGGGGGGAGCTGGGGCAGATGCTTGGAGGAAGTGCATGCAGATGCATGTATGCTCCCCTCTGCTGGTGTCACTGCACGCCCCAGCTCCTAGGGGAGAAAACCAGAGAAAAAGTGATGCTGTGGCAAAATGGTAGTGGGCACCTCGCAGGCTCCACTCCTGGCTAGCCATGGTGCTGGCTCACTGAATCTGGACTCCAGTAGGGGTTGGAGAACCCCACCGGCCCCACCAGGGGGGTAAGCCCTGGGAGTTCAGGTCAGCGCCAGATGGTGGACGTCAGAAACGGGTTGGGGGTGCCCTCCCGAGGTCAAGCCGGCATAAGGAGGAAAACGCAGTAACAAAAAAAAAGGGAGAACACTAAAGTTAGATTAGAAGAGAATGAAGAAATATAAATGGCACAAGGTCCTTTATGGACAAATATAAACTTGCAGCCACCCATCAAAGGATTTTGTCATTTGTGCAAGTTTTAGGAAGCCACCTAAATGACAATCACATTTTACATTTTCCTTCTTTTCCCTAACTCTCCAGTCTGCCACTCCCTCTGCTCCTAAACACGGAAGGAAACAATTATAGCTCCGTCTGTCAGACTGATTTACTTTACATGCAATTTAGGAAAGTTAAAGTTTGCTTACAGCCATGAACCACATCTGCTGGAGAAAAAAGTTTGCTGTAAACTTGTAATTATGGAGTACAGTGGTGTGTCACTTTCAGTTTACTCCACAGCTCAGGCAGAACTGAGGACTGGAATTAGGTCAGAGATTCTTACAGGAACAGCTACAAACAGCCAACTGAAAAAATAATGGATAGCATTCTTTTTGTAAAAACTAGAAGGAAATTGGGTTAAATTAGTTATACAGTTTAGGTCCATTTGTCTTACTAAAATATGTTGTTTCTATGGGTTGCTGTTCTCATAGATCAGGAATGTTGTCTTTACCTCCCCTGTGATTCTTCCAGTCAGTAGTTATGCAGTAGTTTTATCAGATGTTAACTGTCTAGCTGGCTTTAGAGTGACAAGCAGTAGTAGACCCTATTGGCATGCTGACAACCTGGATTCTCTACCCAGCACATGACAGTAGGAGCAGAGGCAAGCAAGGAAGGTGATGAGCACCTGTGAGGGTGCAGCCTTCATGGAAAGGTGTCTCAGAGAGCTGCACCTAGGGGCAGGGTTTAAAGTGGGCCAAATCTTGGGGGTTGGGGGAGATGGTGGGTGGGTCTCAGACCCAGCAAAAGATTTCTGAGAGATTTGAGCTGGAGTCTCTCAGGGTCTAAAAGCAGGGCCCTTACTCCATGTTCGTTTCCTTTTACCATGACTTCAAGAGGGCAGTATGGCCCTTAGTTCCTTTGTCTCTGTTTCCAACAGTATCTTCATGTTCTGACTTCTGACTGACAAATTAGATAATAATGAAAAGGAAACTTCAACACTATGAAGGAAAAAAGGGACTTCCACAGCAGTAGTCCATGCATCTTTTTATAATTATGACCCCTAGAGACCCAGCATTTTTTTCTGCAAACTTTATGCACTGCCTGGGGTGGCATAGTTGAGGTGCTTTTAGAGGCGTGGATGTTCATGTGATGCCTGGTCCCCCTGTGTTTTTGGGTGTATGCCTGCACAACACAGTGATGTGGGTGGGGACTTACACAAGGAAAACTTCAGTGTGCTCTGACATATGACACACACACTGGCCCCTATGTCTCTTTGCCATATATCTGCCCTTGCCTTCACAAGCCATAAATGTGTTATTGCCAGCTTGCTGGGGCCCAACTGCAGGTGGTTTCTGATGGGGTGGCCTGCTGAGAGGTACCCATTCTAAAGAGGAGCTGGTGATTTGGCAAGATGCATAGACTGGCAGAGGCTTGTCCAGCTGAACAAAAAGAATAAGGAGCCAGGTGGAACCGAGCAAGCTGGGGGCTGAACAAAATGCTGAAAATAATACATAAACAAATGGCTGTATAGGTAGTTATAATAAGAATATTACACACATCCGAGGTGTGGGATGTCACAAAAACCCAGAGAGCTTTGCTCCCAAGGTTTATAAAGACATCCTACACCGAGGGTGTATGTAAAATTTGAGCTTTACACACCTTCCAGCATTTGTTTTATATAATTGCTGGGAAAAGTGTTTTTTCACCATAGCAATTATATAAAATATAAATACATTGCTGTTCAGCTGTGATCTGGTGGGGATGAAGCATGGTTCACTACTCAGCGGCTTCTGAAACCTTTACTTTTCTTTAAGGGATCACAAGAGTCATAAAGTCAGTCCAATGACAGCAGGCCATCGTTTTTTAATTTACTTACCACCGAGTGCTAGTCATGGTGAAGTCTCCAGAAGTTAGGAAGGAAAGAGTGGCATCTGGCACATGCGTGGAGTATGGGAAACCTGGCACATGTTCGCTATTATAACCGGGTTTCCCTATGGGAAAAAACACTGCCCAGTAATTATATTAAATATCTGATCTGAACTTTGAAAAAGGTACTTTAACTTAGGGTAGCAAACTATTCTAATTGCCTGATCTGATCAAAAAGCCAATATCTGATAACATCTTACAACCACAGGACATATCCAGTAAGGGCCTGTACACGCTATGCAGTGTATTTAAAAATATTTGAAGAACATTTCCTATCTGAGTTAAAACATTTTGCTGGTGCCTCCAGATTGTACTTCGACACTGTGATAGCCTGAGAGAGAGTTCACAGACATGACTGCAGCACTAGCACAAAGCACTATGGGTACTAACATAGGAACATAGAAACTGCAGCAGCAGAAGTCCATATGGTCTATCAAGTCTGCTCGATATGGGCCCAGCGTTAATCTGCTTAGAGTGAGTCCTGTCCCCCCCCATTATAACTGCAACCCTCCGCTTGAATCTTTCCCAGCCCCCTCTTGAATCCACCAATCAACTTATGGCTGATACCTGCTGACAGTTCGCTCCACCCTGTCACCACCCACTCTGTAAAGAAGTATTTTCTGACTTATTTCTTGAACCTTCCTCTCACCAGTTTGCAATGGTGCCCTCTTGTGCTTCTGTTCTCACTCAAGCTAAAGATGTTCCCAAGATGTACCCTGTTAACACCCTTTAGATATTTAAAGGTTTCAATCATGCCAGTTCCTTTCCCTTCTATCTTCCAATGAATACATATCAAGACTCCCCAACCTACCCTCATGTGATTTGTCCTGTTGCCCCTTAATAAGTTGTGTAGCTCTTCTCTGTGCCGCCTCTAGAAGACTTATGTCTTTTGTTATGTAGAGACACCAATACTGCACACAGTACTCCAGGTGCAACCGCATCATAAATCTGCACGCCAGGAGGATCACCTCCCTTCTTCCACTTGTGAACCCCCTTGCTATGCACCCCATCATCCTTTTTACAGCTGCAGTAGGTGAAGCCCTGCAGATGTCTTGCAGTCACTGTACAGAAATGGGAGCTTACAGGATACCAAACTGACTTTTTAAATAGTGGAGGTGAACGGCAATCATTGTGCATCCACCTCACTATTCTGTCTGTCAGTACCAGTGAAACATGACACTGTCTGCTGTGCTAAGATTGCCACTGGAGTTTTCTGCGCATGTGTGATGGCTCGAACAAGTGCACTGAACTCCAGTGGGCATGGCAGCAGAGTCCACCAAGCCCAGAGCGAGTCATCATGCATGCCCAGAGAACTCCAACAGCCATCCTGGACATGACAGATAGTGTCGTGTTCCACCAGACCTTGGCTGCAGCCATATTGTCTCTTGCTAGACTTTGTTGCTTTGGCTACTGCTCTTTGACACTGTGCAGCCTGTTTAAGATTGCCTGTTACACAGTGCAGCCTGTTTAAGATTGCCTGTTATAAGTATTCCCAGATCTTTTTCCTCTTCAGTTGCTGTGACCTTCACCCCACCCAGCATGAATTTGTCTCTCGGGATTTTGCAGGCAATGTGCATGACTTTGCACTTCTTCACATTAAACTCCAGTTGCCAGATACTAGATCATCTTTCCAACTTTGTAAGGCACTTCCTTATTTCTCTTACTCCTTCGTCAGTGTCCACCCACCTACCCACCCACCGAGTTTGGTGTAATATGCAAAAAGACAAATGTTACCACTTGAGCCCTCCCTTATGTCATTTATGAAAGCATTAAACAACATTGATCCTAACACTAACCTACCGCAGTACTGTGGGGTACTGCAGTGCATGCCAATACACTCGTGATCAGGCTCTGAAGCAGATTTCAGGAAGAGTGACACTGATCAAGTAGAGCATTGTGCACTCAGGAATGTATATACATTTTTTAAGTTCCTAATAGCTCAGAAAAAAAATTGATTTTGTTCTGCCAGTGGTTGCCTTAACCCGCGTTACAACATGAGTCATGTCCACACTGCTGTTAATACCACTTTACACCCTCAGAGTGCGAGCTTTAGTGCACCCCATCATTAGGGTGCCAAAACCACAACTTGCCACCCCCTTCCTGAGTTCTGCCCCTGCCCCAAAGAATCCTAAGTAAGGGGGTGGGGCTGTGGAGCAAAATGCGATCAGCAAAATTGCCGATTGAAGCCCTAATAATGGGCACACTACCACTGATGCGTTCCAAGGGTAGAACTGTTATTATGGGTTAAGTGGACCGTATTGGTCCAATACTATGCTGAAGCCTAGCACTGAGCATGATATGAACATGGTTTTAGAACACAGATTGTAGCATGGTGTTTGTCATGCTACAATCTGGACACAAACTTTTTAAACTGTTTTACTAAAGTTAAAATGCTTTAAAAGCCACAGTGTACACATGAACTAGGTGTCTCAAATTTCTACAAGAAGAAAAATGCACTTGGCTCAAGAAGTTAACTTTTTCTATATAATGAACTGTCATAATTATTGAGAAAACTTCACTAACTTTTTATTTATTTATTAATTAATTATTCGGAGAAACACCTTTGAGCAAATCTGCTCATTTACTAAGGTTCCAAGTCAGTTACAGATCATAGGTGTACTTCGATAGTCTACAGGGAGTACTAGCAGAAAAGAAACAATAATAACAGCAAGCAACAGTGAGGTAATGGGTTATAACACAATTACACATACTGTACAACAAGATTATACAACATAATATATGGAAGGATGTCATAATATAACTTGGCACCACAATTTCAGTACATTACCAATTAAAACTAACCCAAGGAAAAAATAATTATTTCAGTTCAAACTTTAATTCAAATTAAAAAAAAGCTGGCATTACACAAAACCATAACAAACCTCATACAGTGCTGTGCTTATGTTTTGGTGAGATTTTCAGTTTTTCTGGGTTCTTTAACTGTCATCTATTCTGTCCCTTATTAATTTCATGTGGCTGCTGTCAACCTCCAAGTGCCTCCTGACAATTGTTAAACCTCATGGTGTATTGCACTTTGTATTGGTTCTCTCCCCCCTGCTCCCATCCCTCTTTACATTTTTCCCCAGAATAGATAGTGAGTTTGAGGCACCAGTGGACAAAAAAACAGTGCTACAAGATGCTCAGGTATGCTATTAAACATTATCACTAGGTGCATGAAGGGCAGAGCCAGGAAACCATGCTGGCTGAAGAGTGAAGTGCTGGAGGGGATGAGGGCAAAGAGTACAGGAAATTCAGGAGAACAAGGAAGGAGAAGGATAGGGAGGCTTACGGGAATTGGTCCAAGGTGGTGACCAAATGGGTAAGAATGGCCAAGGCCTCCAGTGAGCTAAGGTTAGCACAGGGTATAAAGGAAGGGGAGAAGGACTTCTTTATATATGTCAGGAAAAAGAGGAAGTGCAAAGATCATATAGTGAGGATAAAGTGGGGAGGGTAATGGATGGAAAAAGGAGAGGAACAAGCGGAAGTACTGAATGAGTACTTTTGCTCTGTTTTCACTAAGGAGAAGGATAGACTACTGCCACATTGGACTGTGAGGGTGGGGGAGGGGGAAAGGAGATGACAGACACAATGATCATGGAGAGTAGAGTGCTAGAGGGGTTGAGGACCCTAAGGGTGGACAAGGCACTGGGGATGGCATCCACCCCAGGGTGTTGAGGGAGATGGCGGAGGTGTTGTCTGAGACGCTGGTGGATCTGCTTAGCATCTCCCTGGATATAGGTTGTGTGCCTCAGGACTGGAGGGTGGCCCATGTGGTGCCCATACACAAGAGTGGGCCTAGGGATGAGTCAGGCAATTATCAGCCTGTAAGTTTCACTTCCATAGTGGGAAAACTTATGGTGATGATAATAAATGAGAGGTTGGTGTCGTTCCTTGAGGACAATGGCCTCCAGGATGGATGGAAGTACAGGTTCATTTCAGGGAGGTCTTGTCAGACAAATCTAATAGAGTATGATGACTTGGGTAACAAGGGAGCTGGATGGGGGTCATGCGGTAGATGTACTGTACTTGAACTTCAACAAGGCCTTCGATACAGTGCCACATGGGAGACTGGAGGGGAAGATGACTGCTGTGGGGGTGGGAAGAAAGCTGACAAACTAAATAACTGGCTACAGGGCTGGATGCAGTGGGTGGTTTGGGGGGCGAGCCCTCGACACCCAGAACGGTGACAAGTGGTGTGCCACAGGGATCAGTGCTATTTGGACTTTATATCTCAGATATTGCTTACAGAGTTGGGAGCAGGGTTAGTCTGTTCACAGATGATACCAAAATGGGGATGGCGGTGGATGAAGAGGATGGTTGGAAGCAATTGCAAGGGGACCTAACCAGACAGGAGGTGTGGTCAGAGAAGTGGTAGTTGGGATTCAAGGCAAGTAAGTGCAAGGTTATGCACATTGGGGCAAAGAACCCAAGGAGGGACTACAGGCTGGGTGGGGTGAGGCTGGGGATCACCGAGGAAGAGAAGGACCTGGGATGTTGGTTAACAGGGAGCATGATCAACTCTGCCCAGTGCAGGAAAGCAGTGGCTAAGGCAAACAGGATGCTGGCTGTATCATAAGGGGCTTCTCGTCCAGGCATAGGGAGGTGATCCTGCCCCTCTACAGATCTTTGGTCAGGCTGCACTTTGAGTACTGTGTGCAGTATTGACGGCCATATCTGAAGAAGGACATTAAATTACTGGAGGGGGTGCAATGGAAGGCAACAAAAATGTTGCAGGGGATGGAAGGAAAGGCCTATGAAGATAGGTTGCAGGAGCTAAATATAGACACACTGGTGGAGAGGAGAGATGGGGGACATGATTGAAACGTTCAAACTTGAGTGGGGTAAACAAACCAAGTACTAAAGGAGTGTAAATTGAAGAACAGTAGGACACAAGGGGACACAGGTTAAGATTGGAGGGTGGAAGATTCTGGAGGGAGATGAGGAGACACTACTTCACTGAGAGGGTGTTATCTAAATGTAATGCTCTACCAAAGGTGGTGGTATCATGTAAGACAGTAGGAAGTTTTAAGAGGGAGTGGGACAAAGCAAAAGGGAGGGTCTGGGTGCCAGGGGCTGAGGCAGTTATGGGAGAGACAGATGGGAAGGGGGGTTGGGGCAGCTGCAATCTAGGGTGCTGGTTACACATTCGGGCAGACATCGATAGACCTGAAGTTCTGTTTCTGCTGGCAGTTTCGCATGTTCGTATCACTAATTCAAGTTCTCTTGCCTCGCACATCTGAACAAATTGATTTATTTGTAACCCCTAGGTGGCACTATCCCAAGGGCTACTACCCCTGCCTGCCTAACTACTAACAGGTTGAGGGGCCTAGGTCTAATGGTGAGTGCCTCCACCCAGAGTTCAGGGTTTGCGGTAGTTAAACTAACTTGGTCACAGCCCTCTGGGACACTGCGACCCCCCTTTCTTCCCACTAGTGGCCCACACAATATATCAGAATTACCTTCACAGTATACACTTACCCCCAGGACTGGTTCAGTCAGCGGGACTCTGGAGACTCCCTGTAAAACAAGATGATACAGTGCAAAGACCACAGTACAATACTTTAACTTAAACGAATACCTCAGGCAGTGTAACTTTGCTGAAACAAACAGATCTGATTTATTTAGGGGGATATAACAAGGACAGGGGGAAATCAGGTTAATTAGTTTAAACGCATTAATAATCATAGTACTGTGCACATATTTCAGAATCCCAAATGTCCTAAATGTCACTCTTACTGGGTACTCAGGCAATAAGAGGCTAGCCTATTTGGTGCAGCTGGTTGGGGCCCTGAAGATGGAAAATGCCCAAATTGTAATCCGGAGCCGGTTGGCTCAGTTCGTGAAGAAATTCAACACAATTAGATGACACACTTGCAATTCGATAAACCGATGGCAGGGAGCTACCCAGCTTGCACTCACAGCCCAATACTGAAAACTGAATGAGAGGTAGGTTGTCCTGGATTGCCAGGAGGAACAGACCATGTGGGCAAGGTCCTTGTGACTGTACCCCAATGCAGTTTTGAGCAAATGAATGTAGTCTGGATTAAGCTGGGGTTTGCTTCCAGCTTCATACACTCAATTCACTGTACAGGGGATTTGAAACGCGAGTCCCCACAAGCACTACACACATTTATATGTAAAAGGAAAATACTATACCAGGCAGGCTGCTTCTCTATCCCGATTGCAATTACTGCACAGTACCCGGGAGAACACACAGCAGATTCAGTTCCTGACAGACCGAGCGCGATTCAACAATTTCTCCAGTCTTCTACAGGGTGAGCCTGGTTCCTACTCTTCAGATCTCCTTGATTCTCTTCACAGGTCAGATTCAGTCCGAACAAGCACTTGCACAAGCTGCAGACCAAAACTTGGGGCCTTACATGCGTTTCCCGACCAAAACTGCACACCGAAGGAGCACAGGGCTCCTTCCCTCTTCACTGCCAGAGCTAAACTGAAACTCCAGTAGACAAAACCAGGCACTTCCTATGAGTTCCTCCCAGTTCTTGGCTGGTTTGGCTGTCACTCACAATAAACTCCCCCTGTTGGTGTAAAAAGGCGCCGAGGTCAAAACTACATTTCCCAGAAGCATCTGCCATACAGTCCCATTGTGGCTGGCTCAAGAGGAGAGTCCACATTCTGATTCGCCCAGAGCAGGCTCCAATTTAAAGGATCCCCACATTGATTGGTCCAATTCAGCAGTTCAGGACCAACATGAGGGAGACAGTCCTGGCTATAAGAAAGCAGGTTAAAACAAACTGCACTTTCATTATCATTTTAACAGGTTACAAGCAAACAATTACATCTTCTGAAAGAGCTCTCTCTGCCCATATAGTGACTGCAGTTTGGAGTGATTTGCTCAGTGGCCCATATGGGAACACAAGCAGGGAAACACACAGACCCCCCATTTAAAACGAATTATGTCTGCAAGCAGACAGCTCTTAAAGAGACAGTACCAGAGGCTCTAAAAGCACTCACAGATACGTGGCTTAAACGCCAAACACCATTCAGGCTTGAAGCATTCAAGCAAGCTCCTGGAAGACTTTTGGGAAACCTCATTTGCAGGGCGGTTACATATTTATTTTATTTATTATTGAAATCTTTGGAGAATACCTTTGAGCACAGGCGTTCATTTACAAAGGTTCCATGTCAAATACACAGTCACAAAAAAATGACATGTACAATAAGCAATTCCAGAGGAAATGCATCTGAGTCAGGCTCAAAACACTTATGATAGATCAGTTACATACAGTTTTGAAAAAAATCTATACAGATCATTGTATAAAAAGTCACAGGATATGTACAGAGAGAAACCGAATAAACAGTTTAACAGTTACAAATTCGCTGGACTGTAAGAGCAGACTGCAAAGATCTCTTAAACTGACTAATCTTGGGGAGATTCAGCAGAGTATCAGGCAGTTCATTTAACCATTTAATGACCCTGGCAACAAATGACCACTTGCCCAGCTGATTATGCTGGAATGAAGGCTTAAGGGCTTTCCTGGCTATATTCCTGGTATTGTATTGGCTGGAGATGGTACAGAAACAATTTGGTAAAGCATGGGGTGTTAGGCCCAGGAGCACCTTTCTAGCTAGCAAATAGGTCTGGAGCTTTATTCTGCAGGATGAAGGTAGCCAGTTAGTGAGTGTGTAAAGGGTGCAACTATGAGTGTGGTTATCTGCACCAAGTACAAAGCAGCATTACTTATTACAGATAAGCTTTACTCTGTTTAGCACCATGTCACAGGCAGGGAGGCCATAATTTATAAGTGACAGAATGGAGCTGGCTACAATAAGGTGTCTAGCATCCCCAATGAGATTGTTCTGATTATGGTACAGGGCGCCCAGTCTTCTGTTAACTATGGCCACTAGACTGTCAACATGGGGGCCAAAGATAAGGTGTTATCCAGAGTTACTGTAAGGTATCTGAAGGTCTTCACCAGTTCAATGTTTTGTCCCTGGCCATTTCAAATGATAAAGGATGGAACTTTCCTCTTCTGTAGAAGACTAGAGAGCGTGGTCTTTGGGTTTTGTTTTTTGGGGGTTGGTAATTGAGGGCCAGTTTGTTAGTGGAGAATCAACTTCCTAGTGACCTGAAGTTACTTTGGAAGTGCATTTGATGTGGGGAGGATGTAAGGTTATTGTATTCAATAGTAGGCATAACTGACACATGTGGGGAGCTATCCGAGCTTACTACTGTGATGTCATCACTGCTCCCTCTGCTTAGAATCTGCACATAAGATTCAAGAAGCTGGATTAAGGGTACAGGTGATGACTCATGGACTTGACACCAATGGATTGTGTGTGACACTGTTCATAGAAACATAGAAACATAGACTTTGACTGCAGATAAGGACCACTTGGCCCACCTAGTCTGCCCATTTCCCTACCTACAGGATAAGCTGCAGATCCTAGTTAACCAACAGCCTATTTCTTCCTACCCCCAACAAGAATTGCCTTATGTTTGACCCATGCATTCTTGAATTCTCCCACAGTTTTAGACCCCACAAACTCCTCCGGAAGGCTGTTCCATGCGTCCACCACCCTCTCTGTGAAAAAATACTTCCTCACATTGCCCCTAAACCGTCCCCCCTCTATCTTCAAATTGTGTCCCCTTGTTCTTTCACATCTCTTTTTCTAAAAGATGCTACCCTCTTCGACTTGTTGATTCCACTGAGGTACTTCAAACTTTCTATCATGTCCCCCCCCCCTTCCTCAAGGGTATACATATTAAGCTCATTTAAATAAAATACAAAATCACACATGCCCACACAACGCAAAGCATCATGGGCTGCATATGCAAATCACCACAGAATGTTATGCTGGTCCAACTTTAAGCAGAATTGCATGGTGCCGAAAGGCCTTTCACACAGTTTGCAAAGGGTGCTAACAGATGACATATACATTTTAGTCTCTCCTCATATGGCTTTTCTTGCAGACCCTGCACCATTTTAGTTGCCCTCCTCTGGACTGCCTCCATCCTATGTCCTTGCAGAGATGGGGTCTCCAGAAATGGATGCAGCACACCAGATGGGGTCTCACCAACTGTCTGTATAGAGGGATAACAATTTTCTGTTTTCTGCTGGTAATGCCTCTCCTATATCTCCCAGTATCCCCCCAGCCCTCTCTACTGCCTTCTCACATTGCTTGCTATCCTTAAGGTCATCTGATATGATTACTCCCAGGTCCCTTTCCATTTTTGCTACTGTTACTACCCCCCGGGTTTTGTTTCCCAGGTTCATTATTTTGCACTTCTTTGCATTGAATCCAAGCTGCCATATTTCTGGCCTTGAAAATCCCTTCTCATCCTTTCCATGCCTCCTTGTGTAGCAACCCTGTTTCAGATCTGTATTTTATCTGCAAAGAGGCATACTTTTCCTTCCAGTCCCTCTGCAATGTCACTTATAAAGACATTAAAAAGGACTGGACCCAGTACTGAACCCTGCAATACTCCGCTAGTAACCCCTCTTTCTTCAGAGTGGACTCAATTTAGTTACCTTTTGTGTCCTGTTGTCCAGCCAATGTTTTACCCAGGCTACCACCCTGGGACCCACTCCCAGGTTGGTTAATTTGATTATTAATCTTTTGTGTGGGACTGTGTCAAATGCCTTGCTAAAGTCTAGGTAGACCATATCTACAGCCCCTCCCTGGTCGACTACTTTGGTTACCCAGTCAAAGAAATCAATTAGATTCGTCTGACATGACCTTCCCGCTGTGAACCCATGCTGCCTTGGGTCCTGTGCCCAACTGACCTCTAGGTACTCAACAATTCTTTCCTTCAGAAGTGATTCCATCACTTTCCCTACCACAGAGGTCAAACTGACAAGTCTATAATTTCCTGCTTTTGTCTTGCTCCCACTTTTGTGAAGGGGAATCACATCTGTCTTCCTCCAGTCCTCAGGTACCACACCATCCTCCCATGATTTGTTAAAAAGGGTAGTCTGTGGTGTCACTATTTTTCCTCTTAATGCTTTTAGAATTCTGGGGTGAATTCAATCAGGCCCCATTGTTTGGTCCACCTTCAGTTTTAGGAGTTCTTTCAGAACGCTTTCTTCTGTGAAAGGACTGGGATTGACCCCCCTATCCAGAGTGCTTCTGTTAATTGAATTAGACACCCCTCTCCTCCTCTTTTGTGAATACTAAGCAGAAGTATTCATTCAGTATCCTTGCTTTTTCACTAGGTTTGCTGGCCAAGGCACCCAGCTTCACCTGAGCTCTTTTCTTCTAGGTTGCTTGAAAGGACAGAGCAAAGAACTTTACCAGAGCAAGGATAAGGATTAAGGCTTCTTTTGGCTAGGCAGATTTACTGTGTGTTGTTATTTTTATTTTGTACTCACAGGGATTGTTACTGTTTGTTGCTAACATTTTATTGCTTTATTTTTATCAGATTCAAATTGCTGTTCCTGGGTATACCTTCTGCTGCATTATTACAGGGTGTGCCTACAGGTGTGTGCTTACAGATTACTGCTGTACTCTTCTGATTCAAATTGTATTTTGCAAGGTATATCTTCTGTTACTGTTTTATTTTTCTCTGTAACAAAATGTTTCTTACAGGGTATATCTTCTGTGAAATTATTACAGGTGGTGCTTTACAGGTTTTACAGTTTTATATATCATTAGGATAAGCTTTCAGGGCTACTGCGTTTGTGCTGGCTGATTGTTTCTGCTCTTACCTCCTTGTTTCTTCTGTCCGTGGTTCTTCTTTTTCAGCAGGGGAAGGGCCCAGCCACCCACCCTCATCCCCAACCACCCCACACTACCTTCCCTTTATAGGGTAGCACAGTCATGACATTTCCTGTAGCAAACCAAGAAGGGGCAGATCAGAGGGGTATCCACATAGTGACCTCATTTACAGGGGCACTAGTAATTTAACTTGTTACAACAAGTTATACAAAAACAAACAAACAAAACACAAAATAAAACTTTTGCTTTCATTTTCTTCCTTCTAACTACTCTTACCAAGTCATTTGATATGTATTTGTATATGTTTTCTCACTCTTGACACAGCACAAATTGTTGTGTTATCTATGTAACCTTTTTTGTACTGTACCTAATTGACGTGGAACCTTTGTAAAAGAGCCTCTGGCTCAAAGGTAGTAATTCCTAGAACAATAAACTAAACTAAACTAAACCCAGCAACTTATCTGGAATGGATATCATTAACTGCAGGTACTGTGAAACACTTTTCAGAAGGGCAGTTTTACAGGATTTAGGACACTGTTCTACATGCTGGGCCATTGGAGATCTAAGGGCTCAGCTCCCAGCAGCATGGGCAGAAATTGTGCACCTTAAATTGCATATTCAAGAGGAAATATATTAGAAGAACTGCCCGCCATTTCCCCAACATCCAACAGAATCACCTCGACTGCAGAAGGTAGCTGGTCCAGGAGGTTGGCAGGTGGTTAGGAGGGGCAAATCGGGTGCCCCATCACTCGGTGCTCTCCAACATATCACCTCCACAGACCATATAAAAACTACAAACAGGTACCTGCCTCTATCTCTGAAATCAAACAACGGGGCAGAGGACACTGCAGAGCAGGACACTGCAGCACAGGCGCTAGCACAACAAAACTCACCCAAAACAGGAACCAAAACAAAGAAAGCAAAAAGGAAATCCAAAAAACTTCTGATCACAGGAGACTCCATGATTCGGGGAGGTGATACATATCTCCAGCCAGGAATAATGGTCAGATGTCTCCCAGGTACATCAGCATGGAGAGACACTGACCACATTGCTAAAATTGTTCAGGAAGCAGGAGAAAACATTGACAACCTGGTACACATAGGGACTAACGATCTCGCCAGCCAGTCAGTTATGGAGACCAAGGAACACCTGACCAGGCTGGGTGACAAACTAGCATCCATTTCGTCTGGCATCTCCTTCTCTGAGATCCTGCCAGTCTGGGAGAGAGGGAGAGATGGACGGAAGGGGAGATGGGGGGAGCTAAACATGTGGCTCAAAGGCTGGTGCCATGAAAAGGACACAAATATGTAGGGAACTGCCAACAGTTTTAGGAGTGAAAGTTCGTTAAATTTGATGGACTGCATCTGACTAAGGAGGGAGTCAGTGCATTTGGGCAGAAGTTTGATGTCATTGCAGAATATTTAAACTACCAAATGGGAAGGGGGGTACAGCACCCCATACATCAAATGGGAAGAACACCTCTCCCCCCTCAGCTAGTGGTCAAACAGGAGTTCAGCATGTTTGTAGTTCATTTGCATCACCAGGTAAATAAAAATGCCCGGCTCCCCATACGACACACAAGGGAAATGTCGGACCTCGCCCAACAACTAACACACCGGAATCTGGCCAATGGAAAATTATATACACAAAAGCTTGCAGTCTGGGAAACAAGATCCCAGACCTGCAGGCAATAATAACAGAGGCTAAACTGGACATAGTAGCCATTAGTGAGACATGGTTTACCAGTAACCACACTCTGAAGACTTTAGTACCTGGCAATGTACTGTTCAGAAGAGACCGAGGTGCAAAAAGGGGGGGGGGTAGGAATGGTCCTCTATGTCAATGAAAATATCAAAGCTACAGAAATTCAGAATACACATAAGGAGCCAAAAGAACTGTAGGTCACCCTGGAAACAGAAAATGGGACAGCCTTGTGAACTGGGGTTGTGTACAGGCCTCCAGACCAGGGGGAGGACATAGACATGTTACTGTTAGAAGATATACAAAACATGACAGCTAAAGAGGAGGTTCTGAAAATGGGAGACTTCAACATGCCAGATACAGATTGATCAATACCAGCAGGGACATCTGCCAGAGCTAGACACCTGGTGAATTCCCTGCAGGGTGAGGGCCTCAAACAACTGGTACAACAACCCACAAGAGACAGGGCTATCCTAGATCTAGTACTGACTAACAGGGAAAAGATCACAGATCTCCAGGTAGAAGGTTACCTGAGAGCTAGTGACCATTACATGGCATGGTTCATTTTGGCCACTAGAACAAAATCAACCCATTCCAAGGCAAAAATATGGGACTTCAGAGGCGCTGACTTTGATAAGATGGCCAACAGAGTTAAGCTACCCTGGCAAAAAGAAATACAGGTGAGGAGGTACAGGCAAAGTGGACAAGCATTAAAGATGCAACACTTGAAGCAACACCCCATTGTGTTAGTGAAAAAGGAAGTGCAAAAGAAAAAGGAGACCACTTTGGTTCTTAAACACAGTAGCAGAAAAGGTCAGAACCAAAAGGCTGGCCTTCAGGAAATACAAGGGAACACAGCAGGATGAAGATAGGGAGGCATACCAAAATTCCCCAAGGAAAGCAGGGAAGGTGGTGAGGCAGGCAAAGGCCCAAACCGAGGAAACACTAGTACGAACAGTAAAAGAAGGTGACAATACCTCCTATAGATACATTAGTGAAAGGAGATATTCCAGAGGGGGTACTGATAAGATCAAAAGGGGAAAAGGGAGCATGTGAGGAGGAGGACCATGTAAAAGCATCTATCCTAAATAGATATTTCTGCTCAGTATTTACTGAAGAGAAGGTAGGGCAAGGCCCACAGCTCAGCACCATGGACACATGGGGGAGGGAGGTGTGCACTAGTCCCTTCACAAAAGAAAGGGTCCTACAAGAGCTCAATAAGTTCAGGGTGGACAAGGCAATGAGACCTGATGGCATATATCCCAGGGTACTAAAGGAGCTAAGGATGGAACTAGCAGAGCTATTATCAGAACTGTTTAGTGAGTCTCTGAGCACAGGAGAGGTCCCAGAAGACTGGAGAAGGGCTCATGTGATCCCGCTCTACAAGAGTGGTAGCAGGGAGGAGGCAGGGAACTACAGACCAGTCAGTCTTACTTCAGTAGTGGGCAAGATTATGGAGGCACTTCTTAAGGAAAGGATAGTGCAACACCTGGAATCCATAAGAGCACAGGATCCAAGACAGCATGGGTTTACAATAGAAAGGTTCCCTCAAACTAATCTCATAGATTTCTTTGACTGGGTAAGCAGAGTGGTGGACCAAGGGGGAGCAGTTGATGTTGCCTACCTTGACTTCAGCAAAGCTTTTGATACTGTTCCACATAGAGGGTTGATTAATAAGTTGGGTAGGCTCGGGGTGGGTCAGACAGTCAACTGGGTCGCAAACTGGTTGTCGGGCAAAAAACAGAGAGTGGTGGTAAGTAAGTAAGTAAGTAAATATTTATTTCTATAAGGCGCCCTTCCCAAGCTCAGGGCACCTTTACAATATCATTCGTACAATATTAAAACCATAATTATAAACAACATTAAATTCAGAACACAATCCAATATAATTTAAGTCACTAAAAATGCTTGGTTAAAAAGGAAGGTCTTTAAAGCTTTTTTAAAGCTCTCCACAGTCAGGCAATTACGTATCTGGTAAATGGTATACAGTCAGAAGAGATGCAAGTCACAAGTGGGGTACCTCAGTGATCAGTCCTGGGGCCAGTCCTCTTCAATAGCGTTATCAGTGACATTGCAGATGGACTGGAGGGTGAGGTTTGTCTGTTTGCAGATGACACCAAGATCTGCAACAGAGTAGATGATCCAGATGGACTGAGCAGAATGAGAAGAGATCTGGATAAACTAGAAAAATGGTCAGAAGACTGGCAACTGGGGTTTAACACAAAGAAGTGCAAGATCATGCACATAGGGAAGAGAAACCCTGAAGCCACCTATAGGCTGAGAGGGGAGTTGCTGGCAGTCACAAGGGAAGAAAGAGACTTGAGTGTCATCATCACCAATGACCTGAAATCATCCAAGCAGACCACTAAAGCAGTAGGTAAGGCTAGTAGGATGTTGGGGTATATTAGTAGGGGTATCACAAGTTGGAAGAGGGAGGTAATAATCCCTCTTTACAAGACACTGGTTAGGCCCTATCTGGAGTACTGTGTGCAGTACTGGAGGCCACACCTTCACAAGGACATTAACCAAATTGAGGCAGTCCAGAGAAGGGCAACCAAAATGGTGCAGGGACTGCATCAGAAAACATATGAGGACAGATTAACTGAGCTCAATATGTGTACCCTAGAGCAAAGGAGGAAGAGAGGTGATATGATCGAAACATTCAAACACCTTAAGGGCATCAACAAGGTCAAAGAGTCTAACATGTTTCAATATAAGAAAAATAGCAGGACAAGAGGACACATCATGAGATCAGAGGGAGGCCAATTAAGGGGTAATGTGAGGAAATTCTTTTTCACAGAAAGGGTGGTGGATGCATGGAACAGCCTACCTCAGGAAGTGGTGGATATGAATACAGTGCAGGGCCTTAAACAGGCATGGGATAGGCATAAGGAAGCAATACAGATGAGTATGAATAGATAGGCCATTGACAGAGCAATGGCCAATATCACATTCATAAGGTAGAAAAAGAAATGAGCAGACTGGATAGGCCTTGTGGTCCTTATCTGCCATGAACTTCTATGTTTCTATGTCCATCTCAGCCCACCCACCTTCCTTTCTATTAAACCTCACTATCCCTCCCTTTGTCTTTCTACACTCCCTAATGTAACTATAAAAGGTTGTATCCCCCATCTTAACTGAGTTGGCTAACTTTCCCTCAGTTTGGGCCTTTGCTATTCTGACTTCCCTCCCTGCTTACTTCTGCCTTAACTCGTACAGTTCTCTGTCCTGCTCCTTCTGTTTTTCCTTATACTTCCTAAATGCTATCTTTTTCTCCATAACCTTCCCGCCACCTCTTTTGAGAACCATAGTGGCTTTTTCTTTCATTATGATTTGTTTATTTGCTTCACACAAAGGCTTGTTGCCTCTGTGATGGCAGTTTTGATGTTTTCCCATTGTTGCTCCACCCCTCCTTCTAGCCTGTTTGCTAGTGCTTTTCTAAGGCACTCTCCCATCTTGCCAAAGTCAGCCCTCCTGAAGTCCAGTACCTTCACTTTTGTATGGCTTGACTCTGTAGCTGAGTTTATCGTGAACCACACTGTTTGGTGGTCACTTGTTCCCAGATGGCTACCCACTTCTAGATCTGAGATCCTCTCACTGTCCCCATTTGAGAGTATGAGGTCTAAAATTGCTCCCTCATGAGTGGGTTCCAAAACTAGCTGTCTGAGGCATGCCACCTGTAGGGCATTGAAAATGGCCCTGCTCTTTGATGTGGCTGCAGCAAAGGTGCTCCAGTTAACATCTGGCATATTCAGGTCCCCCATCAACAGTATCTCCCCTTTCTCTGCCATCCTAAGAATGCCTTCTATCAGATCCTTGTCCATTCCCTCTTCCTGACATGGGGGTCTGTATACAACCCCTGTGTGGATTGTGGTGTCATTTCCAGTCTCTATGGTGACCCACAGTGCCTCCTCTCCTCCCTGTTTACTCTTTTGTTTCATTGCTTTTATCCCTTCCCTTCCCTTCCCTAACATAGAGAGTTACTCCTCCCCCTCTTCTACAATCCCTGTCTCTCCTGTAGGTTGTGTACTCTGGCATGTTAACATCCCAGTCATGGTTCTCTGTGTACCATGTTTCTGAGACTGCTACAATATCAAGGCATCCCTCTTCCATCAAGGCCACAAATTCAGGGAGTTTGTTGTCCATACTATGGGCATTGGTAGTCATTACCCTCCATTTCTTGATGGCCTTTACCCCTTTTTCCCCATCCCTGTCCTTATTGCCTTTGTCATTTTCTCCATTTACCCCTGCCCTTCTCCCTATCAACATCTCTATCTTGGTGTTTACCTCACTTACTACCCTGACTTTGTGGGGGGGCTAGGATATCCCTGCTCCTTTCCAGTGCCTCCCCCCTAGGTTACCGTGCATGCTACTTGTCTAAGGCCCCTATCCAACTCCACAAACTCTTCCTGCACTGCTCTGATCCCTTTCTTAGCCAGGTCATTTGTCCCTAGGTGGACAATGACATCCAGCTCCCTTCCCAGTGCAGCTGCTCCAGAGATCCTGAGGATTCGCTCCCTGTCCCTCCAAGCCATGGTGCCAGGCAGGCACCTTACTTCCCTCTCCCCTTCATCTCCCAGTTCTACCCCCCTAACAATGGAGTCCCCCACCAGAAGTTGTTTCCTTCCCCTGTGGGGGTCCCATGCCATCCTCCTGTGGGTCTCCTTTGTAGAGGTTCCCAACATCCTCCTTGGTCTCCACTGTGGGTGCCTCAATAGAGGAACCACACTTTGCCAGAATGGCATATGAATTGTGGAGAGGTACAACTAGAGAGATGTGCCTCTGTTCCACCACCCTCACCCTCCCTGAGCCCACTGTGATTCAACTGCTCCTCTTTCTTGGCAACCTCTGAGGCAACAGCAGTGGCCCTGGGGGTCCCTGGGTGGGAGAGGAGGTCCCCCAAATCCTGGCCAGCTCAGCCTGGAGATGAGCAACCTTCTCCTTCAGCTCAGAGAGGTGTCTGCAGATGGGACAACACTGCATCCAACAGAACATCTCCCGGAAGACTGCTGCTCCACAGCCACTGCACGGCGCCACTCCCATCATGTCTTATTTCTGGACTCTTAACTGTTGTTTGTTTGGAATACTTACTCTTTCCTCTATTTATTTTTTTCTTCCTACTTACTTAGTGCCTTTGTGCCCTTTAAGCTCCTGATCTTCCTGTTCGGAAACAAGAAGTTCCTATATTTCTCAGTAGTCTCCTTACTTGCTCAGAGTCAGACCTCCAGCAGCTAGGGGGGACAGAGAGCTACTCTTTTCCTTCTAGGATGGTGAGTCTTTTGTGGCTCTGTGATCACTCACTTCCTGATCCCAAACAGGAAGTTCCTGTTGTCAGTCAAATCCTGTGCCTATAAAAGTAGAACTGGCTTGGGGTGGAGGGAAGGGAAGGAGGGCAATGTAGTCCTAGTAAAGAAGTATAGTTATAACAACAGCTCCTTATTTTTGGTGTTCTCCACCTGTTCTCTGGCAGAAGCTATCAAGGGCAGTTTTTAAAGCTTGCTTTAACATGGCTTCCTTCTAGCTAAGCCACTCCCCCCTACTTCACAGCTCTTTCTACACTTAGTTAACTGCACAGATAACAATTCCCTTTAGCCACCTGAGACAAACACCTAGATAACTGCACAGATAACAATTCACTTCAGCCAACTCAGACAAATACACTAACTTTTCATCTATAACAGCTGGGAAAGAGGTCCATCTTTTTCTCAGTGTTACTTACTACCCTTTCAGCCATGTTACGCAATTCAGTTCTGAGCACTAGCATATGCTGTTCTTGTTCTTGTTCATGCACACCTGGAATGTCCTCTTGGTTCTCTAGTAGTTCATCCTTAATTTCATGCTGCATCTGCCTGTTTCTCCTCAATTTCTTCCTCCCTCTCCATATTAACAAATTCATCTAACATTTCTTGCTTAATTGCATTCTTCATCACCCTGTTAACATCTGGCTGTTCCACCATGATTTCAGAATCAAGTTCTCTGTAAACCTTCACTTGGTCCTCCTTTATTTCCTGCAGGGTCTCCATGTTCTTTCAACCTCTTCCTGTTCATCATTTTTTGTACCTCATGAGTGCTGTTTTCTTCATCCATCCATTTCATCAAGCAGCTTACACAGTTAGAAAAACCTTAGAATAACATTTACTGTCACATACTGTTTGTTACAAGAACAAGTTGCAAAACTTAGTAATACAGTATTTCTTGCAAAAACAAAGTGTAATAAACTGTGCTGTACTCTACCCTGGGTGATTTTGTCCTAAGCCACTTTGTAGTTTTCATCATATCCATGCAATTCTTGCATTTGTATTTATTCAGTCTACTAATGTCCTCCTTCCCTGTGGCAGTAGACAGCCTAGTCAGAGGTGATGACCTATTTGCCAGGCTGAGACTTCTTCATAGTTGCCAAGATGCCATCTCTTCTGAGTTTCTCCCATAGAAAATGGTTTGTCCATAGTGAAATAGACAGGTGATACATCATTGATAATTTTTCCAAAAATGTACAGTAAAGTACTGTTGGCATTATGGAACATTTCTGTGCCTTACATAGACTGAGAAGAGATGACACTGGGTGATGTGTGCCACAGCAGGTTCTGGTTAGAAGCACATTACTGCATCACATTGGTCAACAGGTAAAGTGACACCGTACCCTTTAATGTTACTAAATAAAGTGCTTCCACAGCTGACAACTCCTTTTTTTTTTTGGTCTGGCTCCCCACTCCCGGAAGGGAGCTCAGCCCCACCTGCTCGCCGCACTCCCATGCCCAGGCTTACCCCCCTGGGCAGGTCCACCAGATGGGTGCCCCCACCCCATGGTCCATCATAACATGCCCTTGCTTATCCCCAGGGTGGGGCCATGGGAGCAGGACCCCATCCTGCAGACATTGTTGGCAGTGGGGGTGGCAGTGGAGTGGGACTTCATGCTCAGGGCCAGGAGTTTGTGTGCAGCTGTACCTGGGGTCAGGGATGTGCAATGACAACCTGCATCTACCCTGCTCCCCACAGGAAATGGCACAAGTGCAATGGATCCCCCCAGCCTCCACCAGAGGTCTGTGATGTGCTGGACACACTACCCTCCTACCCCCAGAGAAGGACAGCATTCCCTAGGATGCTTAATCCTTCTCCCCGTGGTAGGCCCTCTGAAATCCCGAGTCTATTTCCAAGCCCAGTGACAACCCTTACTGCAGCTGTTATCACATCATCCATGCACAAAGGTGATGAAAATATCAGTCAAAATCAGCACTGCAGTGAGGCAGATGAGGTCTGAGGGTGAAAGCATCTGGAAGATCAAGGTGTTTCTGAAAAGTACCAGGATCTCCATCATGGATAGTGGGCTGAGAGCACACCTGAAATGCATTATCCCAGTTCCACATGCACCACAGCCTACTGTATGCATGAGGTGCTCACTTGTATAGCACTGTTACTGACCACTTCTGACACTATACATTGCACTGTTGCATAGTATTATAAATTTACCTACATTAATTTACCAATATAATTAAGCAATAAGGTACAACAGGGTGTGGGATACTGGGGGGTTACCCACCCTTTGTGTGGTGTGTCATGAGGTGCAGCCAAGTGACTTAACCAAACAAGAAGTGGGTAAATCCCCAATAACTCATACCCTGGAGTGTCTTATTGCAATTATACCATGGACCCATGTGTAAAATACATGTAAAAATGTGTTTAATTATGTTTTTTATAAATGCAATTCCTCAGCTGTGGGTAATGCAGGATTTACCCATGGTCATGTGACATGTTTTAACCAATGAGGTTACAGGATTTTCATACACCATTGTATAATTGTGGTCAAGTCATTTATTTGAATATGTTTATTTCCACACACAGAGAAACAATGCTTCTTGTAGACCACATGTTACTAGAGGACAATAGAGACCACCACAAGAGAAATTGTTGAATGTCTGGCCACTGAACATGAGGTAGTGGTATCTGTCTCATCTGTCAAATGAATGCACTGCCAGATGGAGTGGACATATGGGGCACTGTAAGGCATTCAAAATGTTGTACGGCATTCAAAATGTTATCTTACACTATGTTATCACAGTAAGCTGTGTCTCATAAAATACAATATATTACTTGTTTTTTTATAAAGAGTTTGCCTGATGATACAGGATGTGAACAATGAAAAAAGACTGGAACAAGCTGGGACATGAAAAAGAACAAGGAGATATTCCATGATGCCATTTTTCTCTAATGAAATGACAGTTTATTTGGAGCAGTTTGCTTCCATGGCATTTCATAAGAAGGGCCTCGACTCCATGAAGCCAAAGAACCCACTAAAGAGTCATGTTTGGGCACCATCTCTAACTGTGGATGTGATTCACTACACATTTTGGGGGTTAGTGATGCCACAGTAAATTGTACTGTAGTTTAGGAAACCATTAAAATGGCACATATTGCTAACAGTGCCACTTTAATTATGCCCACAGGAGCCATGGATAGTGAATTCCTCAGTGAACATATAGTTGCATGAGCTGTGCAGAAATACATAAGGAAATAAATATCAGGATGGACATCAGTTCTTTCAAGACAGTGACCCTAACACACTGCAGCAGCAGTGGCTATTGCTGCTGCTGAAATTAGTTTGGTTAGGGCACCACCAGAGTAAGTATTCTACTAAACACAAGCATTGGTAAAAAATATGTTTTTTATATCTGTCATACAGTATTTCTGTGTTTTGTATTTGTCACACCAGGTCACCAGATTTGAATTCTATTGAGATGGTGTGGCATGCAATGAAAACATTTATCAGGAAAATAAGAAAACCGTGGGCAAAGCAAGAACTCATTGAAGCCATCAAGCAATTTTGGAAGATGTTAAAAAGAAGACACTGCAGATGATACATTGCACACTTGCAAGAAGTCTTGCCTGTCATGGTTGCCAAGCTCAGACACACCTCTGGAATGTAAACAACATACTGTAATGTACTATTGTATACTGTATTAGTTGTTTGAATTCTGTTTTCCTGTGACAATTTAATTTCTAAGATGCAGTACTTACTACACTGTGTAAATATCCCTGTGATGTTTTCTTCCATATGGAAATGTTACAGTGTAAAAATGTAGTCAACATTGTATCATACTGTAAAGTGTATTATATTGTGACATATTTCAATAAAAGCAACCCCCCATGATAACACACAGTATGCAGTAATAAGTATAAAACACTGGAGAGATGTCACATTTTATTAGGTGCTCCCAGGAGGAAGGGGGCACATCCCAGGTCATGGTTTCCTAGAAATTTCCACCACTGGCATTTTTTTTCACTCCTGAGAGTCTAGATGTTGTGAAATGATACTGTCTGGCAAAAATAAGCAGTACTTTTATAAGGCCCTAATGCAAGTGGTGCTACTATGTCAAAAAGCACAATGTTTGATAACTGCAGCATGGACATTACCACGCACATGTCACGTACTGTGCAAGTAACCATAGACACCAAAATAAAGTACCATACATAAAACACAATGTCCCCTATACACTAAACAAATAAAAATGTGCTCTGAGCACATTTCAGTAAGTGTTTCCAGGAGGAAGAGGGACACATCTAAGGCCTTGGTTTTCCAGAGATTTCCTCCACTGGCAGTTTTTTCTCTCCTGAGAGTCTGGATGTTATGAAATGATACTGCCTGGCAAAAATAAGCAGGACTTTTATAAGGCCCTAATGCAAGTGCTGATACTGTATAAAAAGCAAAATTTTCAATACTGCAGTATGCACATTACCATGCACATATCACACACTGTGCAAGTTAGAATCAGTACCAAAATAAAGTATACTACATGACACATACTGTCCCCATATACTAAACAGATGTCCAAAATGTGCTCTGTGGTACTTCCAGTGACATACTCAATGACAGCAGATGCACACGGAAGAGATCCAGAGCCTCTGTGACTTATTAAACACCAAAATTACATTTTAGTCACTGACCTTGCTCTCTTTCTTGCCTGATCAGCATCACCCATCGATATTGCATGGTCGTAGCTGGATTTTGGGTTCTGATGGATTCTTCTTTGTCAGCACTACCAGTAGAAGTGCTTCAGCCATTGCCAATTCCCATCTGCTCCCATGCCCCCAAACACCATAAAGCAGATTCCCCTTTACCAGGCCATCCAGATGATCCCTTTCTTCTGGAGGAATGCTTGGCTGAAATAATGATCATCAAGATGATCACCTCGGAGAGTGCAGCTGATTTGAAAGACCTCCTTGGATGTGTTAACTTGGAGAGTGGGGGATGCTGCAGTGAGAATCAGCTTGCTCAAAGATAGACAGCAGAGCCATGAGATGGAGATGATCTCCCTCAGAAAGAAGGTTACTTGGCTGGAGAAGAAACTGGACAACTAGGAAAACAGAAGCAAGAGGAACAACCTGCTGCTGGTAGATATTCCAAAACTAGAAGAAGGCAAGGATACCATCTCGTTTGTCAGTGATTTGTTCCTGACCCAGGCTTGCCCCCTGGGATCAGGTGAGACTTATGTTATTGAGTGGGTTCTTTGGGTGATTCTCCCCCTGCCTCAGAAAGCAGAACATCCCACAATGATTATTTGCAAACTTCTTGATTTTCAAAACAAGTTGTAGATTCAACAGGCTGTAAAAGCTCACCCTGCCCTGTATTGGAAGGATGTTCATTATTACATTTTTAATGGCTTGAGCCAAGTGGCCTGAGAGAAGCAATGGGAATACAAAGAAATTAAGACTGTACTCCACAAGGAAGGCGTTCAAGTTTCAGGCCATATTTCCAGCATGTTTGATCATCTCCTGACTGACTCTTACAGCTTTGAGTCGGCTAATGTGGCCAAGCAACAGCTCCCCGACATCCTACCTCCTCTCTTCTCACAACACCCTATAAACAGGGGGC
The DNA here is from genome assembly GCA_016271365.2 of Neoceratodus forsteri. Lineage (NCBI taxonomy): Eukaryota > Metazoa > Chordata > Ceratodontiformes > Ceratodontidae > Neoceratodus > Neoceratodus forsteri. Next base: position 345,120,407 of record CM028133.1, on the reverse strand, counting down.
CACGGGTATGGAGCACTGGTTACTCCCTTTTTTCTGGGCCCTTTCTACATTATGCTTGCGGATATATCCTGGATGAACTGTGTGCTGTCAGAGATGTACTCTGTCACTGCCTCTTCACGCTTGTGTGAAGCAGGACATGGATTGTTTTGCACTTTTTTCTTTATGCTTTGTGCCTGCCAACTAACAGTGTGGTAAAGGGTGTGGTGTTAAGACTGCTCCTCCCGGAGCCTAATGGGGGTTAAGGAACTCCACAGTCCACCATGGAGAACATGCCTTTACATGAGATGGTGGCTCCCTTGGTTTATGGCTCCTGCTGCTTTTTTTTTTCTCCCAGCCATCGCCCACACTGCAGACATCCTCCCTGCATTGCAGCATTGAGCAGCATAGTGGCTAATTCATCATCTCCCCTTCAACAGCTAGAGTGGGATGCTCTCCCATACATCTCAACAGATGGCTATGGTGTTTCTGCTGAACTTTACTTTTTTATTTAGCCATGTGCCACTGCGTACCCTTAGACTGTCTCAACAGGTGGCTTGAGGGACAGGTTAGCAGCTTCCCAGGGACTCACCTTGTGGCCACTCTATACATCTGCAAAGCTCCTGGGTCAGAGGTAATGGTTCCCTCTACCTGTGTGACTCTAGCCCTCTTGGCAGCAGGTATGGACTGTTTTAGCAAATGTATTATCCACAACTTTTCACCTAGGACTCTCACATGTGAGTGTGCTAAATTCAAGCCTCTTTACCTACATCTATAACTCTCATCATTAAGGGATCTCCTCCTATATGGCCAAGTGGCCCTGCATGAGCCTATCTGCCTAGACCCTGGACTCAGACTTGTTGCCCTAGCAAATCATTGGCTTGAATGGTTTCAGCTTGTTTATATGCTATTCTTGTATGCTTAACCATTGTGAAGTGGGTTGGGGGCTTTCAGACCCACTAAGGTGAAAGAAATGGAGCATGCTATTAATACAGCTACCCAGACCCATTTAGAGACTATACCATTGCCATAGACTTGCTTCATGCAAGTATGCCTAATTAACTGAACATGACAGTTGGTCAAGAGTGTTTCCTGTAGAAAACACAGGGCCGGGGCATATTTCTTGAGATGAACCATTTTCCTGGGTTCCTGCTTGTCTAGGACATGGGCCATTTGGCTCTAGTCTTAGTGGCATGCAGTTTACTCTCTTCATTTGGGGGAGCAACACTGTAATTGGTTCACAGTGGCCGATTGGTGGTTGTGTGATCTGCCCTTAGGCAATCCACTCCAGTCATGACCTTACTACAGCCATGGATGCATGCACCTGTGCCATTAAGGTTACCACACCACTCAACACCTCAGTGGGGTTGCCAGGATGATGGGGAGCCAAGATCACAGTTCACTTTCTTGTCTTGTTCTGTTGTAATTGTAAATGGAGTCAACTCTGAAGAATGAGGGGTTACTAGTGGGACGGAGGTTCAGTACTGGGTCCAATCCTTTTTAATGTCTTTATAAGTGACACTCCAGAAGGACTGGAAGGAAAAGTATGCCTCTTTGCAGATGACACAAAGACCTGCAACAGGGCTGATAAACAAGAAGGCATGGAAAGGATGAGAAGCGACTTGGCAAGGTTGGAGGAATGGTCAGAAGTATTGCAGCTTGGATTCAATGCAAAGAAGTGCAAAATAATGCATCTGGGAAACAAAAACCCGAGGGAAGATTACACAATGGGGGGTAGTAACAACATCAAAAATGGAAAGGGACCTGGGAGTAATCATATCAGATGAGCTTAAGGTTAGCAAGCAATGTGAGAAGGCAGTATGGAGGGCTGGGGGATACAGGGATGCATAGGGAGAGGCAACACCAGCAGAAAACAGGAAGTTGTTATCCCTCTGTACAGACAGTTGGTGAGACTCCATCTGGAGTACTGCATCCAGTTCTGGAGACCCCATCTCCGCAAGGATATAGACAGGATAGAGGCAGTCCAGAGGAGGGCAACTAAAATCATGCAGGGTCTGCAAGAGAAGCTATACAAGGAGAGACTAAAGGAGCTTAATATGTATACCCTTGAGAAAAGGAGGGAGAGGGGGGAGATGATAGAAACTTTTAAGTACCTCAGTGGAATCAACAAAGTCCAAGAGGGTATCATCTTTCTGAAAAAGAGATGTGCAAGAACAAGGGGACACAATTTGAAGATAGAGGGGGTGGTTCAGGGGCAATGTGAGGAAGTATTTTTTCACAGAGAGGGTGGCGGACACATGGAACAGCCTTCCTGAGGAGGTTGTGGGGTCTAAAACTGTGGGAGAATTCAAGAATGCAAGGTACAGACATAAGGGAATTTTGGTGGGGGGTAGAAAGAAATAGGCTGTTGGTTAACCAGGATCTGCAGCTTATCCTGTAGGTAGAGAAATGGGCAGACTAGGTGAGCCAAGCGGTCCTTATCTGCCATCAAAGTCTATGTTTCTATGTTGCGGAAGTAGATCTGTTATATGATCTCAGTGGAGGGGTTGTTTGTCTCAAATTTCTGTTTTCCAGCAATTGTGTTACAAGCCCCTCATGCCTTTATCTCAGAATTTTGCCAGGGTTCTGACATTGGGTGAGGGGATCCATGTTTGGTGTTAGGGGGGCATGTTGTGTATGGGCAGTCCACAGGTGTGTGTATTCTGTTTTGAAGCCTGTCTCTTGGTGCACTGCAAAAGGAGGGAAGGGTCTCACTACGTCCTATATCTTAGGGAACTGCCAGATGTCTGCTTTACCCCTCCACCTTCATAGCTAAATCACCTCTGACCTGAATCACCTGGAACCTCACGGGGGCAAACTCACCTAACAAACAATTCCAGGTGCTCATTCACCTCAAGAAATATGCCCCAGCCCTGTGTTTTCTGCAGAAGCACACTTGACCGACCATCATGTTCAGCTACTTAGGTATACTTGGGTGGGGCAAGTCTATGGCACTGGTATAGACTCCAAATAGGCAGGGGTAGACATATTGATAGAACACTCCATTTCTTTTACATGACTTCATGAAGTCATGCACTCTGAGGTAGGTATATCATTTTGCATGGGATAGTGGACAGAAGCAAGTTAGCATTAGTTTTCGTATATGGCCCTACTAAGGAAGACCCCAACTTCTTCACTCAGTTCGTCCTGCACTTAATGCAATGGCCAAATCTGCTGATAGTACTGGTCTGGTATTGAAACATCCCACTTGATTTGGGCTTAGACCACTGAGGCAGACCATGGGTGAGCATCTCACCAAATCAGTGAGCTATTCGGAAAATTGGAGACTCCATCAACTTAGTGGCTCCATGGAGGACGCTGCACCCCACAGATCGAGACTACCTATTTCTTTTGAATCTGCATGGCACCAGCTCCAGACTTGACTACTTTTTCTTTAGTCACTCACTACCCCCAGAGCTCTGTGTCACTGAAATTCTACCACAGGTCATTTCAGACCATGCCTCTGTTAGACTATACAGGATCTGGTGTCTGAATAACATTCTTCACTCCCAACATGTGGTTGCATACCTGAAAGCCTTTTCAGAACAATTTTTCCTTGACAACCAAGGATCAGTTGGCAGGCTGGATGTCCAATGTGGGGCATACAAATGTGGAGTCTGAGGTGGACTCATCTGACTCACAACTAAGGGCAAAATACAACAAACTCTGATCAGATCCACCACGGCTGCATAATGAAGTTGGTGAATTTGTGTGAAATTGTTAAGGAGGTATGGAGAAACAACACAATGATTTGTAAGTAGTTAGATTTGTTTTAGTTTCTGATCTAAGGAAGGCATACACATTATTAGGAAAATATATGGAGGTGTACATGTTAATAAAAGGAACAGGACACTTACAAAAGAACCCTAGAGCAAATGCCAGTGATGTACTGTATGTGTTATCCCGGATGACATTGGCCAGACAGACAAATTTTAAAGAAAAAACAATTGCACATATCCCAATAATGCAAAGCATCAAGGGAAACATATGCAAAGCCCCATGATGGTACAGAAGGTGGCAGTACATGAAAAAGTAATGGCTGGCATATATTCAGCCATGTGATTATTTACACTTTTTTTTTAAAGAGAAATAGGGTTTTTGTCCATGAGGTGATGTAAGTTATATTTAAGCAATGTGTTGATGTCAGGAAGTCAGGTGTATTGATGATGGACTGTTAGAGAAAAGGCTATATTAACTTTCAGAGGGGGTTACTTTTGATAAGGGCAAGGTGGTTATGTGTGTGATAATGGGAATATTAGGAAAGTATGAGGTTTACGCAGAAGTGGAGTACAAATATGCACAGTTTCATAAGTATGTGCTCAGAGTGCAGGCAAATGTGATATGCAGGTTTGTTTTAGAAATAGGTAAAAATAGAGATACATACAATTAATAGAAAGATAGATAATTACATAGACATCTAGACAGAGAGCAAGAGACACAGACAGACAGACAGAATAGGAATGGCAGTGAAGTACTGAAGTGACACCAACCCCACCCCCACCCCGCAGACATGGACAGGCATTGGGGTGTTCCTTTGGGTCATTGGCCAGAACGCTCATGCCATTTCACCTCACCCTACCCTGCAGACACAGACAAGAGTCGAGGTGTGCCTTTGGGTTTTCAAACTTTACACTCACCCCATTCCATACAGAAATATGCTGAAATGGGTACAGTATAAGAGAATGGAGTTAACTTTGGGGCTGAAGAGTCAAAGGCACACCTCAATACCTGTCACTGGCTGCAGGATGGGGATATGGGTGGAAAGGCGTGAGCATTACTGTTGACAATCCCAAGTCACAGCAGCAATGCCTGTCAGTCCCTACAGTTCAGGATGTTATGGTCAGAAACCCTAATGCCCTGGGTGTTTCTTGGTATTTTCACTCCAAGTTTTCAGCATGGGCTTTTTGTGACCCCACCGCATGAACAGTGACACTATCAGTTCATTAGCTGAAAGGAGATTTTTCACAGCGACTGTGCCATTTGGCATCACAGGTGCAAAAGAACTTTTTGAACAGGATGTAAAAAATGACAGCTATACATTTCTTGCTTCAGTAATTGCTCAGCACATCTGTTGCATGACGTGCTTATTGACATTTTATATCTGCTATGCAATGTACTGCTGCTATGGCTGTATGGCTAAGAGGGACCTGGGGGTGGTGATGGATGTCAAGATGAACAACTCAGAGACTTGTAGGAGGGCAGTGGCCATGACCACAATGCTGGGATGCATCAGTAGGGGATCACTCCAGAAGGAGGGAAGAGATACTCTCTCTGTATAACTGCTTGGTGAGGCCACACCTCTAGGACTGCATGCAGTTTTGGAGGCCACACTTAAAGAGGGACATTGAACTCCTGGAGAGGGTCCGGAGAAAGGTAACCAAAATTATCTGGGGCTTTGGGGTTAGGACCAAAGAGGAGAGGCTCAAAAAGCTGAATATATACATGTTAGAAGAGAGAAGGGACAGGGCGGAGATGATAGAGGTCTTCAAGTACATGAAGGGGGTAAACAGGGGTGGCAAAGTCATGGTGCTCCAAGGAAGGGGGGGCAATGAGAGTTCATGGGTGGAAGCTGGAGGGGGATACTCAGGGGATACTCAGGGGAGAAAGGAGGAGGTGCTACTTCAGTGAGAGGGTGGTAGAACCATGGAATGTGCTGCCCGGGGGAATGGTGGAGACAGAGACTGTGGAGAGGTTCAAGAGGGAGTGGGACAGGGGAAGGGTTGTGGAAGCAGAGTCCAACAAAGTAGAAATACCCTGGACTGGGAAGGGAGAAGCCCAAGAGGGCGGGGGGCAACACGGTCAGCTCCCAGGGTGGGGACTGACCAAACAAGCAGACATGAAAGCCCACTAGGCCTATTCTGCTGGCATTTTTGTATGTTAGGATGCTTACTACACCAACATCATGAACCATAAATCAAATAACTGCCATAACTAGGGAGGCAGTATAGTACAGTGGTTTAAGGCTCTCAACTGCAAATCTGGAGATCTGGGTTTGAATCCCACAGCCCCCACAAAAAAAAAATGACAATTTTCTTACAGAGCAAATCAGCATGAACTGCTCATAGAATGCTGATACCTACAGTTATAGCTTAGCAAATACTTAAAATCTAACTGAGTGGCATTTCTGTAAGAAAATAGCTAGAGGTTTTACTAATTATAGCGGTGATAATCTGGTCAGTTTCTGAGCTTTTATGGTTGTGTATAGTTTGATAAAATTAAAAGTTTTAAAATTGAAACACTCCTGCTAGCTAGACCTGACATACATAGAAAACAAAAATAGTGAATTACAGCTATTTGGTAGCTGTTGTCTTACAGAAACCCCAGTTAGCTAGCTCTCCCCTGGACTGGGAAGGGAGAAGCCCGAGAGGGCAGAAGGGGCAGCAAGGTCAGCTCCCAGAGTGGGGACTGACCAAACAAGCAGACATGAAAGCCCACTAGGCCCATTCTGGTGGCATTTTTGTATGTTAGTATGTTGATATGCTTACTACACCAACATCATGAATCATAAAACAGATGACTGCCATAACTAGGGAGGCAGTATAGCACAGTGGTTTAAGGCTCTTTACTGCAAATCTGGAGATCTAAGTTTGAATCCCACAGCCCCCCCTCCAAAAAAAATGAAAATCTTGTCAGAGAGGAAAATTAGCACTAACTGCTAATAGAATGCTTATACCTACATTTACAGTTTAGCAAATACTTGAAATTTAACTGAGTGGGGTTTCTGTAAGAAAACAGCTAGAGTCTTTATTAATTATAGCATTGATTATCTGGGCAGTTTCTGTGCTTTTGTGGTTGTGTATAGTTTTAAAAATTTAAAACTTTTAAAATTAAAACACTTCTGCTAGCTAGACCTGGTGTACATAGAAAACAAAAATAGTGAATTAGAGCTATTTAGTAGCTGTTGTCTTACAGAAACCCCAGTTAGCTAGCTCTCAGGTATCTGCTAAACTTAACTGTTGATGTGTCTGTGACCGGCAAAATTACACTTAAAATCTCACAAATAAATAAATAAAATAGCAGAACAGCATTTATTTTAGTAGTATCTTCTTTCTTTTCAGGTGCCCATGACACTAGGTATATATATTTATATCTTTTAACTTCAAAGCACTAAATCTATTCAAATGCAAAAAACACATGACTTTATTCACTTCACACATTACTGTTAAACTTTAGATCACAGAATGGCCAAGAAACAATTTAGGCTTCACTCTTGCATGCCACTGTCATGCCCACCTCTCGTGCAAACAACATTAACAGAAACCCTTTCATTGCTATGCTATGCACTCTTATTTCAGAGAGACATAAATCTTACAGAACTGCTAAAAAAATAATTTATCAAGACTGGATTTCTGTAAGAAAATAGCTGATAAATAGCTCCAATTCATTATTTGTGTTTTCGGTGTGTGTCAGGTCTAGCTAGCAGTAGTGTTTTCATTTTAAAATGTTATTTCATTAAACTACTCACAACAATAAAAAGCACAGAAATTGTCTCAGATCATCAATGCTGTAAATAGTAAAGACTGTAGCTGTTTTTTAACTGAACACCTACTCAGGTTTCAAGTATTTGCTAAACTGTAAAAGTAGGTACCATCATTCTACTAGAAGGAACTTGGAGTTAGGGCTGATTTTGCTCTGTGACATGCTTATTTATTTATTTATTTATTTATTTTTCTTACAAATGTGGAGTATCTTTTTAATAAAGTATAAAATATGTATGTGCGAGTTATTTAGTTTGGAGAATATTTGTTTCATTATTTGAAAAAGTGTGATACACTAAATGTGTAGTGCAGTGAACCATTGTAATACGGAATCAAATGTGTAGCTGAAATAACTGTGTGACTGTTGCCATTTATGCTCACTGGCTAAGAACAGTTACATAGCTCTGCTGTTGTGAAATGATTTTAAAGCAGTGCACATGCTAAATCATATTGACACATTCAAAACACCATCCCCTACCTATTTGCCACATATAAACTCAACTATATTAAAAAAAAATAATTCTAGACACTTTTTTTACCAGGAGAAACTCACTAAGCTGAAAGCTTGTTTACAGGTGTGACCTGGGAGCACAAGGAAGTTAAGCGATTTGCTCAGGGTCACACAGGATGCAAGTGGGGGCTGTGGGATTCAAACCCAGGTCTCCAGGTTTGTAGCTCAGAGCCTTAAACCACTGTGTTATACTGCCTCCTTAACCATTATTCATTCCCCAGTCCCATTTACAACACGGTTACACTTATATATAATACATACTTCTCAAACTTGAAAGAAAAAACACACTATCATCAAAGTCTGTTTACCAAGTACTGTGCTCTTGATTAAAATAATTTGAACCCCTCCCCCAAAAATGTGCCCTGACATGAAACTGCAAGTTTAACTACAAAGACAATTAGACATTTTATTTCTAAATGCATTGCTAACTCCATTGCTTCGTGATTAAAACAATTTCAACCCCTTCCCCCAAAAATGTGCCCTGACAAATTGCATTCTGGGAAGATTGCCTGGGACAAGATGCAATAAAAAAAAAACCTGAATAACAGGTTTCATGGAGTAAATGTTGACATCCTGGCCTGGATATTCAAAAGGGTTGCGCCATGTGCAAGTAAGGAAATGCGCCATTGTGCGATATTCAGTGGGAGGCAGCTGCACAACACAAGTAGCAATGTGCCAGAGTACAATAGAAATGAATGCATGTGCAACCATAGGGGGTAGAACCTTGAATAACATGCAAAGTGCAATATTCAACAGCATGTGCCATGCGCAATAGGGGAGCTAGCGGAAGTTGCACGACCGTGGAAATGATCCAAAATAAAAGGGAGCAAGAGAGGGGTGCAAGAACACAAAAGGGAAGCCACAGGTGGGAGTGTGATGAAAGACACAAGGGCAGTACAGAGGGTAGCAGTGAGCAGGACTGAGCAGGAGCAGGACAGGGCCCACCTGAACTGAGCCAGCAACAGGGTAGGAGTGGTGAGCCTGTGCCACTGTGCAGGAAAGTCAGTGGAGTGCCACACTGGACTGAGGGCAGTGGCAGGAGGCAGGATAGCCACAGCCAAAGGCCGGAGGTGTACCTGGTGCAGAGGGAGCATCAGAAATGGACAGCGGGGTGGAACGGGATAACAGCCACTGGGGGGAGGCACCAGCCAGGGCCATGGCCAGCACCATCTTCCAGATGGAGGTGGTAATGAGGAGTGTGAGAAGGCAGGCAGCGGGGGGAGCAGCCGTGGAAGGGCCCATCGGCAGTACGCCCAGTACAGGCAGTACCGAGCCTGCACCAGCTTCAAACACTACTCTGACACAGAGATTGTGGGCTGGTACCACCTGAACTGAGTGATCCTGAGGCAGCTCTGTGAGCGGTGCAGTGATGAGATGCAGGCATCCACATGACAGAGCCATGCTCTGTCAGTGGAGATGAAGGTGACAGCCATCATGTGCCTGCTCACCACGGGCACCTTCCAGAGACCAACAAGGGACACTACAGGCATAACCCAGTCAGCCACATCACGCCTACTCACACAATTCCTCAGCGCACTGCTGCCACATGGTGTGGAGTGCATCCATTTCCCCAGCACACAGGTGGAGCACACAGCACACATACAAGAGTTCCACAGGGTAGCACGGTTGTCTGGCATGCTCGGGGCCATTGACTGCACCCATGTGGCCATCCGTATGCCACCTGGCCCGGACGGTGTGTCATACATCAACCGGAAGGATCTGCAAGCATAACTGCCAGGTAGTGTGCGGCGCCAGGGGGCGCATTACCAACGTCTGTGCCATGCACCCTGGGGGAGCACATGATGCCTTCATCTGGCACCAGTCTGCACTGTGCCACAGGTTTGAGAGTGGGGACATCCCCACTGGCCATCTAGTGGGTGAGTATGCATATCATGCAGGATGACATGAGCAGACGTGGGGGGGTTCATAGTCAGAGGTGCCATGGGTACTGGCCTTGTTGGCCCATGGTAAAGTGATGCAGACCACCATACTAACATCCACCCTCTACACACTGGTGACAGTGGCTACCCACTCCGTTCCTGGCTGCTCAAACCATACCGGCGCCCCATGACCCCATTGCAGCTACGGTACAATGAGGCATACGCCACAACATGGAATGTCATCGAGTGGGTGTTCAGGATGCTGAAGGCACATTTCTGGTGCCTGGACACATCCGACAGTGCCCTATAGTACAGCCCCTCGAAGGCCTACGGGCTATTCCTGGCCTGCTGTATCCTGCACAATATGGCCAACAACTGTGGGATAGCCATAGAGGTCAAAGAGGGGGACAGTGGTGGGGACGATGAGGACGCCGGTCCAGCCGGTGATGGGCAGCCATCCCCTGGGTGAAGGGACCCCCACCTGATCCAGATGTCACAGCTGCACCGGGACACCATTACAAAAGAGCACTTTGGTCAACACAGGTAGGTTACGGGGCCATGCTCAACCACCAATAGCAAGGGCATAGCCCACAGACAGGCAGGGAAGAACAGGGGTGGACGGCGGTAAGGGAATGGGTCTGAGTGTGGCACCGCACACGGCGTCAGGGATGGGCACAGCTGAACACGACACGTATGTACACACACACACACACACACACACACACACACACACACCACAAGACATGCACAAGGGGTAGATGGCACACAAACCCCAATTGCCACCCCTACCCCCACACAGGTCCACACATGACCACACCCAGTGGCCATCACTGTGCGTGCCTCAGATGCTAGGCACCATTGCACACTGGTGGACAGCGCAACACAGGCATCATCATGCACATGCCACAGTGGCCAGCAGCTGGGAGGGTGTGCAAAGGGACCGTGTGTGTGTGCAGGGCCAGGAACCCCACCCGTGCATCGCACAATGCACACCACACTGCACATAGGGCAGTGGCAGATAGCGGCCATGGTGGGACAGGTCAGTCATGTGGCACAGTGCAACGGTTGCCACGGATGTGTGGGTGGCCCCACTGAGACCTGCTAGCTGTGCTCGGCTGACCATTGGCCTCATGGGGTGGCATCAATGGTCCCCCAGGGGTGACGCTGCGTGAACGTGACCGTGTTCACGCAATGGTCTGCAGCCCACCAACTATGCCCAAGCCAGGCGTGCTCAGTATGCCCACAGTCGAATCTGGTGTCGACATAGCAGGCATTGCACTGTGCCAGGAAAGGGTGGTTGACATGACACTGTGCAGTGTCTGTGGCGGATGGGCACCGAACTGGGTGCCCAATGTGGCCATGACAGCTGTGAATGCATTGGTCTGCCTGTCAATGGCAACAGTCACATCCGCCCGCTGCCGGGCCATCTCTGCCAGCAGCAGACTGTGGTCTCTGATGTGCCACTCCTCTGCCTGGTGCAGAACTGCACTGAGTGCATCCACCGCAGTCACAAGCTGCATCTGCTGATCTACTGAAGCCTGAAGTAGATGGCTGTGCTTGTCAATGAGGTCATCTGCTGGTCCAGCATGCTGTCCCTCATGGTGTTCCTGGCCCTGCTAGCGAGCACCCTTTGAGGATGGGCACTGCACACTACAGCCATGCCAGGGCACGACCACATGCGGTGCACTGCCACCACCTTCCAACACTGTCCCCCCGTCGCCATTGGCTGACTGCTGGCACTGCCCCTCCAGCTGCTGATCACCAGGGCTCACCGGTGCCACCGCAGTGGCTGCAACAGCCCCACCACCCTGGACACACACCAGTGCTGCCCCACTGGGGCATACAGGCACAGGCTGGGACAGTGTTGTTATGCAGGCCTCCACGGTGGCACCACCCATGGCAATGCCCGTGCCATTGCCTGCCGGCCGTTGTCTGCTGTGGGACCATCCTGCATCCCACACATATCACTGTCCGGGACGTGTGGTCCATCATCATCAGTGCTCGATCCGGCACCAATCCATGTCCCAACATGCTGGAGACCGTGGGTGCTGTCACGCTGGGACACAGGCAGGGATCGTCCGCACCCGCACCACCCTCTTCAGTCCAGCCAGACATGCAGGTATGCACTGGTCCGGTCCCTTGGACACCTGTGGAGGTGGATGGGTGATCCTCCATGTCCAGAGCATCACCCTTGGTGGACCCACCACTGCTGACCCATGTAGATGCTCAGGAGCTGTAAGGGAACACATTGGCATTAGTGGCGCCACCCTGCCCTGTGGCATTCCCCCCACCACCCACACAGTGACAACACAGGACCTACCATGCAGTGATGAGCTGCCACCCATCTGGAAGCCACCACCAGGAATGCCCTCGATAGCACAACGCTGTATGCTGCCGGCCACCCGCTCCTCCTGTGGTGTCAGGAGTGGCACATCCGGCTGCCCCCCACCAGTGGCAGCACGTGCAGCCCTGATGGCAGTCACCTTATCCATGATCCTCCTCCTGTCTGTGCCAACCTTCTTCTTACACTCCTGCATGGACCCCTGGTGGCTGCCATGCTGGTTCACGGCACATGCCATCTCACCCCACGCTGCAGCATGGGCCTGTGGCGTTTGCCATTGTCCACTGAGCAGAGATTCCCTGTTGAGATATGCCTCAAACAGGGCATCTGATTCAGCCCGGGTGAAGTTGGGCCTCCTCCTACTCCCCCGTCCATGTTCCTCCTCGTCCTCACGTTCGGTTATGATCGAGCCTGTGGGAATGACAGGTGTTACCTTTGACTGTGCAGTCCCATTCAGCCCTCACAAACCACAGTCCCCACATCCCAACAGTATGCAACCCACCACAATAGACTGCAATACCAAACTATGTCCTCTGCAGCCCCATGTCACATTTATACAGCGCAATGCATGCAAATGAGGCGCGGCGCAACTGTAAGTGGATGCTAATGCAGTGGTTGTGCCATGGAATAGCTGATGAGCTGATTTGCATATGCTGGCTGAATATCGCGCTGTTGCATCTTGCACAATGTTGTTGAGCATGCTCAGGCTATGGCGCAGCTATGTGATGTGCGCAATCGGCACCGCACAACGCATGCCCAGGGTACTGACACCGATGCATGTGGTGCTGCTGATGTGCTGTGCACAGGAGATAGTGCAGGGCATGGCCACCACTGTACCTGTGGTGCTAGTGTGCTGTTCACCCATGTGGTGCTCGTGCCCTGGTGCACCATAGGCACCATGGAGCCACAGCACAGTAGGCCACTGCAGGGCATCACACACAGGCACCCTACCGTGCTGCACATAGGGTATCCCAATAGCGCTGTGACACTCTGTGCATGGACAGACCCTTGACCCTGCGGTTGACTTTTGCCCCCAGGCACCATGCGTCCACAGGTGTGCACCCCTATCGCACAGTTCGGTGACAGCGCAATGGGGACTGGCAGTGCAGTACCGCGCTGCCTCCACACATGGGGCATGTGTGCTACAGAGCACCATTTTGATAGTGAGACACACTGCGGGATAGCACGAAGGAGAGCGCAGCAGTGGAGCGCCATAGAGCCTGCCAACCTGGTGGCCATTGTTGAGCCCCATGCTGGGGCCCTGTTTGGCCAGGATCCACTTGACAGGCCACACAGTGCTGTCTGGGAGGAGGTGGCTGACGGCCTGGAGGAGGCCACCGAGACCACCAGGTCTGTGAAGCAGTGTCACCACAGGTATGGTGACCTACGGCGGAGGGAGTCTGACAGACTGAGGCATTTGCAGGCACGCACCCGGCGAGGTGCCGTGCCATGGCCAGGTAGGTGCTGCATCCATACACTGGTAGCATCCATCCATCTGGGTATCACGGTGTGCATGTGTCCACCCCACAGGGGGTGGGGTCCGTCTAGTGGGGGCAGTGGTGGGGGGGTGCATCATGGCTGGGCTGTGCGGGCATGCATACACCAGGGGGGCTTTGCTACTTTTTTGTACTGGTGTTTCCCTCTCCATGTTTGCACCCTAGGTGCGGAGGAGCACCGTAGGGCGAGGTAGGCCTGATTCCAGCAGGAGTAGGACAGGGTGGGTGCACCCCAGATGCAGCAGAAATATGGTGGAGGGGCCATGGGCCAGCAGCGCCCAGCTGGCTTGGATGCAGGTGAGTGCCTTTTTTCACCTTACATCTGTGCATGCTGGGTTGCAGGGGTGGTGGCAGGGCATGGCCACCAGCACTTGGCCCCACTGCCGTGCATGCCACACGGTACACTCAGCACTGTCCTGTGGCACTGCATGTATGGGTGGGCATCACAGGTGGTCTGTGCATGCACTGGGTACAAGGCTGTGCCACTGTCTTCGCACTGCATAGCCATGTCACTGTACGGCCATGGTGGTGCTGTGCAGGACTTGGGCAGTGGGTGTGTGCAGAGTTCTGCATGGCTGTGGGTGCCTGGGTAAGCGGGTCATGTGAGCGCGGTCACTGTGGGTGGTCACATGCTATCACAGGGGCGTGGCCCACGGCTGTATGCCCTGCACAATGGGTGGGCTAAAGGGGTCTGGCCAGTAACGTGTAATGACTCTGCTCCCTTGTTCTAGGTGGACAACGCTGGACAGCACTCGACAGCAGTGTGCAGGAGCTGCTGCAGCTTGCGAGGGCCACCCTTGAGCTCCTACAGAGGATGGATCAGTGCGGAGGACGGCGACACCGGAGAAGGCACAGGGACAGAAGTGGGGAGAGGGGCCGGCGCTGGGCCCACTATGCCCCTGTTTTGTATTCCCCCCTGGACAAATCCTCACACCCCTTCATCCCTCTCCCAGTTGTTCACCCTTGCCCCATGCCAACCCCCACCTGGTTTGTGGCCCTTGCCCCCCCCACTGTATATAGTTGTATATATGTTTTGTATTTCTCACACCTGTATTACATACGTTTTGTTATGACAACTGTGGTGGTCTCTGATTTGCAGCAGGCTAATGGTGCTTGGCTGCAGTGGTGTGCATGGCGTCGGGGGTGGTGCAGGCCTGGGCGTGTTTGTGTGTCCAACAGGGACCTGCCTATGGTGTGGGTGGGGGACTCGGTCCCTGTCTGTGATATGTTAAGATTTTTTTTAATGTCAGCTCTGATCAGAATAGCTTTTAAAATCACCAATTGTTTTCTTGTTCAGTGTTTTCTAATACATCTCAAACTTAAAAGAAAAAACACACTTTATCATCAGTCTTTGTTCACCAAGTTCTGAGCCCATGATTAAAATAATTTGAACCCCCTCCCCCCAAAAATGTGCCCTGACATGAAACTGCGTGTTTAACTATAAAGACAATTTAAAAATGTATTCCTAAATGCATTACTAACACCAATGCTTTCAAAGTTTTGAAACTACTAAAGACAAATTATTTATAAATTGTACATATATAAAATGTTTAAGAAAAACATGTGGCTCTTACTGTAAATTAGAATGCATGTCTAGGTCTCCTTCTGATGCCCCAGGTGGCTCTGATAATCATTTGTTCCAAATGATTTTTAAGTCAATTTGAAGGCATTAAATAACTTCTGTTCTCCTAGTCCTTAATAAAGGCATTAAGTATCTCCCATAAATAAATAAATAATAAAAGTATCTTCTGTTCTCCACTGCACAGACTTGTTCTGTTGTTTGATACAGGTCCCAAACTAGTGTGTCTTGTTACAGCGTGATAGAGCCATCTCATGCCCCTCCCATATGAATCAGAAAAAAGTTTGGGGTGGATCTTTAGGAGTTTCTTGGGTGGAGGCGTGGGTGGATCTTACTCCCCCCCCCAAAAAAAACTAATGCTGCCTCCCACTACTCAGGTTCCAGTTCTTGTACCACCCATTTAAGAAAGAAAATAGTACCCTGCAACCATTGACTAAAATGAAAGCATATTTATTTGAGGGCAGAAAACATTGCTGGGAGGAGGGTAAGGTGGAAGAGACTATTTACGCCTTCAGTCAGTTCCACGGACAGATAACATGACATCATTCCTTTTGTACATGCAAAACATCTGCAGGCTCCGCCTACTGCAGCCGTAAGAAGTGGCCAGAGCAACTTCACTCTTGGCCCAAATTAGAGATTTAAAGAAGTAACTTTCTACTACCCCACAGACCCACTTAAGCAAAAATTCCATAAATAAAGGTGCACCCAGATGCAATACAAATGCCAATGGCAGTGAAAAAACAAGCAGTGCTACAGATTTAAGCTCCAAGTATGAAATGTATTAATTAATAGTCGTTGTCAACATGAAAGGTGCTGCATGCCCCTTAGGGCTATTGCTCATTCCAATAGAATATTGTGCAATGCTTAGAAGAATTAATATAATCAAATATAATCAAACAGACTACACATACAGTATATAAAAAATAAGTAACGTGCCTCTCACCTAGCTGCCAGCTCACCCTCTCCCAGCACTTCGATCTCCAATATTTCAATCAATCTTTCTCAAGGGGCAGGGAAGGGCATGCTGCACCTTTTTTTATAAGTGGACCAATAATCACATCTTGCGGCAGTTTAGTGGTAATTTGATTTAACCATTTCCAAACTCCTTGGTGCTGCATACAGTATATAAAACTTAATGTGCAACCATTTACTTTACAGAAAAAGATAAATTTCCTATTGTCATTTTTTTGGTCCACAGGAGTGCTGCTATAATCACTCAATTACATTAGTGCAAATAAAAAGTATAAAGAATCATTAAAAGCACAGTATACAAATCTTCATTAAATCTCAGCATCAACCCTGTTTTGGAAGGCTATGTGTTCACATCTGAATACTGCAAATTCAGTTTATATAATGTACTGTCCCAAGCAGGGGCGTAGTTTGTTTTTTTTACAGGGGGGGCAAAGTAATAAAAAAGTCCTGGTTTTCACGTATCAAGACAATGAAGAGGCGGGGGGGGGTCTGGTAGAAAGAAGAAAAGGTGGATCAAATTAAAAATGGCGCACCAAATGTCGTAATCTCCCACCCAAGCATTAAGCTTAAATAAGTATGGCTCATTAAAATGAAACAGTTGCATAATCAAAACATAAAAAATAAAAACTGTTCATGCTCATGGGGTTGGGGAGCCTCAGTCTCCCACTCCCAACTCCTGGCCTTTATAAACTTTAAAATAAAACTGGGGGGGGGGGATACACAACTCATTAGCCATCAGGCAGTTGTCTGACTAATGCACAAATTGTTTATTCAGGGGTCGAAACTGGCACCAGCCCGCTAGCCAAATGCTAGTAGATTTTGTATTGGGTTACTAAGATTTTCTTTTAACTAGCCCTAAGGGCTTGTGCTTGAGAAGGTAAAATTTCAGTAAGTACACAGGCTGATCCACTGAAAAAATCTGAGGGGCTACTTGATTTTCCCAGTCACTAGTTCTGCTGGCTAGCGACTGCAAAACTTAATTTCAACCCCTGTTATTACACCGTCCCTGTGGGTTGAGCAGTGTGGTACATCATTTCATGTGTTGATGGTGCTGAATGTGGAACTTACTCCATTTTACACAATCAGACTAGTCTAGTTTTTGTTTGTTTTTTAACCATTATTTTACCAGGAGAGACACACTAAGCTGAAAGATTGTTTACATGTGGAACCTGGAAGCACAAGGAAGTTAAGTGACTTGCTCAGGGTCACACAGCATGCAAGTGGGGGCTGTGGGATTCAAACCCAGGTCTCCAGGGTTGCAGCTCAGAGCATTAAACCATATACTATACTGCCTCCTAGTCTGCCACTCCTGAAAGCCCCGGGACCTTCCACTTGTGCCAACATTAGGACAGCCATGACTGCCACCCCCATGAAAATCTCAGCCCACGACCATCCTAGCAGTTCTCACGTTGACTACTAGGACAGGAGAGAAAGTACCAATGTGGCAGCCAGCCATCTGTACTGTTGTGTGGAGGATGATGGAGGATCCTTCATTAAAAGGAAGATAACTGCTATCCATCTGCACAAAAATCTGCTGCAAAAGGGATGCAAAAATCCCCAGCTTGTGTCAGCAGCAAATCCAGCACAAGTGCGAGCAGGATGGTCTGTGGGAAAATAAAAAAAGCTGACAGCACTGTCTGCCAATAACCAAGACTGTACCCAAAGTATGCCCCAAACCCCACAACATACAACAGAAGGGAAGACTCTGCAAAAATTGTAAATACTAGAAATACCACCAACAGCTTAATGTGGTTCAGTGGCATTTGGCAACCATATGATTACCCCCCCAGCCCGTAGGGACAAGGGCAGGCTAAAATAGGCAGAATTGTTTAGTCCTCCATTCCCAGTCAACAGAAACAAAATTAAATCAAGCTGGTAGCCAGCATGGTCAGATACTATATATACACAAGGTACAATTGCATCCTTAATTTCTGTTAAAAGATTGGAGCACTGGACTCACACTGAGGGACAGCTGTACTAAAATAATTATGAGGATTACAGTGCTGCACTTCAAATGCTAGACTAGATAGTATACATTTAATTTAAACATTGCAGCAGACCACTACTGCACCAGCTAATGATTCACATAAGTAATGCTGGAGTGAGCAAGCATCACCACCTTGATAAACTTTTTGCAAAACAAAAAAATGTGGTTCTCACTGTAAATAACCACAAGCAGTCGAGCAGTGCAACTTCAAAACCACACACAGGAGATGCACAGAAAATGGTGGCAGAGTCAGACACACACCCAGTCTACCCCCCCCCAACCCTTTCCAGGCTTGCTGCCTGGCTTGGCTACTTCCTTAAGTTAGTCCAGAATGGGTCTCTCCTCTCCCCATACCTCTCAACCTTCTGCCTCATAAACTAGGGACATGGCTTAAAAAAATCAGGGACAAAGGACCAAAATCAGGGACACATCTTCGAAATTGGTGATATACACTCAGGAAACTAATAGGATAAGGGGCTTAGTGTAAAATACATTTTCTAAGGAAAAACAAGTCTGTAACTTTAATGTTTGACATTATTTTGTGATTACAGTCCCCACTGTTTGGTCACAGAAACACAATTTTTAGGAGGGACAGAGTAAAACTTTGAGTGAAAATCAGGGACAGTTGAGAGGTATGCCTCTCCCACTCCACCCAGTCACGACCATATTACAAAACATTTAGTGTATTAATTTCACCCACCAGTCAGCCATGCTCCACTCATTAGCCAGCTTGGGCCATGAGGCCAGTGGCTGTAGCATATACCAGAGAAAGGAGGAGGAAGACAAGCAGGAGGGAAGTGGAACTTGGAAAGTAGGCAAAACTGTTAGAGTCACTGTCACAGCCAGCCTTTTCAGATCAGAATGTCATCCCCTGCGGCCTGCTCTGCCACCTGGGTGGGCTGGATTGACTTGACGCTACCATTCTTACCCTACTGCTGCTGGCAGCCGCTGTCTGTATGCTTCCCTCCCACTCCCTTCAAGCAAGTTACAGCAACCACCAGACCATAAAACCCACTAGCTTGCTTAGTTTGCTCCATGATGGTCTGGTGCCTGGTTGGCTAAAAATAAACTCAAGTTTCAGCCTCAGGCCAAGCAAGAAGGCAAATGGGGCCTTGGTGATCGACTGCGGGCACAAACTGCAGAAGCAAATTCCCCAAAACATCCAGTGTCACTAAGTTGGAGTGAGGAGTCAAATCTATCAGTTTTGATTTCAAGGTACCCAGTCCCTTCCCAACTACTCCCATCCCCCACTACCCACCCAACCTAACAGAACCATCCGAACTACCAAAGCTACACCGTGAAAAAAGCCTTTCTAGGTTAGGTTAGGAGACACAGACAAAGATTACTTGCATCCTAAAAAAACAAGTCGAATTGATTCCTCCAGTCGAACAGTCCTCCTGGAAAAGTGTTTTTGGAACCAAACCACCACCATGATGGCCACGTTGTTTTCCACCAACTAAATTAATTACACAACACATCCATAACATGCATACATGCACTGATAGTGACAGTATTGTACTGTACATTACTATAGGTGATTGATTTGATTGTGAATGATCATATACTTAAGTTTTAGTTCATACCTTAAGAAAAGGTAAGGCCACAACATGGCCCACCTAACTTTTACCCCACCCAACTGAGAGAGAGAGAGAGAGAAAGGGAGCCAGGCAGCCCAGAACAGACAGAGGGAGAGCCTCCTGAACTGCAGTCCCAGCAGGACTCCAGTCCTCAGTGTCCTGACTGAGAAAAAAAAAAACTAATAATATCTTGCACCATGAGAGAGAATTATTTGTTTTTTTCCGTCAGTCAGGACACCAAGGACTGGATTCCTGCTGGGACTACAGTTTAGTAGGCTCTCTGTCTCTGCTCTGGGCTACCTGGCTAACTCCACAAGGGTCCCAACTTAGTTCTGGTTCTGACCTGTTGTGGGGGGGGGTCCTGCTGTCACTGAGGCCCAGGCCCGGCACTGGCGCCAATATGACTTATGTCCAAGAGGATGGCCACGGTCCTTTCCTAATGCCACTGACCAGTCTGCTCCTTCCTGGTTCCAGCAGTGTGCCACTATGTGTTCGGGGAATCCAATGACTCGAAGATACAAATAAATACTGGATGATAACGACGGTGGGTGGTGGACGTCCGACCAACCAGTCGGACCAGCAGACGACCCAGACAATGAGCTGTTTAATGGCAGGCAAAGCACAGCACAGTATGTTGCTTTCAGATCGTGAAGGCATGAGGCGTGCACAACTGTGGCTGCAGTGCTCTGCAATTGGCTGGATAAGACACATTGGTATGGTTACCGCAGACTTTCAGCCAATCAGCTTTAGGGAAATTCAAGAGTCAGGACCATGTTAAATTTAAGAAATGCACAGTATAGTGATTCTGATGAACCCTACTTAGACCCCCCCCCCCCAGCAGAGAAAGTAGTCTGGACTCTTCTCGGTTCCCAAGTCCAGCCGAAGGAGGGAAAAAAAAAAAAAAAAACGGAACCGCGATAGAAAAGTCCTGGTCTCTTTTCTCAGGGTGGGCAACTTGCCCCACCATAGTCTGCGCCACTGATCCCAATATAAAGTTCATGTGATGTAATGAACGTCCATAAGTTAAGTCCAAACTTTCTTCAGTTTCAAAAATACTGCCTATATGTTGATGCTCATCCGCATGATGAATGTTGCGAGCTAGTCACTGGATAAATCCTTCTCCGTGTGTACTCGGATGGCAGCCAGAGTTGTTATGCTTGCCCCAGTCATCATGAATTGCATGTAGGGGAAATAATAATAGATATAGTATTATCTCGTATCAGTTTTGTTTTATTGTTAAAGAACCCCCATATTCCTTACACAGTAGATATAAACAATACAGCTTACCATATATGAAGATGGTCTTGGCTAAAATACCCCTTACTGTATCACAGGAACAGTTTCAAATCAAAATCATGTTTTTTTTTTCAGTTGTTTAACCAGGAGTAGCACACAAAGCTGAAAGCTTTTTTACAGGTGCGACCTGGGAGCACAGGGAAGTTAAGTGACTTGCTCAGGGTCACACAGTGTGTAAATGGAAGCTGTGAGATTCAAACCCAGGTCTGGTCTGCTGGATATCACCAGATTTGCAGCTCAGAGCCTTAAACCACTGCGCTATACTGCCTCCTTCAAACCATGAGGCTTCAAACTTTCCATATGAAAACACAAACCAGTTTAGTGTTGCTCTTTTACCTTTTAAAATCTCAGGCTTTAAGGGTTCTAGGGTGCACATGTGGCAGGGTAATTCATTTTAAGTTTCTGCACACCACCTAAGCCTCTGGGTGCTTTCCACCTGCACTCCCCCTTTCCAATGTTTAAACTTTTTGATTTTTCCAAAAAATCATGCATTGAGTACTTTTGTATATATACAACTTATTTTATTTTCTCCCAATCCAACATCAAAATCTGGACATATTTACTTCAGAAATAAACTCTTTTTCAGTTTAGTCACTTCTTAGTTGAAAAACTATTTCATTTCAGTCACTCATTTGAAAAAATTCCTTGTTTATATACTTTACCATACTTCTTTACCATGCTCGTTTTCATATATGGCATGCTGTTTCACTTCAATTTCATGGCTCTATTGCCTATTCCACTAGTTTTTCTACCTCCACGAGTATCACCTTTTCCCAGCATGGCATCACCTCTTACCTTTCATTTTTCACCCTAAATATTAGAGCTGACATCTGTCTGCTTAGAGATAGCGCTCCAAAGTACTGTTGCATGTTTGTTTAGCGCTCCAAAGCACTTACCCGTGCCATTCCTTCTTCTTCCTGCTTAGACAGTCCGGCCTCCTCGGTGCTTGCACAAGTCAGGTGATGTTCTCATGCTCCAAAATGAATACATCTGCAGTAGTAACCAAATTCGATCCCCCTCCATGTACTGTTTTTTTAACAAGTTCCAATGCCACAAACTGAAAATGCCCAACATTGGAACTATGCTGTTCCTTATAATGCCCCCCCAGAAGTGTCATCCTGTCCTCTAGTAATACTCTGTGCACACTCCTGCATAAGTTCTTTAAGTGACCTAACTGTCCTACCTATATACAACACACAGTACACTACAAAAGTCATTTTACAATTAATAAATTCTCTGATCTCATATGTTATCCCTTTTGCTGAATGTTCAAATTTCTTGCAAGCTATGGCATGGCAACACATATTGCACATGCCACAAGTATAAAACCCAACGGGTCTATTTGGGAGTCACCTAGTCCCTACTTTGTTCTCTGTTTACCTTAAACTGGCTATGAACTAGCAGATCTCTTATGTTGGTGGCTGTCTATAACTTATTTTTGGCTTGTTACCAACATATCCCTTAACACCTGGGTCACTAGTTAACAAATGCCAATTTTCATGTACTAGCCTTACTTACTTGACTTGCAACTGAGTTATACTCAATAGGCAGGGTAACCGGTGGTGTTTTTTTATCTACCTTTTTGTTATTCTTTAAAACGCCCTCCAGCTCCATGGCTTCAACCCTTCTCTGACTCTCCCTAAGCTGGTTTACATTATACCCTTTATCTAAAAAACTACCTTTAAGTTCATCTGCCTACTCCTTGAAACTCTCATTTGTACTACAGTTCCAACTAGCACATATAAATTGTCCATAGAGAATTGATTTTTTTCAGTGACTATGAGTGGGCACTAGTTACATGCAAAAGGGAATTGGTCGCTATAAACTTATGATACCCCTTCATCTGAACACCATGACCTGCTCTGCATACAGGGTGACATCCAAAAAGTTGATCTCGCTTTCTGCCACTGTTGATATTGTCGGAACAATGAGGTGGCTCTGAGTACTCCAGACACAGTGCTGTCAGCGAAGAATCAAAATTCTGAAGGCAAACTAGAATCTGGACACCCGTGTAATCAGCAAGAAACAGTCCAATCACAGATACGCGAAAATTGACTTATTTTGTGTTGAGATAATGCAGGTGAAATACAGCTTAGCATTCCAACACAAAACTGTGATATCTCAACATAATAAAAGTCAGTTTTCACATATCTGTGATTGGACTGTTTCTTGCAGATTATATGGGTGCCCAGCTTCTAGTTTGCCTGCTACTGTTGATGTAAACTTCAGATTTAATTATTTTGATTTAACCAATCAACTAAGTTCAAAGTCTCCTCTTTGCTCCCTTTCCATATTATTTATTTACTAAAATTTTGGTGACCAGAAAAGGCACACTGAGCCAAAGCTCATTTCGTGACCCGGGCGCAAAGTAACAATTATGGTACAGACATTAGCTACAGTAAAAAGTAAATTACATAAAGTTTACAGCTACATACATATACAAAGGTAAATATGAGGACAAGGCAAAAAAGCATAATAAAGAAGGTACATTTGTTACAAGGCAGCAGTAATTGCCTAACAGTAATGCCTAAGAAACTTAGGGATGCTGCAGAATTTTGTTATGAGGGAACTGGGGCAAGTGGGAGCTGAGATTAGAGAATCAAGTAAGTACCAGCTCATCTTGTGAGGGCCAAAGGAGATAGAGAGTTGGTGATAGAGAGGACGTGAGGGGGTTAGGAGCACTGGAGGCACTAGGGAGATGGGAGGAGTCTGAGTAGTCTTTTTAGGTGCAAGAAGGGGGAAGTAAGATGAAGGTCAGAGGGTAGTCTATTCCAGAGGAGAGGGAGATGGTATGAAAAGCAGACTGGCCTGCTGGGGAGTGTGGGCGAGGGATGGAGAAGGTACACGAGTTTTTGTAATGAAGGTAGTAGGATGTGGGATTTGCTGGGGTGAGGCAGGATGAGAGACAGGAGGGAAGGGAGCTGAACCAGTATTTAGCAATTAGGGAGGCACAGTGAATGGTTCTCCTGTGCAATAGTGGGATAAGTGAGAGTGGAGCATAGAGGAGACAATGATAGGTAAGGGAAGGGGAGGTAGTGTCGAAACGGCAAAATGAGTTAATAAGAGTGTCTAATTTGGAGCGGGATGAGGTTGGGGCACTGCTGTAGACTACATCAGCATAATCCAGCACTGGCAAGATCATTTTAAGAACTAATTCACATTGGGTGGGGAAAGGAAGGCAGGCTTTGTGGTGGTAAAGAACTGCAAGTTTGGGCCATAGTTTAGTGCAGATGGCGTCAATGTGTGTTGAGTAATCAAGATGGCTGTCCAGCCAGACACCCAGGCATTTGAAAGCAGAGACCCACTCGAGTGGTGAGCCATCTTGGGTGACGATCATGGGGGAGGGAAGGCTAACTTCTGCCTGGTACCCTAGAACATGGTTACTATCTTAGTTGTGTTTAGCTTTAAAAGATTTGACTTGAACCAAGACTGCACGTTGTTGAAATCTTTCTGGAGGTGGGGGATAACACTGTCGTAGGAAGGACCGGAGGCATAGATGACAGTATCATCTGCGTATATGTGTACGTTAGAGGAGTGACAGACTGAGGGAAGATCATTTATAAAAAGCGAGAAGATGATGGGACCAAGGATAGAGCCTTGAGGGATTCTGGATAGGATAGGGAGGGGGTAAGAGAGTACATTGCCTATTTGAACTGACTGTAGTCTATTGTTGCGGTAGAAGCAGAACCAGTCAATTGTAGGTTTTGCAAGGCTGAATAAGGTTAGTTTTTGAATGCTTTAGCCAAGTCAATAAAAAGTGCAGCAGTGATTTGGCTCTGATCCATCGTGGAGAGGATGGAATCTGACATGCAGCAGGAAGGTGATGGTGGAGTGTTGTTTACAGAAGTCAGATTGTACAGGCAAGAGGTAGTTATATGAGGAGAGAAAGTCAGAGAACTTTGTGAGAATGAGAGACTCCTGAACTTTGGCATAGGAGGGGATGAGTGAGACAGGCCTATAATTTCCTGGGGATGAGGGGTCACCACCCTTGTGCAGGAGAAGAAGGACTTTGGCCAGCTTCCAGGCTTTGGGGACGGTGGCTGAGGTGAGGGAGAGGTATATACATAAGACGCCATCTATAAAGTGGGGCCAGGTCACCAGGTTCAAGGCAAAGAGGCATCTCTCAGAAAAAACAGAATTCTGTTCCCAATCCCCCTGACATACGATGGGATCATACTAGTCCCTATCACAGTGCCAACCTGCTGGAGATAATAATTTCCATCAAATTTAAAGGCCTTAATGCCCAAGTATAAACTTTGTGCTCTGTATCAAAAAGTTCACTGGAAATTCATCACCTTGACCCTCTAATGCTTTTCTAGCTGCTTTGGATCCATCTGTATGTCTAACTGATGAATAGAGAGTCTCCACATCAATTGATAACCAGAGCCAGTCTGACTCCCACACCACATCCTTGCATTTGTTAATAACATCCCAAGTGTCTCTGAGGTGGGATCTCAATTTAACCACTTCACCTTGAAGAAAAACATGTATAAACTTAGACAAATTGTCTTTTAGATTTCCTACCCCAGAGATAATGGGGGCATCGGGGGGGGTTTCAATACATTTGTGAATTTTAGGAAGCGCATACATCCGACATTATCCAACAGAATATCTTCCACAAACTATATATTGTTGTTTATGCATCATAACTATATTACCACCCTTGTTGGCAGCACTGATTTGTGAATACATTTCCCTCCAGAACATGGCTGATGTTAAGACCTAATGGCGATTTATACACTATGCTTTTAATGATTCTTTATACTTTTTGTATATTTATAAAAATTATTTGTATTCATATAGTTGGGTGATGATAGCAGCACTCCTGTGGACCAAAAAAATTACAACAGGACATTTATCTTCTTTAAAGTAAATGGTTGTGCATTAAGTTTTATGTACACAGCACGAAGGGTTCAGGAAGTGATTAAATCAAACTGCCACAAGATGCAATTACTGATCCACTTATAAAAGGGAGGAGTAGCATGCCATTCCATGCCCTTTGAGAAACATTGGAGATTGAAACACTGGGGCAGGGTGAGCAGGCAGCTAGGTGAGAGGCATGTTACTTATTTTTAATATAGGCATAGCCTACTTGATTGTTTCAGTTCCTGTAAGCACTGCACAGTCTTCTATTAGGATGAGTAGTAGCTCTAAGGGACATGCAGCACACTTCATGTTGGCAATGACTATTAATTCATATATTTTCATACCAGGAGCTTAAATCTGTAGCACTGCCTGCTTTTTGACTGCCATTGGCAGTAGTTATTGCCTCTGAGTGCACCTTCGTTTGTGGAATTTTTTCATATTGTAGTGGGTCTAACTGACCCTTATCAGGTGCACTAACCCAGTTTAGAGTGGTGCCCCTTAGTTGTTGGGACTGATGGACCCACTTAAACAGCACCTTTCATGCCCTTTCTAAAAGTTCCCTCCAGAAGGGTCCTTGGGCCCCCCAACTTGCAGGCTGCATTAAAAAAAAATTATAAAATCAGGCTTTAGGAAGGGAAGGGATTGTAATTTGGCTCTGTGGAGCCAAGAGTCCAATCCCTTCCATGTCACTATTCAGAGCACCACCCCCGCACTAGCACATTTTGTGATCTAATAAATTGCTGAGCAGCATGGTAAAAATATTATTTCTACTAATTTTAACTTTTTATATATTTATAAATACCATGTAGTCACCATAAAAGTGCAAAGAATCCAGCATTACCATAAGAAGCTCTGCCCCGTGGCGCTGGGCGATAGGGGATCATCTGGCATGCTGGCAACCTGGTCTATGTCCCAAGCCCAGGGCAACAGGAGCAGAGGCTAGCAGGGAGGGCTCAAGAGCATCCCTTGGACACTCTCCTCCCAGGGAGGAGGGTCAAGGATGCACCGCCCTTTGGCGGCTCCTAGCGTCCGAGTATGGCATCATGCAATGCGGCATGAGTGACCACACATCACATGCACAAGCAGCCAGGACACTCTGGTGTGCATCTGTTGTATGGGTGGGGGGAAAGAAAAATGAAAAATGACTGCCTAGCTGCCATATGATGGTGGCCCCATCCTCCCAACAACATGGTAGCCTGGGAAAGCCTCATGCTGCACCCTCGCCACCCTGGCAAGGATTGAAGAAGGTGCCTAGGGCCCTGAAAGTCTCCCCTCTAGATAGCCCACCATGGGTAAGGGGGGCCTCATCGAAGGGATGTGGTGGGTCAGTCAGGGTGGCAGGATGAGGGGCAGTGGATGACGGATGGCAGATCATGGTGGCAGCAGGGACTGGCTGCCTGAAGGAGGGGCTGGCTAGGGCAGGCGATAAAAAGATAATACAAAAAAAAGAAGCTCTTTTCTGTGTGCATTTATTTAATAAAAAGAAAGTTGGTGATCAGTGCCAGTATCAGCTTATTTACATCAGAGTTTTGGAATCTTTGGTTGATACTGATATAAAATTCAAGGTCTGCATACAGAAAATAGCTTATAATGGTAATGTTTCATTCTTTGCACTTTTCTTTTGACAACTTGCTCACTCTTGGGGAACAATTTTTATGGGTGTGGAATGTAGTTAATGTTTGGTATTATTGTGAGTTAATTATTTGCTTAAAATTAAATTCATGTGTACTTTTAGGTGTAATTGATTCATAGACAGTGCTGTGAATATTTACTGGATATTTGGCAATTAATTGGGTCCAGTGGGTTTGCCTCCCACCACCATCACTAAAAACCAAATAGTTTATAAACTCTGGATGATAAATTCGAAGCAAACAATTTTTAGTACTGAATGAATTTAGGGTTTGTATTAATATCTGTGACTGTGGCCAGTTTTCGGTTTAGAATCAAATTCAACATGTGGTTTAAGGTGTAACTTATTTATAACCAAGGTTGTAAATATTTACTAGGAATTTAGCTATTAATTGGACCCAGTGGTTTTGACTCCCACCACTATTAAAAACAAAAAGAAGTTTACAAACTTTGGCTAATACAATTTATGCAGAACTAATTTTAGTACTGAATGTATTTAAAGTTTGCACTAATACCAGAGATTGTCTGTTTAATCAAATCCACTGTTTGTCTAGGTAATAAATATTGTATTGGTCACCAGTGAAGTGTTCACTTTAAATGTGTACAAAGGCAGAATAGAATCTTTTTGTTGTCATCCCATTGGTTACCTGTACTACTTAAACCAAGTGTACCATCCCACTACCACGCCTCCTGACAAAGATCTAACAAGTGAAACACCAAGGCATAGTGGGCATGGAGGTATAATACTGTCCCTGCATAGAATGAACCTGAGCACTTTCAATAATAAATGTAAGTTGTTGCAGTAAGCCATCTTTGTGATTTAAGTTCTTGTGTGGGACAAGAGGCAATCGGAATGCAGAGTCATTTTTTTGGGCTAAGGCACCCCTGATTCAGCACCCAAGCTCCCGACCACAGAGTGCATGCAAATCTTGTGTCATTGTTCCCGAACTACCCCTGGAAGCAAAAGTCTATACTCCTAGTGAAAGTACATTTTTTTTGTGGGGAGGGGTCATCATATGATGTCTGACAAACAGCTTTCAGTCCATGGACACACCCACTGGAAGAAGAGAATGAACTGTTAAGGCCACCTATTGGATGGGAAAAAGACAGCACATGGGTATCAGCATCATTGCAGTACAAAATGGGCATTGCATCACTGGCTGCCACAAAATACTTGAAAATCACGTGCTACATAAAACTGAAAAAAAGAAACAACATGACACTTGGCACAACTGTATTTCAATTGCCTGAACCCCACTGCTTCCACCAAGTCGCATCAACAACTAAGTTGTTGAACAACTTTAGAGCGGCACCACTTTGCCAACAGCGATCACAAATGTCGATGGTCTGCCACAGCACCAGAGTCCTTTACTGTTTGTGGGGGACTTTGCCCCCCTGCACCCCCTGGAATTATAGATGACCCACTTGGGGGGGTGCCAATTTCAGGGGAGAGTGCCAACACCAGGAGTTGGTATATCAGCACATCACTCCGACAACCCATTCAACACTGTGGATGTTGAACGTATTGTGTCACTGTGATAGTTTTGCTGTCAAGAGTTCACTCTCCCGACATGATACCGGACCACCCATCCTGCAATAGCACATGCCGATGATTTGCTGCTTATATCAGTCATGCCAGTGGGACTTAAAAGAAAGCTATCATTATTGGAAGAACTAGCAAATCAACTGAATTTAATAATAACTATCAAAAAAAGGAAGGTTACAGTTTTTTGGAGCAAACAGATTAAACAAATATAAATGGAACACAGTGGGACAGTCACTTGAACAAGTAGCACAATAAACATATCTTAGAACAAATTTCAGAAGAAATGGGAAATGGAGAAAGCATTTTGACTATATTACAATAAGGCAGATGGAGGGAGTCACGGCCATATAAGATTCAATAAAAAATTTAGAGGTTTAAGTTTGGAACCTGCTCTCTTGGCTGCAGATGACAACATTGTACCAGTACTTTGCTACAATTCTTAGGTGTGGGTTATAATTGTCCTGAAGGACTTGATGCTGTTATGAATAGAACTGACAAAGCTATACTGGGTCTTACTATTTCTGCCCCTTCAAGTTACATGACAGCAGGGCTGAGAAAAGTAAAGCTCAGAGCTATAACGACATTGAGATTGTTGTCATATTGGTTAAAAATTCAAGTAATGAACAAAATGTGTCTTCCATATTTCTGCTTACATAGGAAAATATTGTATTCATAGAAAGATTACCTTTTGGCATGGATTACTCATACTCGGGTACAGTTAGCATCCATTAGCTCATTTAGACCATGACAAACTGGTGGATGCTATATTTTCGGATCTCACCAAAGCCTTTGACAAGGTGTCGCATGTGGAGCTAATACAATCATTAATAGTTATGGATATTCATAACAATATTGTTAACTGGATAGCATCCTGGTTGGAAGATGAGAGGCAGACAGTATGTTTAAAGGGCATTGACTCAGAATGGGCAAGGGTGACTAGTGAAGTGCTGCAGGGATCCGTACTGGGTATGAGTTTATTCAACATTTACATCATGTCCATGGGCTGTGATGACAGTATATGGGTAGCAAAGTTTGCAGACAACATGAGGATAGGGGCAGTGGTAGAGCCAATGGAGGATTATGAAAAGTGCAGGGAGCATTAACCAACGTAGAAAAATGGGTTGTTACACATAGTCTACAATTTAATGTAGACAAATGTTCTGTCATGCATTTGGGTAAGAAGAATACATCTTCAAAATATAAACTGGGGAATCAATCCTTCAAAGAGTAAATAGAAGAAAGAAATCTATGAATTATAGTATCTAGGGACTTAAACTTTAAAAGTCATTGTCAAGTCATTACAAGAAAAGCAAATGGAATATTAACCAGCATAAGCAGACATATAACAGGTAGAGAAAGAAAGGTCATAGTCCACCTGTATGTCTTGCTGGTTAGGCATCATATGGAGTACCGTGCCCAGTTTTGAGCATCAAGCACAAAAACAGAGACCAAGGCACTGGAAAGAGTCCAGAGGAGAGTCACTAGGACAGTCTGGGACATAAGGGGGCTCAAATATGAGGACTGTGAGGAGACATGTGCCTGCTATTTGGGGCTCTAATAAATCATGATTTGTGGGACTGTTTACATTTAGAAATGAAAGAACAAACACACAATACGAGATCACATGTCTTACAAATAAGTGGGGAAGTGTGTCATACCAGGAAAAGATCCTTTTGGTAAAACCAGAGAGTAGTTGCATTATGGAATTCACTACCCAAGGAAATAGTTGGAAGCACAAACATGGCAGAGTTCAAGAATAAATTTGATAGACACTGTGCTGATAATAAAATTACAGGGTATTTCAATTAATTTATGGTGAGGAATATGGACATTTGTCTACCATGCTCTGGACTAACCTATGAAACCTATATCTCTGTGACTTAATGCTCAGGGGTATAATTATACATAGGAAATATGCTAAAACATTTAAAATGTGCCTTATCCATGAAGGAAAAAACAATAATTTATTGGAAATAGAAAAATCGAAATGTTGTATATGGTACCCAAGTATTAAAATGTATCATACTTTCGAAGCATATTTCTATTTTTTTTAGAAAATAAAGAACATAGAAGATTAGGAATGTGATTGACAGAAGTGATTAAATCTAGACTTTATAAAGATAAGAAAACTTTTGTTAATTTAAATTGTGATTGTATGTTAAGGGAATTGAAGGATATCACCCATGTATTATTAAGATGCCCATATTACCAGAAAATTAGGCGTGGATATCCGGGCTCACTGATACACAACTCTGAAGACATGTTAACTTGGCCTATTTATTATCAGTTAAAGCTATTTACTCCAGAAATGGCTGCAGCAGTGGCTGCATTTTTGAGCATAAATATAAGAAACAAGAAACTGATCAAGTACAATAAGGTTTAAATGTGATGTTATTAATATACATATGAATGTATTTTTAAATGGACTTTTATTTTATTAACGTATGTATATGAATGTATTATTTATTTTTTTATTTTTTTTATTTATTTCAATCTAGGATTACAATACCTTTGAGCCGAGGCTCTTTTACAAAGGTTCCATGTCAGCGTATGCAACATTCATCATTTTTAGTTACAAACATGTAGTCACTGACTCACAGACATGTAATAACCAGTACAAAGACTTGAGCTATGAGCAAGACAAGGAGGGGGGGGTGGTGGGAGAAGTGAGGGTAGGAGATTGAGGGGGTAGGAGGTGCAGGAGGTAGAGGGAGTATGGAGGTGGTTGGGGGCAGGGGCAGGAGGGAGATCGTGGGGGAGGTGGGCGGGGAGGGAGACAGTGCGACCAGGAGGCCTCGTCGAGGGAATATGACAGGTAAGGTGCTAGGGGTGCAAAGACTGATTGTAAGTGCTGGGTGCTGGGGCATGTGCAGCTGGAACAGTGGAAATGTTATTAAATGTACTTTTATTCTAGTAACGCATGAACCTTGACCTTATCAGGTCCATCTTGTAAATGAGCCTTGCTCAATGATGATCGCCTGAATAAATAAAGATTTGATTGATTGATTGATTTGCAATAGATTGAAATGACAATGATGTTGATCGATAAACTTTTAAAACTGAACTGAACTCACCCCTAAGGAGTGGAAAGATTGAATATTATATGTTTCCTTAGTATTCTCTTAACTGTCCTTTAACTAGTGCCCCCTTCTTCTGCTTTAGGCACAGTGCTTCAGTGGGTGATGTGCTCCATGCTCTTCATTGCTAAGTGCAGAACACAATCCACCCTCTCTCTCTCTCTCTCATGCATCTCTCGAAGGTTGCCACCAAGCACTACTGCTAAATTAACTGATGCACTATGATAAACAGTTATGAAACAAATTAGACACCTTGTAATGTTCCAAGGACTATTTAGCATCATATTTTACATTTTCTGAAATGCCTTTTCCTTTCTGAAAAACAGGTATTTACTTTAAAGGCTAAGGAAAACTAAGAGTGGTGAGGGGGTAGCATGGTTAGCTGTCATGCTGAACAGCAGCATTTCAGCAAAGCTCCTGCACAGCAATTTTAAAAAACGATCCCTTTCCAGCCGAAAGACTGCAAAAACTGGAAAATACTTGCTAGTTTCATTTACCTGACTTGACCATGAACATTTTGTGACCAAATTTGGCATTTAAACAACAAAGGAAATCTGAAAGGAAACAGTGCAGCAACAGGGAGTGCAGAACTTCTTTTAACTGCATGGAGACAGTCATGGTTCAGCTAAGGCCTCAGCCTCTACTGCAGTGGAAGACCACACTGGAGCAGCCCTAGAGGCATTAGAAAAGACAGTGGCACAGTTATGTTCGTCCATTTAAATGATGGATGAGAAATTGGACTCCATCACAAAATGGCTGACGACAGTGGAGCAAAGCACAAACTCGATCAAAAACAGCACTTCAGATGTTAACAAACAAGACAACAGCACAACAGTAGTTGTAGATAATTTTGTCAGCTGGAACACCCACTTGGGACTCCAATTAGAAACATTGGAAAATCTATTACAGGTCAGAGACATTTGGATCCTGGGGCTTACCAGAGGGAACAGTGGGCAGTGACATGCTGGACTTCATGGAGTGCTAGCTGCCTACAGAGTTGCAGCTTATGGAGCCCCCCCTCTCGAACTGGACATACCAAGTCACACACTGACAAGCAGTGGTCATATCAAAGCACCCCAGAGGCATCCTGATTTCTTTTCTATCTGTTCATGAGAAGGACAAGGTGTTTTGGGCAGCAAAAAGAATGTCTGTCACTATGGATGGCCGCAAAATTCTATTTTTTTCTGGACTAGTTTTATGCGACCCAAAAGCGGTGTAAAGCATTCGATGGGGTGAAAAAAGGGCAGCATATAAGAACAATCCCCTTTACTTTACACCTTCCTGGCTTCATTTAACAATTCAAAACAAATCATATTCCTTCCTCGATCTGAAAGAAGTCATCAAGTTCTTGGAGAGGATGGACAAATCAGGGGACACAATAAGAGAGAGAGAAGTGGCAGCTGAGGAAGAAATTGGGTGAGTGACTCGCAAGAAGAAGAAACTTAAACGGACTCGTGCTGGACTGAACGACACTTTCTGACTTAATTGTGTGTCTGTTTTTCCTTATGTTCTTACTTCCTGTGACCAGGTCTATCATGCAGGACCATAGTATTAACAGGGGATTCTGAGCAATCTCCTCATTCCAGAGGCCAGGGATGTACAGATATTGTGATTTGTTTAAGTTATGGGGTGTTTATCAGGAGTTTAAATGTTTCATCTGTATAGAAAAAGTACTCACATATCCCTAACATGGCACTGCAAGGGAATGCGATCTTGCACCTTTTTATGTTTGCTTGCACGCATGTGCAAGAAACATAGTGCCATCATCCGAGATTTCGGAGGTGTGTCACCGCCTCTTCCAATTCAGTCAGTGTGTTGGCAGGCACGGCCCCTGTAAGCCAATGCATGCTGGAGCTGTCTATGACAAGCTCCAAAATGCAGTGGCACAGCTGAAAGGGGAGCTACGCTCAGTGAGCGGTGATGAGATATCGCCTGCATGCGCAGCTCCCTACCACACACACACACACATGCACACATACTGCATGCTGCCCCCTACGCACATTCTATAGCCAATGCGGTACCCAATCCCTATCGGCTGTGCTCGCCCCCAAAGCCTTCCAAATGCCACGCTGGGTGCCCACCCAGTGTGGCAACTCGATGGTATAGCCGACGGGGTGCCTAATCCCCATCGGCTTCACTGTCTCTTCCTCCCACCCCATGCTATCACCGGACGGGTGCCCAATCCCCGCTCACTCCCCCGAGTACAAGGTGCCATGCTGAGGCCCACCAGCGTGGCAAGTGATGCTATGGCGTCAGGGGTGCCCAACTCGGTCGGCTTCACGCCTCAGCCGATCTTTTTGCCATGCTGGGAGCCCACCCCAGCATGGCAAACGCCCCGCTGTCTCAAAAAAAAAAAACACCTGTAAAGCAAAATGGTCCCACGCAGTCTCCCAGCCCCCCCACAACCCGCACCACCCACTGTGCATCCTGCCTCCCCACCCCCCTCACCCTGCATTTACCTCGAACACGGCGCTGGGATCTTCGTGGACCAGGAACACGCTCTGCACTCTTCAAAGCCGACCGCGAACTGAGGAAATGCTGGTAAGCTGTATAATGGGCTAGATAGGGTTTTTCAACTTTATTGCATATCTCAGGCATTTTTGGAATTTTTGCACAAATTTTCAACATAGGGTTTTGGGACCCCTCCTCATGAATTCTTGCACTGTCATGGTGTTACTCGGGCCCGAAGGGTGATTTCGCAGCCACTGCGCAAAATCACCTTTCTGGAATGATTAATGAAACGACACTGCCAGTGTTCATAAGGTGGGCTCTCAAAAGACATATTTTGAAAATTTGTGAAAAATTTCTAAAATGACTGTTTTAATAGCGCAGCATTGTGCAGTTCCCACGCATGCTCGTAAGTTCATGAATTTTCAATATTTTCACTCCAGATTGTCAACATTGCCATTTTACCATACCTTCTTATGAGTAGTACAGCTGTCATTTTCACATCTCACCCAAAATGTGTTTTCACCATGTAGCGCACAATGGCGCAGTCGGTGTGCGAAATCAATATATGGGACAAATTAAGAAACTCACAGTGACACTGTTCATGAGCAGAGGTCTTAGAATGGCTATGTTGAAAATTTGGTGAAAAAATTCCAAAAAATGACTGTTTTATGAGCGTGCGTTGTACAGTTCCTACGCACACTCGTAAGTTCACGAATTTTCAATATTTTTACTCCAGATTTTCAACATTGCCATTTTACCACACCTTCTTATGAGTACTATAGCTGTCATTTTTCACATTGTGTCCAAAATGTGTTTCCGCCCATGTAGCGCGCAATGGTGCAGTCGATGTGTGAAATCAATGTATGGGACACATTAAGAAAATCACAGTGACACTGTTCATGAGCAGAGGTCTTAAAATGGCTATGTTGAAAATTTGGTGAAACAATTCCTAAAAATGACTGTTTTTCGAGCGTGCGTTGCGCAGTTCCTATGCATGCTCATAAGTTTTCGAATTTAATATTTTCACTCCAGATTTTCAACATTGCCATTTTATTACACTTCCTTATGAACAGCACAGCTGCCATTTTTCATATGCCGCCCAAAATGTGTTTTTGCACATGTAGCGCACAATGTTGCTGTTGGTGTGCGAAAGCAATGTTTGGGACAGATTAAGAAAATCACAGTTACACTGTTCATGAGCAGAGGTCTTAAAATGGCTATGTTGAAAATTTGGTGACAAAAGTCCATAAAATGACTATGTTACAAGTGAGCATTGCGCAGTTTCCACACACCCTCGTAAGTTCATGACTTTGTAATGTTTTAAGTCCAGATTTTCACCAGTGGCATTTTTCCACACTTCCTTATTTACAGTACAGCTGTCATTTTTCACAACATGGCCGAAGTGTGTTTTCACACTTTCAGCGCAGAGATGCGTGGTCGCTGTGGGAAATCATTGTTCAGGACAGATTAAGAAAACCACAGTGACACTGTTCATGATCGGAGGCACCAAAATGCCTGAGTTGACAATCTGCTGTAAAAAATCCCCAACCTAATTATATTACAGGTGTGCGTTGAACAGTTTCTATGTACGCTCGTGACTTCACCATTTTTTTAAATATTTTTACTGCAGATTTGCAACATTGCCATTTTTTACACCTCCCCATGAACAGTACAGCTGTCATTTTTTACATCCTGTTCGAATGTTTTTGCACCTGTGGTGCTAAATGCCATAGTCGCTGTGCATAAGCAGCTTCCGGCTAACAAACTGATATTCCCCTGTTCACGAGGGTGGGGTCACAAAAAAACATGTTGAACATTTGGAGTGAAAATACCAACGAATGCCTGAGGATTACGGTTTCCAACCATAATGCCCAACCCTGTAGAGAATGACAGGCATCAGGGGTGTGACTTGGGATTCTTGCCTGTAATGCTCATACCATTCCACACCCTGCAGCCAGTGAGAGGCATCGAGGTATGCTCTTCGACCCCAATGTTCACCCCATTCTCCTATATCGCACCCATCTCACCGTATTTCCTAATGGAATGGGGTGCGCATAAGGGCCAAAGACTCCAAGGAACACCGTGACACTTGTCAGTGTCTGCAGGGTGAGGTGTGGTGAAATGGCGTGGCCGTTATGCCTGACGACCCAAAGGCACACCCCAATGCCTGTCACTCTCTGCATGGTGGTGGTGGTGGGGTTGGCTTCAGTTCAATACTTCACTGCCATTCCTGTTACGCAGCTCTGTAACTTCTACACTACCACTGCCAATGCCAGCAACCAAACATTCGGCATTGACAAATGCTTGTTTATTTCCTCTACACAGACTATCAGTTGCACTGTGGTGCAATACTGAGGCAGTCAAAATTGCTGGCTGGATGATGGGGTATTGTTCATTATACAAGATTGTGTGAACACATTGTGACTTTGGGGGCTGGAAGACATCGTGAGGCACTCTGGACTGTTTATAGGGATATTGTGAACTGTTTTCTTTTATACCATGTTCACTGTTTTGTAGTTCACTACAGTTCTGCAGTTTCACTTATTGCTGCAATGTTTGCAGGGGCTTAGAGTTTTTCTTTAAGAAATGGGACAATACCAGAAGTACACTGGGTATTATTAGGCTACCAGAAGCAGCCAGTAACAAACTATTTTAGTTTCATTATATTGAGTAATCCACCCAAGCATGTGACGGTATATTAGCTTGATGTTTACCATATTTGAGTTTATGTTATAGTCCTGGCTACATCCATCTTATCTTGTTACAAATTTAAGCAGTGCTATTGTTTATCTACTGTAGCACTATGCTGTAACAGAGTAAGTGTGTATTGTCTGGTATGGAATGCATTTGTAAATGTTTTTTTACAAATATCAATAAAAATAAATAAGAAAATAAGAGCAGTATTCCATACTGATAAAATAATGACCATGTTTACGTTATTTTAATTACGTGACACACCACTAAACTGAAGACAGCGGAGAGACAACTACATCCAGCAGTCTGCAACACTATTAGTGAACAACATCGCATGAGACGGTGTTTTCAGCCACCTGATATACACAGTTTACAATCAGACACTACATGGCCTCCTGGCAAAGACAAAACATTTCAGTCATGCTTCTGAGCTAATATTATACTTGTTTACTTTATGATAATTCCCCTTTGTCACATCCAGCTTACCCCCTTCTGCTAGTCACACCAAGTGCTATCACTCATTCTTCTCTAGGACCTGCCTCCATCTATGCACCCCACGCCCCCCACACACACATTATGTGTAGAGCTCATCAGTGGGGAGTCCCAAGGCCCCTTGAAGAGAAACATGAAGTATGGCTTAGAGGATAGGTGCCAGGGGTTAATGGTGAGAGGCCTGTTTTAAGACCAGCATGATCCTGCTATGGCCAGGGATGTTTCCT
This sequence comes from Neoceratodus forsteri, assembly GCA_016271365.2. Taxonomy (NCBI): domain Eukaryota; kingdom Metazoa; phylum Chordata; order Ceratodontiformes; family Ceratodontidae; genus Neoceratodus; species Neoceratodus forsteri. The sequence continues at coordinate 345,082,332 of CM028133.1, read as the reverse complement.
TGCTTTTCTCCCCAGTGGGGTGCTGCTGTTCTAGGATATCAAGGTCCAGAACCACACATCAAGACATCAGGCCAGTGCATACCATTTCCCCCCATCTCCTACAGGCTTCCAACTGCACTGTCACCTGCAGCAACCAAGGTGGCAGTATTGTAGTGACAGCCAGCCCCCCCACCAGAGGTGAGCATCCAATGGGATGTTCCAGCCTCCTAATCCCCCTCCCCTGCCACTGATTACCTAGGCTCACATTTGAACCTGGGTCACTGACATCACAAGCGCAAGCTCTACCACTGTGCAAACAGCCTGGCTCTGCTAGGAAATAGCATGATTACTAGTGTCATCATTTAGAGGTCACCAAGGGTCGCATTTGAGACCCCCATTAATTGTTTGCAATCATGACGATGTGTTTGAAACCCCTGATGCTGTCTAGTTATACTAGCATGGCTGTCTGGCTCAGTAAGCCTCTCTGGCTTTTTTTATTTCTTCACAATCCCTGTCAATCTGTCAGACCCATCACTCCAGTCCCCTAGCACAGGGTTCGCTCCCAGCCACTCACATAGCATGTTGGCATACAAAACAGTCAAACCTCTCTCCAATGTAGTGAGCCACCCACTGAAAATTACACTCACACCTGCTGTCAGTGGTGTGTAGCATGTGAGAGGAACCATCTGGGCAAAATGTGTGGACTAAGCAGTCCTTTTCTACAAATAAATTCTTTTCTATGACAGAATAAGAACTCTCAAGAGGATGCAAGTTGTGTTGTATTCATAATTCATCATTCATTCAGACAGAAACAGAGATAGGAGTGACAGTAAGACGCAAGCCACTGAGGAGTCTCAGCCGAGCCAAGAGCCAAGGGGACCTAGAAAAAGCATCAATATTGAACAAATATTGTTGTTCTGTATCAACAGAAGAAAGTGGTGAGGGACCTCAGTTAGGCAACATGAACAAATATGGGAGGGAGATAGACACCAGTCCATTTACAGAAGAGAGAGAGTCCTAAAAGTACTTACAAAACAAGTGGACAAGGCAGTGGGACTGGATGGGATATTAAGGGAACTACGGGAGGTGCTGGCACCACCACTGGCAGCACTGTTCAATGAGTCACTCAATACGGGAGTGGTTCTGGAGGACTGGAGGAGAGCAGATGTAGTCCCTCTTCGCAAAAGTGGCAGTAGGGAGGAGGTGGGCAACTACAGACCAGTCAGCCTCACCTCAATAGTGGGGAAGATTATGGAATCACTACTTAAACAAAGGATCATGGAACATCTTGAAGCCAGTGGCACACAGGATCAAAGACATCATGGATTCACAGCGGGAAGGTCATGTCAAACAAATCTAATTGATTTCTTTGGGTGACTAAGGCTGTGGATCAGGGTAGAGTGATGGATGCCACCTACCTGGATTTCAGTAAGGCCTTTGATACTGTTCCACATAGAAGACTTGTGAACAAGCTGGGCAGCCTGGGAGTGAGTCACAAGGTGGTAAACTGGGTTAGAAACTGGCTGAGTGATAAAAGACAGAGGGTCATTGTAAATGGTGCTTAATGTGAGGAAAGGAGGGTGACCAGTAGGGTACCACAGGGATCAGTCCTGGGCAGGGGTAAACCTTAACATTCATTTACTAGCCCGGGTATTAGTGCAGATTGTTGCAGGCGAGTGCAGAATCTCTGTTACTTGCCCGGCTGGCTAGTGCAATTCCTCCTACGGAAAGCTGCAGTTCCATTCTCAACCTGGGTATCAAATAAATAAACAAATAAATGCCATAAATATAATTGTTATTTAATTTAAAGCCAGGTCCTTTTCATGGAGGTTTAACTATGTGCAGCCTTAGCATTAGTGAAATAAACAAATTAGATTTCTGTGTGTAGTGCATTTACAAACTGTTTCATTTTATACCAACTACTGCTTTTATTTTTTGCTGGTAAATATCCTTTCTCCTTTTCCTTTCCTTTTTTTAGCTCAGTACTCATGGCAGGCAAATTTGTGACTGTATCCAGGAGCAGCACAGTTCTATGATTACCACCTGTCCAGCTGTGGACCTGATAATCCAGATTTCATGGTCCTTATCTGGTCATCTGGTTTTGATTAAATGTACTTCAGTTTTGGGGCCATTTTGAGTGCTAAGATAGTATTAACCCTGATTGAATTAAATCATTCACTACTGCATGCATGCCCAGGTAACAAAAAAAGTTCTGATGTCACCAGTCACAGGCCTCTGTTTGTAAAACCAGTCTGTCTAGGAGGTATAAAGTATGGCCATTAAGACCATTAGCAGTATATCAACCTAATCTTTCCAACTCTGAATTTTAAGTATGGTAATTTACTGACGTGATAGGAAACAGTTTTTACACCTTTATATGCTATAATGGGCTCATTTTTGTTTTTCCTATAGTCTCATATAATTTGGACCCACTTTTTCAAATTAGTATTCACATTTTTATTGCCTTTATCACCGTGTTGATTATTTCTCTTCCAAGTCCTCAGTAGCTGCTGCTCTTATTTTTATACTACCAACCTGAACATTTCATTGTATTAGCTACACCTTTACAGGCCATTGGGATAAATAGCACGGAATAGTGTGTCTGAAACTGTGGAATGTGATGTCTTAGACATTTGAAAAGAAACAGCAGTAACTGATGAGGTAAAGGGAACACAACGTAGTATAAAGGATACCGCAAGTACTGTTAGTTCAATTATCAAAAAGGTGGTCAAAGCATATCAGAATATATTGCTGTCATGGAAAGGAAAACTGGAGTGTTGGAGAAAGAGAGAGAGTGTGAGTAATAGATTGTGAATGGGCTTTGTAAATCCAGCAGATCTGGGTTTAAATTCTCACAGCCTCTACTTGCATACTGTGAGACCCTAAGCAAGTCACTTAACATCCCTGTGTTCCTGGGCCACCCCTGTAAATGGGTCTTGTGCCCAATGGGAGTTACCTGGTTGCCAAAGAATAAAAATAAAGAAATAACAGTATGGGTTGATGCTGTTGAATTTTTCCTTACTTTTTTTTTAGTGAACATTTTTTAATAGAACTGGGACAATCAAGCATTTGTATCTGCATTGGGATCTGTGGCAGGGTGGGAAAAGGAAGGAAAAAGGCAGGAAAAAGACACACACTTTTCATGACACAACTTTATTAACTACAAATCTGGAAATATATTAACCCAGCTGACATTAATAGAAAGCATGCTGACGAAGACAAACAAATAAAAGATCATGTGTACGAAAAGACAAAGTGAAGCCATCGGTTCCAGCAATGTTGGCTTGAAAAATATGACTAGCTGGGGTATGATGGTGCAAAAGATCTGATGTTCTGCCATTTGTGTATCAAACATGAGATACAGTTGGGTAAGGCAGGCAATAACAATAATTTTCGGTTTCGGTACAGATAATTTCCTGCTTGACTCTGTCTCATCCCATAATATCAGTGAAGCTCATGCTAGGGCAAAAGAAAAGAAAGATGCCAGCGCTGCTACTCAAGGGACAAGTAATGTGGAGGGAATGCTGAAGAACATGAATGAAGCAACGTTTAACTGTCTGGATAAACTGTGTCACACATGCCATGCAACTGGTAAGAAAGGACGCCTTTCACAGACTTTGTGTGGATGTGCAGCCTTGATGATATAAAAGGGCTAGATATCAGTTCAGCATATCAGGACAACAAATATGCCTGCAACTTTATCCACTATGTAGCCAATGTTGAACACATGGTGCTACGAGGAAAAATTATGGGAACAAAGCTCATTTCAGTCATCAGTGACAGAGTGGACACTCTGGGAGGGGTGGAAAAAATGAGGAGGGACCTAGATAAACTGGAGGATTGGTCCGGAGTGTGGCAGCTGAGATTTAATGCGAAAAAGTGCAAAATCATGCATTTGGGGTGCAAGAACCCAGGAGAGGATTACAAGATTGGGGGGGGACTGATGATCGCCAAACAGGAAAGGGATTTGGGGGGTAATCACATCTGATAACCTAAAGGTGGCCAAACAATGTGCCAAAGCTGTGGGAAGAGCCAGTGCAATGCTGGGGTGCACAGGGAGAGGTATCACCAGCAGAAGGAAGGATGTGGTGATGCCACTCTACAGATCATTACTGAGGCCTCATTTGGAATACGGTGTCCAGTTCCGGAGACAGCATCTCCGTAAGGACATAGGGTGGAGGAAGTTCAAAGAAAGGCAACAAAGATGGTGCAGGATCTGCACCAAAAGTCATATGAGGAGAGACTGAAACACCTCAATATGTATACCCTGGAGGAGAGAAGAAACAGAGGAGATATGATAGAAACCTACAAATATCTAAAAGGCACGAATAGGGTACCAGAGGGTAGCATCTTTCAAAAATGGAGATGTCCAGGAATGAGGGGGCATGACATGAGGTTGGAAGGGGGTAGACTAAGTGGTAGTGTGAGGAAGTATTTATTCACAGCAAGGGTGGTGGATGCATGGAATAGACTGCCAGCAGAGGTAGTGTGGGCAAGCATAGTGGAGGAATTCAAGCATGCATGGAACAGACATAGGGGAACCCTAGCAATAGGAACGAAGAGGTAAAGCTGGAGATCAAGTAGGGTCTGCGGCTTTTACAGTAGGCAAAGAAAATGGGCAGACTAGATGGGCCTAGCAGTCCTTATCTGCTGACAATTTCCATGTTTCTAAGATGCAAGAAGAGAGTGTGAGCCATGAAGACAAGAGAGATGAGAGGAGCAGACAGAGAGCCCATCTAAATGAACAGAGCCTTTGGGACTGGCACTGCCAACAAGCCAACATTGCCATGTGTGGGTGTGAGATGGCCAGGTAGGAGTGAGCCAGGGTTCGCACACACAATCACAGTAGTGCAGTTGCACTAAAATTTAAAATATTAATCTCCTCTGGGTGGGAGGGCCAGTCTGGATGGGGTCGAGTTTCTGCCACCTGCCACTGAGGTCCTAGGCTGGGACAGTCAGAGAGCCAAGGGAAAGTCGTGGAGGCCAAGAGTACCAGGCCAGACTCCAGAGCAGGAGCTTCAAGTAGACAGAGGGGTGTGTGTGTGTGTGTGTGTGTGTGTGTGTGTGTGTGTGTGTGTTCTTGTTAACACACTGCACATACTGACTTCTGTTTGTGGGAAAAGCCAAACAATTGTAATGAGACATGTTAGAATTTTTAGTGGTGCCACAAGGGGGTTGGGGAATGCAGTGGGGGTAGGAGGGTCACTAGTGATCTCTGAACCATGCTTTTGTTTTTATTTTTTCCTTTGGGTAGCCCAGCTGCAATGCAGTATCTAATTTTTAGTAGGGTCTTACTTCTACCCAGTTTTACTGATGGAAGGGTTAGTCATCAGATGACTGCAGCACAAGGATGCTAAATGACTTGCTCAAGGCTACCTAGAGAGTAAGTGGCTCTGGTGGGATTTACACCTGGGTTTCCTGGATCCCAATAACCTGTGGGCTAAAAAAAACACTAGACTACACATCCTCTAAAAATGTTGAGGACAGCATTTGCTGCCCCAGATAGTTAGAGCAAAATACCCGCTCCAATGGTCATTCATTATATCATACCAAGGAGGGGGTGTTCCATAGTCTGAAGGTGGTGCTGTTACTGCATTGGGGCTGCCTGTCTGGGAATGACGCTGAACAGATATCAGGGGGTTAGGCCCATTGTAAATCCCTTTGTGCCACCCTCTTATAGACACTGTTTAAACAGCAACTCACTTCCTTGGGCAAGCAGGTCATGACAAGAAGCTGCCTGCCAAAGGACCAGATACAGACACCTCTTAAATGTTTTCAACACAGCATTATTAAGACATTTAATTTACTGCCTTATTGACAATACTTCTTTGTTCAGCCGAGCCACCAACTGCAGCTCTGCCCCTCATAACCCTGTTATGATGACGCGAAGTACGGACGTGTAACTAATAGGTTCCTAAGAGGATTTGAGAGAGTGATGGCCTTTATATGGGATTATTTACATTTCTTGGCAATTCTTCATGTAAAAGGGATAGTATACTATTGTGTTTTATCCCATTTACATGTACAATTGCCCTCAAACGTAAATAATCCCCTATAAAGGCCATCACTGCCCCGAATCCTATTAGGCACCTACTATTAGTTACACTGCATGCACGATAATGATGTAATTATACCCAACCTTGTTTTACATACATACAAGCATACTGTATGAACATGCCAACAGATAAAGGCCTTGGTCCCTCTAGTCTTCTCGAGGGTGCAGGCCCCCCCCCATGTCTACAGAGGGACCTGGCCTGCCTCCCCCAAATCCCAGAGTTTTTTTCAAATCCTTGATTAACTCTTATTGTATGCTCCCTGAACATTATGAACACCCCCAAACAGTGCATTCACACATGATGCAATAGTCTTCTCTCCTCACACAACATCGTGAGTGGTCAGACTACGTGGGTAACCCCAAGCCCAGAAAAAAATGTAGTGGACGTTAATCAAGGAATGTAAACAAACACATTTTTTTGTGTTAACACCAGTATTCTGGACAGTCTTTTTACTTCTGAAAAGAAAAAATAAATCAGAATAAAACAACCAGCTACATCAGCAATCTTTAAAGAGCACCTTTCTCAATGTTTCACTTTTAAAAACATGAAACAGTGAGCTCCCTTATCTCATGGGGAGCTCCTCCAAGCTGTTTTCAAAGTTGTTTCTATAGCCCCCAGAGGAAGGGAAAGGAGCATAATTTGCCCACGAGGGACTGGCCACACAATCCCTTTCCACTTCCTGACTCTCCGATCCACTTCCATGCACCAACATGTTGTGACGTCTTTATAGGTCAAGTGCGAGGGTGTGCTCCACTCACTTGAATGGAGTGTATTCTTCAAATGTAATTTCCCAATTGCGAATCGGGTTTTGGTACCTACTGATGCAAGGTTTCAACTAAAAAAAGCCTTGCCAGTTGAACCATGGCATCAATAGGTACCAAAACTCAATTTACACTCGGAAAATTACATTTGAAAAAGACTCCATTAAAGTGAATGGAGTGCACCCCTGTGCTCCAGCTATAAAGACATCACAATAGGTTAGCGCACAGGGGCAGTTCGGAGAGTCAGAAAGTGGAGAATGATCTTGCATGCAGCCCCATGGGGGCAAATTACAATCCCTTCCCTTCCTTGGGGACTATAGAACAAACTTTGAAAACCACCTGGTGGAGCTCCCCATGAGGTAAGGGAGCTCCCTGTTTCATGTTACTAAAATTAAGAAAGGTGCTCTTTAAAGAATGTACTCCCCATACTGGGCTATTTCCCACTTCAAGGTATCACTTGGGGTTAGGTGCCTCCTTTCTCAGCTCACCCCTTCGCACCTCACTTATATCATGGTCGTCTACCTCCTTCTGCTTTATTAATCACTGGGTCATAGCTAAATGTTGTGTTCACTGTTTATTATAATGATCTTAGATTGTGTTTTGTGTACTGATGTATTTCCCCTTTTTGTGACCAATGTTGTTTTATCTGTATGTGTCATTGTTTCAAGAAGTGGAACCTTTGTGAAAGAGCCTTGGCTCAAAGGTCTTTCCAAATATCAAATAAAAAAAAGAAATAAAATAAGCAATCATAAAATAAGCGTTTTAAACTCTTGAGAGTTTGAGTGCCTAAGGGTGATAACAGTGTCTCTTTAAAATGAGGGGTTTGTCTTTAATATATATATATATATATATATATATATATATATATACACACACATATAGCTGAGCTCTGTTTGCATAACTTTTCCCACTGCCCACCAGGTTGGTTTCAGGGGCAGTATCAGATTTATTTGAAGAGTCTTCAAGTCTCTGTCACATGACATCAAGCAGACCATTCCAGACTCAATGTATTAAAGGATTAATTAAACAGGGAATTCTGATATGCCCCGCCCCCCAAAAGCACAGCATCGTAGGTCAGGGGCTTACTTACATAATGCTGTCATCTGTTTTCATCTGAAAATGTGTTAATCCAGAGTCGTTAATCAATAAATGTTTCAACAAAATGTAAACAAACCTGCGGCTCCTGTTTAAGCTCCCTGTCATAGTAGCTCCCTAAGATGGCACATATGTCACTATGTGATGACATCACCATAGCAACAGAGCCCCAAAGCTATAGTGCAGGCTGAATGGGGACTTAAGAATAATATATGAAATAACCTTACCGAAGCACTTTCCTTCCAAATCCTTTACCTGTGCAGGTGTGGCCCACCAATTTCCACACCTGCACAGGTAAAAGATTGAAGGACCTCAATGTAAGATTATTTCATATATTATTCATAAGTCCCCATTCAGCCTGCACTTAACTCGAGGCTCTGTCACTGCGATGATGTAATCATGTAGTGATGTATCCCACCATCTTAGGGGCTACAACAATGGGAAGGTTAAACAGGAGCTACAGAATTTGTTCACTATTACTTAAATGTTTACTGATTAGCATACCTGAATTAACACACCTTTTTGATGAAAACAGATGACAGCATTGGCGTAGGGTAAGCCCCTGACCTACGATGTTGTGATTTGGGGGAAGCATATCAGCATTCCTTGTTTATGAGTCCTTTAAAAGAAAACAGCACACTAGGGGCTAGATTCACAAAACATTGCCCCATCGCAAATCCAGTTTGTGCCATGCAAACTGGGTTTTGCCCCAATGTGGTATTCACAAAAGCCCAGTTTGTACCCACAAACTGGATTTGCGGCCAAAGTTAAGCCCAGTTTGCAACCTTAAACTGGTTTGCAACAGGGCAAAGTTTGGAGAGGGCTGTAATGCACATGAGGGGAAGGGGATCTGCAAATGGGTGCAGTGTCATTCACCAAAGATTTTCTCCATGCAAGGGCTATTTGCAAGGCATCTTTGCATGGAGAAAATACTGCCAACTGAAACCTGGCGGGTATTCCGCACAACCCTAGTTGCTGCCAGAGATCCTGCCGATTGCTGTTCCTGTCATGATAAAGGTGAACGTTTCCCTGGTGGTCTAGTGGTCCTCCCCCAATCGCTGTCCCATTAATAAAAATAATAATCCCTGGCAGTCTAGTGGTTCCTTCCTCCCTCCCTGATCCCTGATTGCAGTCCCTGTTATAAAAAACAAGACCATCCCTGGTAGTCCATTTGTCCCTCACCCTTCCATGATTATGGTCCGCATTGTTAAAAAAGGACTATTCCTGGTAGTCTAGTGGTCCAACCCACCCCCACCTCTGATCACTGTCCCCATATGTATACAAAATCCCCTGGAATTCTAATGGTCCCACTCCCCTCCCCTGGTTTCTGATCACCGTCCCTATGTGTTTAAAAATTCCCCTGGCATTTTATTGGTCCCACAATCTCCCCAGTCTCCAATCACTGTCCCAACTGTACAAAATGCATTCCTCACCAGTCCAGTGTTCCCCCTCCCCAGCTGAACACCCACTCAATAAATAGATATATATTTGTCATTGGTGTCCAGTGTACCCCTCCATTTCCGTGGACAATAGGGAAACTGTCCCATTTCCCTAGTGGGCTGTAGACCTCCCACCCTGGCAGACATTGACCTACCACCCCACTCCTCCCCCACACATCCCCAAACCCCGCTGGGGACTGTCACAGCCCTCCTCTCACCACCACAGCCGGCCAATGACTGCACTGTGAATGAGCAGGTAGAGTACACACTATGCGCTCATTGATTGACATTGGTAGAGATACAGGATCTAGGAGTCATCATCAGTAACTCCCTTGAACAAATGAGCCAGTGCAACAAGGTATTGATAGCAGGAGAAAAGAGATAGTATTTCCCCTATACAGATCCCTGGTGATGCATCACCTGGAGTACTGTATCCAGTGCTGGAGCCCTCACTTCAAAAAGGACATGGATAGGTTGGAAACAGTGCAGCACAGAGTAACAAAACTGATTCAGGGCGAGCAGGGAAGATCCTATGAGGAGCGCCTCAAGGCACTAAACATGTACTCACTGGAAACCAGAATGGAGAGGGGAGATATGATGGAGAGCTTCAAGTTCCTTAAAGGAATTAACAAGGTAAACTGCGGGGAATTATTTACCCTGAATACCAACTTGAGGTCACGTGGTCATGAGTGGAAACTAATAGGAGGTAGGCTCAGAAGGGACGTGAGGAAGTACTTCTTTATGGAAAGGGTGGAAAGGGTGGTAGAGCCTTGGGACAGTCTGTTGGCCAAGGTGGTGGGTGCAAACACAGTAGGGGATTCAATCAGGCATGAGATGGAATGAAGGTAATAGTGGTCACCCGGGGCAAGAAGACCAGGGAGGAGAATGGGGATAAAAGGGGGAGGGCTAGTATCCTGGAGGAACAATAGGTTCCAGGGATTATAGGGAATATGGGCAGACTGGATGGACCTATGGTCTTTTTCTGCCGTCATGGTCTATGTTTCTATGTAATGTCTCTAGTCAGCTACCAGTCCAGCTTGTTAGCACTGTCTCCAGTCAACAACCAGTCCTGGTTACCAGTAATGTATCCAGTCAGCTATCAGTTCAGTTTTCCAGCAGTATCTGCAGTCAGTCTGTAGTCCAACCGTCAGCAGTGTCTTCAGTCATTTATTAGTTCAGTTTGCCAGCAATGTCTTCAGTCAGCATCCATTACAGACAGTTTACCAGGAATGTCTCCAGTCAGCTTCCAGTACAGTTTCCTAGCAATGTATTCAGTCAGCTATCAGTACAGTTCACCAGCAATATCTACAGTCAGCTACCAGTATGGCTTGCCAGCAAAGTCTCCAGTCAGCTAAAAATACAGATTGCCAGGAATGTCTCCCATCAACTACCAGTTCAGGTTGCCAGTAATGCTTCCAATCAGTTCAACCCCAGATTGCCAGCAATGTCTCCTGTCAACTACCAGTCCAGTTTACCAGCAATGTCTCCAGTCACCTACGAGTTCAGTTGGGCAGAATTATTTCCAGTCAGCTACCAGTATAGTTTGTCAGGAATGTCTCCAGTCAGTTACCAGTATAGTTTGCTAGAAATGTCTCCAGACAGCTACCAGTAGAGTTGGGAAGAAATATCTCCAGTAAGTTACCAGTATAGTTTGCCAGGAATGTCTCCAATCAGTTACCAGTATAGTTTGCCAGGAATGTCTTCAGTCAGTTACCAGTATAGTTTGTTAGAAATGTCTCCAGTCAGTTACCAGAATGGTTTGCCAGGAATGCCCGCAGTCAGTAATCAGTATAGTTTACTAGAAATGTCTCCAGTAAGTTACCAGTATAGTTTGCCAGGAATGTCTGCAGTCAGTTACCAGTATAGTTTGCTAGACATGTCTCCAGTAAGTTACCAGTATGGTTTGAGAGGAATGTTTCCAGTCAACTAGTACCAGTACCATTTGCCAGGAATGTTCCCAATCAGTTACCAGTAGAGTTTGCCAGAACTGTCTCCAGTCAGTTACCAGTATAGTTTGCCAGGATTGTCTCCAGTCAATTACCAGTATAGTTTGCCAGAAATGTCTGCCGTCAGTTACCAGTATAGTTTCCAGGAATGTCTACAGTCAGTTACCAGTACAGTTTGCCAGGAATATCTCCAGTCAGTTACCAGTAGAGTTTGCCAGGAATGTCTCGAGTCACTTACCAGCATAGTTTACTAGAAATGTCTCCAGTCAATCACCAATACAGTTTGCCAGGAATGTCTGCAGTCAATTACCAATATAGTTTGCCAGGAATGTCTGCAGTCAGATACTAGTATAATTTGCCAGGAATGTCTGCAGTCAGTTACCGGTATAGTTTGCTAGAAATGTCTCCAGTCAGTTACCAGTACAGTTTGTCAGGAATGTCTCCAATCTGTCACCAGTATAGTTTGACAGGAATGTCTGCAGTCCGTTACCAGTATAATTTGTCAGAAATGTCTCCAGTCAGTTACCAGCATAGTTTGCTAGAAATGCCTACCATCAGTTACCAGTATAGTATGCCAGGAATATCTGCAGTCAATTACCAGTATAGTTTGCCAGGAATGTCTGCAGTCAGTTACCAGTATAGTTTGCCAGGAATGCCTGCAGTCAGTTACCAGTAGAGTTTGCCAGGACTATCTTCAGTCAGCTACCAAAATAGTTTGCCAGGAATGTCTGCAGTCAATTACCAGTAGAGTGTGCTAGAAATGTCTCCAGTCAGTTACCAATATAGTTTGCCAGGAATGTCTGCAGTCAGTTACTGGTATAGTTTGCTAGAAATGTCTTCAGTCAGTTACCAGTATAGTTTGCCAATAATGTCTCCAATCAGTTACCAGTACAGTTTGCTAGGAATGTCTCCAGTCAGTTACCAGTACAGTTTCCTAGCAATGTATATTTCATGCCTTCTTTTTTTTTTTTTAGTTGTTTTTTAACCAGGTATAGCACACTAAGCTGAAAGCTTTTTTACAGGAGCGACCTGGGAGCACAAGGAGGTTAAGTGACTTGCTCAGTGTATTCAGTCAGCTATCAGTACAGTTCACCAGCAATATCTACAGTCAGCTACCAGTATGGCTTGCCAGCAAAGTCTCCAGTCAGCTACAAATACAGACTGCCAGCAATGTCTCCCATCAATTACCAGTTCAGGTTGCCAGTAGTGCTTCCAATCAGTTCAAACCCAGATTGCCAGCAGTGTCTCCTGTCAGCTACCAGTCCAGTTTGCCAGCAATGTCTCCAGTCACCTACGAGTTCAGTTGGGCAGAATTATTTCCAGTCAGCTACCAGTATAGTTTGCCAGTAATGTCTCCAGTCAGTTACCAGTATAGTTTGCTAGAAATGTCTCCAGACAGCTACCAGTAGAGTTGGGAAGAAATATCTCCAGTAAGTTACCAGCATAGTTTGCCAGGAATGTCTCCAATCAGTTACCAGTATAGTTTGCCAGGATTGTCTCCAGTCAATTACCAGTATAGTTTGCCAGGAATGTCTGCCGTCAGTTACCAGTATAGTTTCCAGGAATGTCTACAGTCAGTTACCAGTACAGTTTGCCAGGAATATCTCCAGTCAGTTACCAGTAGAGTTTGCCAGGAATGTCTCGAGTCACTTACCAGCATAGTTTACTAGAAATGTCTCCAGTCAATCACCAATACAGTTTGCCAGGAATGTCTGCAGTCAATTACCAATATAGTTTGCCAGGAATGTCTGCAGTCAGATACTAGTATAATTTGCCAGGAATGTCTGCAGTCAGTTACCGGTATAGTTTGCTAGAAATGTCTCCAGTCAGTTACCAGTACAGTTTGTCAGATGTCTCCAATCTGTCACCAGTATAGTTTGACAGGAATGTCTGCAGTCCGTTACCAGTATAATTTGTCAGAAATGTCTCCAGTCAGTTACCAGCATAGTTTGCTAGAAATGCCTACCATCAGTTACCAGTATAGTATGCCAGGAATATCTGCAGTCAATTACCAGTATAGTTTCCAGGAATGTCTGCAGTCAGTTACCAGTATAGTTTGCCAGGAATGCCTGCAGTCAGTTACCAGTATAGTTTGCCAGGAATGCCTGCAGTCAGTTACCAGTAGAGTTTGCCAGGACTATCTCCAGTCAGCTACCAAAATAGTTTGCCAGGAATGTCTGCAGTCAATTACCAGTAGAGTGTGCTAGAAATGTCTCCAGTCAGTTACCAATATAGTTTGCCAGGAATGTCTGCAGTCAGTTACTGGTATAGTTTGCTAGAAATGTCTTCAGTCAGTTACCAGTATAGTTTGCCAATAATGTCTCCAATCAGTTACCAGTACAGTTTGCTAGGAATGTCTCCAGTCAGTTACCAGTACAGTTTCCTAGCAATGTATATTTCATGCCTTCTTTTTTTTTTTATTTAGTTGTTTTTTAACCAGGTATAGCACACTAAGCTGAAAGCTTTTTTACAGGAGCGACCTGGGAGCACAAGGAGGTTAAGTGACTTGCTCAGTGTATTCAGTCAGCTATCAGTACAGTTCACCAGCAATATCTACAGTCAGCTACCAGTATGGCTTGCTAGCAAAGTCTCCAGTCAGCTACAAATACAGATTGCCAGCAATGTCTCCCATCAATTACCAGTTCAGGTTGCCAGTAGTGCTTCCAATCAGTTCAAACCCAGATTGCCAGCAGTGTCTCCTGTCAGCTACCAGTCCAGTTTGCCAGCAATGTCTCCAGTCACCTACGAGTTCAGTTGGGCAGAATTATTTCCAGTCAGCTACCAGTATAGTTTGCTAGAAATGTCTCCAGACAGCTACCAGTAGAGTTGGGAAGAAATATCTCCAGTAAGTTACCAGCATAGTTTGCCAGGAATGTCTCCAATCAGTTACCAGTATAGTTTGCCAGGAATGTCTTCAGTCAGTTACCAGTATAGTTTGTTAGAAATGTCTCCAGTCAGTTACCAGAATGGTTTGCTAGGAATGCCCGCAGTCAGTTACCAGTATAGTTTGCTAGAAATGTCTCCAGTAAGTTATCAGTATAGTTTGCAAGGAATGTCTGCAGTCAGTTACCAGTATAGTTTGCTAGACATGTCTCCAGCAAGTTACCAGTATGGTTTGAGAGGAATGTTTCCAGTCAACTAGTACCAGTACCATTTGCCAGGAATGTTCCCAATCAGTTACCAGTAGAGTTTGCCAGAAATGTCTCCAGTCAGTTACCAGTATAGTTTGCCAGGAATGTCTCCAGTCAGTTACCAGTATAGCTTGCCAGCAATGTCTCCAGTCAATTACCAGTATAGTTTGCCAGGAATGTCTGCCGTCAGTTACCAGTATAGTTTCCAGCAATGTCTACAGTCAGTTACCAGAATAGTTTGCCAGAAATGTCTCCAGTCAGTTACCAGTACAGTTTGCCAGGAATATCTCCAGTCAGTTACCAGTAGAGTTTCCCAGGAATGTCTCGAGTCAGTTACCAGTATAGTTTGCTAGAAATGTCTCCAGTCAGTTACCAGTACAGTTTGCCAGGAATGTCTGCAGTCAGTAACCAGTATATTTTGCCAGAAATGTCTGCAGTCAGATACCAGTATAGTTTGCTAGAAATGTCTCCAGTCAGTTACCAGTACAGTTTGTATCAGTTCAAACCCAGATTGCCAGCAGTGTCTCCTGTCAGCTACCAGTCCAGTTTGCCAGCAATGTCTCCAGTCACCTAAGAGTTAAATTGGGCAGAATTATTTCCAGCCAGCTACCAGTATAGTTTTCCAGGAAGGTCTGCAGTCAGTTACCAGTATAGTTTGCCAGACATGTCTCCAGTAAGTTACCAGTATGGTTTGAGAGGAATTTTTCCAGTCAACTAGTACCAGTACCATTTGCCAGGAATGTTCCCAATCAGTTACCAGTAGAATTTCCCAGAAATGTCTCCAGTCAGTTACCAGTATAGTTTGCCAGGAATGCCTCCAGTCAATTACCAGTATAGTTTGCCAGGAATGTCTGCCGTCAGTTACCAGTATAGTTTCCAGGAATGTCTACAGTCAGTTACCAGAATAGTTTGCTAGAAATGACTCAGTCAGTTACAAGTACAGTTTGCCAGGAATATCTCCAGTCAGTTACCAGTAGAGTTTGCCAGGAATGTCTCGAGTCAGTTACCAGTATAGTTTGCTAGAAATGTCTCCAGTCAATCACCAATACAGTTTGCCAGGAATGTCTGCAGTCAATTACCAATATAGTTTTCCAGGAATGTCTCAGTCAGTTACAGTACAGTTTGCCAGGAATGTCTGCAGTCAGTTACCAGTATATTTTGCCAGAAATGTCTGCAGTCAGTTACCAGTATAGTTTGCTAGAAATGTCTCCAGTAAGTTACCAGTATGGTTTGAGAGGAATGTTTCCAGTCAACTAGTACCAGTACCATTTGCCAGGAATGTTCCCAGTTACCAGTAGAGTTTGCCAGAACTGTCTCCAGTCAGTTACCAGTATAGTTTGCCAGGATTGTCACCAGTCAATTACCAGTATAGTTTGCCAGGAATGTCTGCCATCAGTTACCAGTATAGTTTCCAGGAATGTCTACAGTCAGTTACCAGTATAGTTTGCCAGGAATGTCTCCAGTCAGTTACCAGTATAGCTTGCCAGCAATGTCTCCAGTCAATTACCAGTATAGTTTGCCAGGAATGTCTGCCGTCAGTTACCAGTATAGTTTCCAGCAATGTCTACAGTCAGTTACCAGAATAGTTTGCCAGAAATGTCTCCAGTCAGTTACCAGTACAGTTTGCCAGGAATATCTCCAGTCAGTTACCAGTAGAGTTTCCCAGGAATGTCTCGAGTCAGTTACCAGTATAGTTTGCTAGAAATGTCTCCAGTCAGTTACCAGTACAGTTTGCCAGGAATGTCTGCAGTCAGTAACCAGTATATTTTGCCAGAAATGTCTGCAGTCAGATACCAGTATAGTTTGCTAGAAATGTCTCCAGTCAGTTACCAGTACAGTTTGTATCAGTTCAAACCCAGATTGCCAGCAGTGTCTCCTGTCAGCTACCAGTCCAGTTTGCCAGCAATGTCTCCAGTCACCTAAGAGTTAAATTGGGCAGAATTATTTCCAGCCAGCTACCAGTATAGTTTTCCAGGAAGGTCTGCAGTCAGTTACCAGTATAGTTTGCCAGACATGTCTCCAGTAAGTTACCAGTATGGTTTGAGAGGAATTTTTCCAGTCAACTAGTACCAGTACCATTTGCCAGGAATGTTCCCAATCAGTTACCAGTAGAATTTCCCAGAAATGTCTCCAGTCAGTTACCAGTATAGTTTGCCAGGAATGCCTCCAGTCAATTACCAGTATAGTTTGCCAGGAATGTCTGCCGTCAGTTACCAGTATAGTTTCCAGGAATGTCTACAGTCAGTTACCAGAATAGTTTGCTAGAAATGACTCCAGTCAGTTACAAGTACAGTTTGCCAGGAATATCTCCAGTCAGTTACCAGTAGAGTTTGCCAGGAATGTCTCGAGTCAGTTACCAGTATAGTTTGCTAGAAATGTCTCCAGTCAATCACCAATACAGTTTGCCAGGAATGTCTGCAGTCAATTACCAATATAGTTTTCCAGGAATGTCTCCAGTCAGTTACCAGTACAGTTTGCCAGGAATGTCTGCAGTCAGTTACCAGTATATTTTGCCAGAAATGTCTGCAGTCAGTTACCAGTATAGTTTGCTAGAAATGTCTCCAGTAAGTTACCAGTATGGTTTGAGAGGAATGTTTCCAGTCAACTAGTACCAGTACCATTTGCCAGGAATGTTCCCAGTTACCAGTAGAGTTTGCCAGAACTGTCTCCAGTCAGTTACCAGTATAGTTTGCCAGGATTGTCACCAGTCAATTACCAGTATAGTTTGCCAGGAATGTCTGCCATCAGTTACCAGTACAGTTTCCAGGAATGTCTACAGTCAGTTACCAGTATAGTTTGCTAGAAATGTCTCCAGTCAGTTACCAGTACAGTTTGCCAGGAATATCTCCAGTCAGTTTCCAGTAGAGTTTGCCAGGAATGTCTCGAGTCACTTACCAGTATAGTTTACTAGAAATGTCTCCAGTCAATCACCAATACAGTTTGCCAGGAATGTCTGCAGTCAATTACCAATATAGTTTGCCAGGAATGCCTGCAGTCAGATACTAGTATAATTTGCCAGGAATGTCTGCAGTCAGTTACCGGTATAGTTTGCTAGAAATGTTTCCAGTCAGTTACCAGTACAGTTTGTCAGGAATGTCTCCAATCTGTCACCAGTATAGTTTGCCAGGAGTGTCTGCAGTCCGTTACCAGTATAATTTGTCAGAAATGTCTCCAGTCTGTTACCAGTATAGTTTCCTAGAAATGCCTACCATCAGTTACCAGTATAGTATGCCAGGAATATCTGCAGTCAATTACCAGTATAGTTTGCCAGGAATGTCTGCAGTCAGTTACCAGTATAGTTTGCCAGAAATGCCTGCAGTCAGTTACCAGTAGAGTTTCCAGGACTATCTTCAGTCAGCTACCAAAATAGTTTGCCAGGAATGTCTGCAGTCAATTACCAGTAGAGTGTGCTAGAAATGTCTCCAGTCAGTTACCAATATAGTTTGCCAGGAATGTCTGCAGTCAGTTACTGGTATAGTTTGCTAGAAATGTCTTCAGTCAGTTACCAGTATAGTTTGCCAATAATGTCTCCAATCAGTTACCAGTACAGTTTGCTAGGAATGTCTGCAGTAAGTTGCCAGTATGGTTTGAGAGGAATGTTTCCAGTCAACTAGTACCAGTACCATTTGCCAGGAATATTCCCAATCAGTTACCAGTATAGTTTGCTAGAAATGTCTCCAGTAAGTTGCCAGTATGGTTTGAGAGGAATGTTTCCAGTCAACTAGTACCAGTACCATTTGCCAGGAATATTCCCAATCAGTTACCAGTAGAGTTTGCCAGAAATGTCTCCAGTCAGTTACCAGTATAGTTTGCCAGGAATGTCTCCAGTCAATTACCAGTATAGTTTGCCAGGAATGTCTGCTGTCAGTTACCAGTATAGTTTCCAGGAATGTCTACAGTCAGTTACCAGTATAGTTTGCTAGAAATGTCTCCAGTCAGTTACCAGTACAGTTTGCCAGGAATATCTCCAGTCAGTTACCAGTAGAGTTTGCAAGGAATGTCTCGAGTCAGTTACCAGTATAGTTTGCTAGAAATGTCTCCAGTCAATCACCAATACAGTTTGCCAGGAATATCTCCAGTCAGTTACCAGTAGAGTTTGCCAGGAATGTCTTGAGTCAGTTACCAGTATAGTTTGCTAGAAATGTCTCCAGTCAATCACAAATACAGTTTGCCAGGAATGTCTGCAGTCAATTATCAATATAGTTTGCCAGGAATGTCTGCAGTCAGTTACCAGTATAGTTTGCCAGGAATGTCTGCAGTCAGTTACCGGTATAGTTTGCTAGAAATGTTTCCAGTCAGTTTCCGGTACAGTCTGCCAGGAATGTCAGCAGTCAGTTACCAGTATATTTTGCCAGAAATGTCTGCAGTCAGTTACCAGTATAGTTTGCTAGAAATGTCTCCAGTCAGTTACCAGTACAGTTTGTCAGGAATGTCTCTGATCTGTTACCAGTATAGTTTGCCAAGAATGCCTGCAGTCAGTTACCAGTATAGTTTGCCAGGAATGCCTGCAGTCAGTTACCAGTATAGTTTGCCAGGAATGTCTGCAGTCAATTACCAGTAGAGTGTGCTAGAAATGTCTCCAGTCAGTTACCAATATAGTTTTCCAGGAATGTCTGCAGTCAGTTACTGGTATAGTTTGCTGGAAATGTCTCCTGTCAGTTACCAGTATAGTTTGCCAGTAATGTTTCCAATCAGTTACCAGTACAGTTTGCTAGGAATGTCTCCAGTCAGTTACCAGTATATTTTGCCAGGAATGTCTGCAGTCAGTTACCAGTATAGTTTGCTAAAAATATCTCCAGTCAGTTACCAGTATAATTTGCCAGGAATGTCTCCAGTCAGTTACCAGAAGAGTTTACCAGGAATGTCTGCAGTCAGTTACCAGTATAGTTTGCTAGGAATGTCTCAAGTCAGTTACCAGTATGGTTTGTCAGGAATGTCTCCAATCAGTTACTGGTGCAGTTTGCCAATAGCGTCTCCAGTCGGTTACCATTATAATTTGCCAGGAATGTCTCCAGTCAGTTACCAGTATAGTTTGCTAGAAATGTCTCCAGTCAGTTACCAGTATAGTTTGCCAGGAATGTCTCCAGTCAGTTACCAGTATAGTTTGCCAGGAATGTCTCCAGTCAGTTACCAGTATAGTTTGCTAGAAATGTCTCCAGTCAGTTACTAGAATGGTTTGCCAGGAATGTCTCCAGTCAGTTACCAGTATAGTTTGCTAGAAATGTCCCCAGTCAGTTACTAGTACAGTTTGCCAGGAATGTCTGCAGTCAGTTGCCAGTATAGTTTGCTAGAAATGTTTCCAGACAGCTACCAGTCCAGTTTGCCTTTCCCAGCCATGTCTCCAGTCAGCTGCCAGCCCAATCTGTCAGCAGTATCTTCAGTCAGCTAGCAGCCCAGTTTCTCAGCAGTGTCTTCAGTCAGCTACCAGTACAGTTTGCCAGCGATGTCTCCCATCAGCTACCAGTACTGTTTTCCAGCAATATCTCCAGTCAGCTTCTGGTACAGTTTGCCAGTAGTCTCCAGTCAGCTACCAGTCCAGTTTGCCAGCAATGTCTCCAGTCAGCTACCAGTACAGTTTGCCAGCAATGTCTCCAGTCAGCTACCAGTATAGTTTATCAGCCATGTCTTCAGGCAGCTACCTGTACAGGTTGCAAGACCCAAGCAAGGTAAGCAGAACCTGTTACTAGTAAACATCTCTAACAGTAATAAAAGTAAACTTAATAGAGTACCACAGTGGGCTTAGTCTTAACACTGAATAGAAAGTATTTTATGTAACAATGGGTGCCAACAATGGCTAATTGTTACTTTTTATTGATGGCCTTGCAACCCCTACTGTTTTGGCAAAATGACGCCCCTGATTGTTACATAAGTAGTGTCCTGGATAGAGTCAGGGGTATTAAGTAATAAGAAAAAAAAAGAAACATATTTTTAGAAATGACAAACTAGTCAAAAAATAGCTGTTAGAATAGAAGATAACACTTACAATAAGCTTCTTATTTCATTTACTGTTTACAACAAATGACTTGTGTAAAAGTTGTGATCTCAATGTACAGCTGAGGGTCAGCACTGATATGAAGAATGTCGTGGCCTTTACGTTATACTCATAATGAGCTTCTCCTACAGAAGGAGGTGCAGGAGGAGGACTGGACTGTTTCCATATTATACCTTGTGCGTGTTAAAACCATCTACCCCACTCACTGTTTATCTCAGTTCGGCTGACCTTTTAAAAGGCTGATGTTTGGCTCAGTCATCCCTTGCCCACAACGCTCCAGATGATAGCAGCCATGTGATATTATTAACAACATAATGTTTTCTTATTTAGACACAAAAGGCTAGCTAGGGCATGTACAATCAATAGGCCTGTGTGTTTAATATGATCCTTCACAGCATAATGAATGCCTCACTCTGACATTTGCTGGATTTCACACTTCTTTATCTTCTTTATTGGCAAAGAGGGTTTGCTAATATCTATGTTATAGCAGGCAGTTTTACCAGCAGCATGCTGGGTGCTTAATACTGCTGATCATTAGCAGTTAAATATAGATCTGTCTCAAAGGAATAAACACATTTCTGCACATTTTTTTCCGGGATTATTTGTGCAACTGTACATTGCCAGTATGAATAAGTTACTTAAAGAGCTCTGTTTTTGGTGCCTGTTTTCAGAAATCTTTCCCCTTTTTGGATGTGCGATATAGAGTACTTTGTATAGGGAAAGGGGAAAGGGGAAATTGTTTAACCAGGAGAGGCACACTAAGCCGAAGCTTGTTTCCAGGTGCGACCTGGGAGCACAAAGAATTTAAGTGACTTGCTCAGGGTCACACAGTATGGAAGTGGGGGCTGTGGGATTCAAACCCAGGTCTCCAGGTTTGCAGCTCAGAGCCTTAAACCACTGCACTATACTGCCTCCTCATGCAGAAGCCAATGCCCTACACCGCAGAAACATTTTTGTTTAAAACACTTTTCCATGGTTTAAAATCAGATCTACAAATAGCAAAAGATTTCTCATGAAAAATCAGTGAGTCATGACACTGCTCTAACACTACTGAAGTTCAGCATCATTCAGCTGTCTTTTCTCCCAAATTAGGAACCATGATGTATCTGACACCAGAGCACATTTATTTATTTATTTATTTATTTATTTAAAGGTTTTACTGGGAAGGCAATACTGAACAGACTACTGCTCGATTCCAAATGCACCCTGGGGAAGGGGGAAGATGGAGTGCAGACATAAATACATAATCCAACTCATTCCAGGATACACATACAAGATAACAGATACACATACAGGGTAGAGTGTGTAACAAATAGGTGTTTGTACAAGACCAATGGCTGATCAAATTCATGTGAAAATCAAACTCATTACACGGTAATATACCAGATAAGCAAAACAGGGTAGACTGCAGTTACAATAGGCAGTTGTATATGGCATATGACAGAAGAATAGCTACAGATTCTATTACTGTGGCAATACATATGACTGGAAAGTGAAATTAGGGACAGTACGTGGTAGGGGTTATTCCCTATTTCAGATGGTTCAGGACACCCAGTAACGAGCTCCCATGGGGGCATGTGCAGCTGGAGTAGAGGTGTATTTTGAGAAGGGGGTTAAGGTGCCGACTGGGGGAGGCATGCAGGATATTTGAGGGGAGCGAGTCCCAGAGTTTAGGCATGCAATACTTGAAAGCTGCCTGGCTTGCTGTGGTTGACATGAGTGGGATGGCCAATAGATGCAAGTCGTTGTTCCTCAGGGCATAGCCCTAGGAGGTATGGGCCAAGAGGACTGAGGTGAGATAAGGAGGGAGGGACGCTGTCCAGTATTTGGCTGTGAGGCAGACGCTATAGGAGAGACATCGGTCTTGCAACAAGGGGAGGTCTAAGTTGCTGTTCAGGGCACAGTGATGGGTGTTTGGAGGACAGTCAAGAGCAAAGCGACAGAATGAATGGAAGAGTGGGGTCCAGTCTGGCTAGGGAGGACTTGGGAGCATCACTGCAGACTACGTCCCCATAGTCGAATATGGGGAGAATCAACCTCTGCACAACTGCACATTGAGCTGGCAGTGGGATGCTTCCATGGTTGTGATACACAGCACCTAACTTTGGGTGAAACTTTTTGTGGATGGCATCAATGTGTGCAAAGAAGTCTACGTGCTGGTCAAGCCAGACCCCAAGGTATCTGCAGAAGGTGCAAGTCTCAAGAGTAGTCCCATCCAGGGCGTGGAAGGAGGGGGTGGAGGGTAGCCTAGAAAGTCTCTGCCTCATGCTGAAGGTCATGGAGATGGTTTTCTCGGCATTGAGAAAGTGCTGATTGGAGTGAACTCAGTGCTGAACTGCGTAGAAGTCCTGCTGGAGTCTGGTTGCTACATCAGAGGACAAGGGGCCGGATGTGTACAGTACTGTATCATCCCCACACAGGTGAATGGATGTGTGTGGGCAGACAGAGGGCAGGTCACTGATGAAGACGGAGAACAGGAGTGGGCCAAGGATTGAGCCTTGCAGAACACCAAAGGTAACTGGAAGGGAAGCAGAGGTGGCATTGCCAATTCTGATGGATTGGGATCGGACTATCAGGTAGCAATGAAACCAACTGGTGGCCATGCCTGACAGCCCAGCTTGAGACAGCATGGATAGAAGGAGTGTGTGGGAGACGGTTTAAAAGGCTTTAGCCAGGTAGACAAAAATGGTTGAGGTAGTATGTCCCCAATCCATACCAGTGAGGATGGGATCTGTGAGTCTTAGGAGAGAGGTGGTGGTGGAGTGGGACTTCCTAAAACCAGACTGAAAAGGAGTGAAAAAAGAGGAGGAATCAAGACAGGAGGAGAGTTGAGAGAGGACCAGCTGTTCCTGAATTTTGGCCAAGATAGGTAGGAGGGAAATTGGGCAGTAATTACTGGGAGCAGAGGGGTCACTGCCTTTGGGAAGTGGCATGACTGTAGTGTGTGTTTCCACTCTGTGGGAATAGTGGTTAGGGAGAACAAGAGGTTACAGAGTGATGCCAGGGGGACAGCTATGGCAGGAGCCGACAAGTAAAACAGCTTGGAGTCCAGGCCAGTTGGGCATTTGCCTTTGATGGGATTTGGGGCAAGCAGAGCTTTGTAGACTTCAGCAGGAGAGGTCAGACAGAAGGAAAATGGTGTGCCAGCTGGGGAGTATTATGGGATGGGGGGAGTTGGGTGGCCAGATTGAGTAAGTGGCAAGTAGGTTCAGAGGGAGTGTGTGGATCAGGGTTGAGGGAGGCCAAAAGTGATGAGGTGCATTCAGTAAAGAAGGAATTGAAATGGGAGACCACTTCAAAGGGGTCTGTGATCATGGGGCCGCCAGCGTTTAGAGCAGGGGTGGAGAGTTGAGAGGGAGGGTCAAAAAGAGATTTAACCACTTTCTAAAACTTAGATGGCTGGCTTAAGCTGGACTTGAAGGTGTCACTGAAGTATTTTGCCTTTGCCTTGTGGATCTGTCTAGTGTAGGCATTACGTAGGGTACAGTACCTATGTTGGTGCACCGGAGAGCAGGAGACCTTCAAAGCCTTCCAGGCTACATCCCTGCCTTTGAGGAGTGTCATAATTCTGTAGTAATCCAGGGCAGGTGGGTACCCCCACCCATGCACATTTGAGAGGGGCATGTGAGTTCCAGATAGCAGTGAACCTGGCCTTGAAACACTCCCAGTTAGAATCGATGGAACTAACCCTGGGGATGTATGACCAATCAAATGCTAAAGAAGTCATGCAGGACAGATGCAAGGTCCAAGGATTTGAAGGATCTAGTAAGGATGGTTCTGGGAGGGTTGCTTTAGGACGATGAATTTTCCAAACTGAGTAGATCATATTATGGTCACTTAGGGAGTCCGGTAGCAGTCCTGAGGCGATTATACGAGGAGGGTGAGAAGTGAGGCACCAGTCCAAGAGAGAGTGGTTAGATGATTTGTGGATGAGACAAGTGGGCTTGGTGATAAGTTGGGTTAGATTTAAAGCTGCCACCTGGTTCCACAGCCTGAAGCTGAGACTTGAGAGCCAATTTTGGCTGAAATCACCCAGAATGTGTAACTCACCCCCAGAGGCCAGTGCTATTAGGGTGCTCAGGTGTTCCAAGATGGAGGGCATGGTTGAGTCAAGAGAACAGTAAGATCCTGCAATAAATAGGGGGTAGGTGTGGGCGAGGGAGAATTTGATTAGTATGGCGTCAATGTTTAGCATGGGTCTGGGTAGTGGGATCAGGGGGTAAACTGAACTGAGGAGTTGATATACATGGCAATGCCACCATCTCTTTTGGTGCCAGGGCGGTCTTGGCGAATCATGGAGTAGCCTGGAATTACAAATTCAGCATCCTGATTGTGTGGTTTCAACCAAGTTTCAGAAATGGTCAATATGGCTGGTCTTAGTGAGAGAGAACAGTTGGTTGCAGCAGGATAATTTTATTTACAATGCTGCAGATGTTTAGGTGCACAAGTTTAAGGCCTCGGGGCAGTGAGAGACAGGGAGCGAGATTTGGATGGGGGGGGGTGGAGGCTTGGGCCGGGGTTGCGTTCAACGTTCCTGGACAGCAGGAGTAACAGGGTTATCAGGAACCTACCTTTTGGCAAGGCCCATATGAGCTTGCGACATAAATGCAGTGACTGTACAGGGGCTACAGAGAAGGCTTGGGCATGTACTTTCAGGGCAGCTAAACCAACATGGAAGGATGGCTGGAGGACAGAAGGACCAGCCAACAAAATTGCAAGAGAACAGGGAATAAGTGTACAGTTGAAGTAGGGGAAGGGGGAGTTGGGGAGGCTAGGGGGAGTAGTCGTGGCAGGCAAGGCTGCTCCTCCGGGAAGGAGGAGGGAGGTAACGAAGCTAGAGGAGCAAGAAGAAAAATTGCTGCTAGCCCTACAATCCACATTTTGGAATTAAACTAGTAGGTGGTGGATTACAGTAGGTTGCTGCCTCTGGTGGTGGATTCTGATAACCAGCAACTGGTAAAGTGGGCTGATTCGGCTTCACTTGATCATCTCACTCCTATAAAAGAAACAGATGACCAAGGGTGGTGGTGGGGGCCTAAAACAGAGTTTGAACTCCTAGTCCCTTTTGCACCTCACAGCAGCGCCGCATACCAGCTCCTTAAATTCTTTGGGTGTTGGCTTGCAGCTTTGGGGGGCAGAGTACCACCTGGCCCTTGTGACCATGACAAGCTGTGGAGAAGCAGAGGAAAATCGTAAGTATCATCAGTATTTCCAAGCTGAGGGACTTGTGTTTATAATGCTTGCCATATACCGTGGATTAAATGAAGGTACACGGGAGGAAGGGGTTTGGAAACGGGAGGGGCTGGCACAACTTGAGAGAAAAGGGGGAGCTAGGCACAGGTGAAAATCAAGGTGAAAATAAATGTTTAAAAGGTAAAAAATAAATATGGCAATAAATACAGCATGTAGCCCAAAAACGAACCAGAGAGTAGAAAATACTTTAAATAGCAAATAACTTCAGCATGTGCCCCAAAAATGAGCCACAGAGTAGAAAATACTCTAAATAACAAATAACTTCAGCATGTGCCCCAAAACGAACCACAGAGTAGTAGAAAGCTTTAAACAACAGAGCATGATTTAAAATCAGTCCTATGATTTGTATTCCAAAGCTGAAACTACTCGCTGCATACAAAACCTTTGTAATTGAATTTAATTGAATTAAAACTTTGGTAGTAACCCAAGTATGTTACAGAAACCTAAACCATGCTTTAAAAAATTAACCCTTTAGCACTGTTCGCACATCTGGGCAGATCAGTTCAGAAAGCAAAACAGTGAAGGCTGCATAGAATTACATAGACTGTGTCAACAGAAAAGGGTCCAGTGGTTCATCCAGTCTGCCCATTTCTCTGCCTAGCTCCTTGCTCGGCCTAATGCCGGGTAGGATTTAGAGATCTAACAGCCCTAGTTGCTGATCTTCACTCCCTTCCACAGGTACCCCATCTCCACTTCTGTTTCCTGTGTACTGCTATTTTCTTATTCAGTGGCACAAGCCAGGATGCAATGCAGTAATGCAGCAATATATCATAAAATGCTGCAGTATGCTGCTGGGAACAGTGTAATTCAGTGGCAATTAAGCCCTTTTTTGCCTACTTAAGGCTAGATTAATTCATTACATATTCAATATCCACACTGTCACATGAACGATCCAAAAGAGACAGCTTAGCGGTATCATCCACTTTTATTGATGTGCAAACAATGCAGGCTGTGCAAATGCAAACCATGTAGCCCAAACAAACAAAAATTTCTTGCTTATAGGTAAACTTGTGGGTATACCGTATCGCAGAAAGCCAACACAGCGTGGTGGCTGAACCCCGCCAACTGATGTCACCTGACACATTTCATGCAGTAGCACTTTCTCAAAGTTTACCCAAAAGATAAACTGTTTCTTTTGGATCTTTCCTGTGGTGTTGTGGATATTTATTTATTTATTTAGCTTTTGTTTACTAGGTAAGCACACTAGACATAAAATGCCGGGAGGAACAGAAGCACTCTGCCAATCTGGGAGGAGTTTAAGCCAGTGGAGGTGTCGGAGGTCACCGGGGTGATCTTAGAGCTGATGCACACCTATTGTGAAATGGACCCAGCCCTGACACATTTCTTAATGAGATGTGCTGAGTTTGTTGGCCTGTGTTCACCAGGATTGCTAGGTGTTCGATGGCGGAGAGGGTTTTCCCAGAAGCTTTGAAAGAAGTGCTGGTGAGACCCCTCCTTAAGAAACCTTCCCTCGACCCAGACATTCTGGCGAATTACCATCCCATCTCCAACCTGCCATTTTTGAGCAAGGTTTTTGAGAAACTTGTGGCACAACAGCTTGAGGAGTGCCTCATGTCCTGTGACATCTATGAGCCATTTCAGTTGGGTTTTCGGGCCAGACACAGCACAGAGACAGCATTAGTTAGGGTGCATAATGATCTGCACAGGACTATAGATAGAGGAGATAAGTCAATTCTTGTGCTCCTCATTCTCTCCTCAGCCTTTGACACTGTGCATCACTTCGTGCTTCTCGGCTTCATGACTATTGTGGGCTCGCAGGTATTGTCATCAAGTTGTTTGAGTCCTATCTCTCTGATAGGGTGCAGCGGGTGGTGATGGGGCGTTTCTCCTCCTCCTCCTCCCCAATGCCCCTGTCATGTGGAGTTCCACAGGGCTCGATCTTGTCGCCGATGCTGTTCGCAGTGTACATACTGCCACTGGGAGAGATCATTTGGCAGTTCATCATGGAGTTTCACTGCTATGCAGATGATGATACCCAGCTGTATCTGTCATTCGCGCCGGAACACCCGATGTTGTAGACATGCTTAACACCTGTCTGGCTAAAATCAGTGACTGGATGTCTTCCAGTTGGCGGTGACTTAACCCAGATAAGATAGAGGTACTGGTGATCAAGCCATGCTGTGGACATGATGGGTCACTGCCTGGAGCCAACACAGGTCTTTTCCTGGGGTCTGCTCCATTGGTGGCTTCCCTGAGGGTGTGCAGTCTTGGTGTGATCCTGGACAGCAGACTGACCTTTGAAGATCAGGTATCATCTGTAGTCAAAAGTGTTTTTTTCCACTTGAGGAACATCACTAGGATCAAGACCCTCATACTGCCTGAAGATCTGCTGACTCTAGTACATTTTATTTATTTATTCAATATATCGGTTTTCTGCCTTTGAGCCAGATGCTTTTGATACCTCTAGGCTCGACTACTGTAACTCTCTATACTTCGGGGGCATGGGAGGGATCCTCTGCAGATTGCAGCTGGTGCAGAACGCAGCGGCCTGGTTATCCGGGCCTGTCCAGGTCTGGTCATGTGACCCTGGTCCTGCATGCCCTGCCCTGCACTGACTGCCTGTCAGGTGGAGGGTCCTTTTCAAGGTGGGCTTGCTCACCTTTAAGGCCCTATATGCACTGGGTCCTGGCTACCTATCAGAGCTCCTGATACCTGCAACTTCTGTTCGCTCCCTCCGCTCCTCTTCAAGGGGCCTCCTGGATATTTCCAGGTTTCAGGTCAAGACATAGGGTGATCATGCATTTAGTGTCGCTGGGCCAACCCTGTGGAACTCGTTACCACAATACTGTCTGGGAGGTCCCCTCGATCAGGATGTTCAAACTGAGGCTCAAGGCCCACCTCTTCTGTCTGGCCTACCGGGACTAACTGCTCCCACCTGACCATATGAGCTGCAGCTTATTGATGTATTTTTAAAAACTGTGATCTGACTTTTATTCTTTATTTCTTGTTTCTATTATTGCTGTCATTTGTACTGTTGTATTGTCAGGCACCCAGAGTCTCCGGGAATGGGCACCATACAAATAAAAATTGCTTTGCCTATTTCCCGGTGCAATCTGGGAGTTTACAAAGGTAAAAATACAGAACATGGGGTGCGACCCGGGAGGTTACAAGGGTAAAAATAATGGATGTTTAATGAATGAATCAAGCCTTAAGTAGGTGCCGGCTACATGCAACTTCTGTTCCTATGTTTTCTAACTGTGACACTACTGCTACAAGATTGTAGTTCCCAAACCAAGTATTCTTTCCAAGTTACTGCACTGTAACATGGCTGGCTCAGCTGTATATATCCCACTCAAATCTAAACCTCATCACAGTCTTGGTTTCAACCACCTCTCTGCTCAGTCTAATTCGTTCATCCACCACCCACTCCAGGAAAAAGAACTTGCATCCCTCCTGAATCTCTCCCCACCTTTTCCTTGTGTCATCTAGTCACCGTGCCCTTGCTCCTCATGACCAGATTCTTGCAATCCACTGAGCTGATTCCTCGCAAGAACTTGTACATCTCAATCATATCTAACTTTTCCCTTCTGGCCTCTAGTTTATACATGTTAAGCTTCCCAACTTTTCCTCATACAACCTCCCCAATTGCCACTGGATCATTTTCATTCATCTTCTTTGTATGTCTCTATGCAGTCTCTGTCGTTCCAGAGGTGTGTACTCCAGAGCTGTGTGCAGCACTCCAGGACTGGACTTACCAGGGACAGGTACAGGGGCAGTCTTATATAACCTACTTCCTCCTACTATCAGATCCCCTTCCCATGCAGTACATCCCATCTTGCTCCAACTGTTTGACTACATGGACAGGGTCTATGGTGGTATCTCCAAATCTATAGTACCTCAGCCAGACTGAACCCTATCTTTCAATCCTTCTGCAATTTTGCTACTGGTTCTCCTCTTACACATCATTGTTCTCCATACAAACTCCTCTCTGCTCCCTATCTTCTCAGCATGTATCCCGTCATGCTTGCTTTCTTTCTAAATACTGATTTGCATCCTTTCCTCCCTTCCTATCTCTGAAACCATTTTTTTTACTCTGCTCCCTCCACTTATTCCCTTTGCTCTTCTAAAGAGTTGTTACCTACTGTAACAGTAGCTCTTCAAGAGAATCTTCTCCATTGAGCCCCATCATCGAACTATAAACCGCCACTGTCAAAACTACCCAGAAAGTTTTGCTGGCTGCAGCTACCCACGTCGACTTGCCTCATTGGTGCTTATATAACATGGGCATGCCCAGCATGCCTCAGTTCCTTGCCAGAGAAAAGCTCAGAGGATCACTGGACTGGCAGATACTGAAGCAACCAGGAACAAACCAGGCACACAGGAGAGGATATGGCAATCTGAGTACAAATGCCATTTGAGGCATTATAGGAAAAGCAGCTTGTGAGAGCAGGCAGTATTGTCACCCATCACCCGAACAAGGGGGAAAGAATGGAGGGACAGCTGCAGCTCAATGTAGGAGATTTGCTCGAAGACCTACTGTTATGGTACATAACTACTTATCTTCTTTGAGGATATCTCCCTTCATTGAGCAACATCATGGAATGATTCCGAAGCAGTATCAAGCACAGAAGGAGGATGGCGGTACTAAGTACAGAGGCATTGCAGAACACAGAGGCCAAAGCCAGAATGTCTATGAGAGACAATGTCCATACTGTAGTGTTCAGTAAATGTATGAACAGTACTCCAAGTGGCAGCAGCACAAATGTCAGCAGTGGACACATTTTGGAAACAAGCCACTGAGGTAGCCACCCTACAGATGGAATGAGCATGAACAAGACCAGGAAGCTGCTTACTGTGTTTCTGGTAACAAAACATAATGCAACTGGCCAATCATTTAGACAGGCCCAGTTTTGAAATCAGGGTGCCCACTATACTGGGGACAAAAAGCTATAAATAGTTGTAAGGATTTTCTACAATCCTTGGTATGATCCAGGTACCAACACAGCATCCTGCAGACATCTAGCATATGTAAACAATGTTCCCCACTATCTGTGGGAGATGAAAAATTAACAGGAGGGTCAACAGTCTGATTTAGTGTTCTCTCAGACACAACCTTCAGAAGGATACAAGGATTAGTACATAACGTAACCCTACCCTTGTGAAAAATAAGAAAAGGGTCTGCAACCAGAGCCTGCAACTCAGATATGCATCTAGCACACGTCATAGTGACTACGAACAGTGTCTTCCAAGAGAGGAAGCACAGCTCACAAGTAGCAGCAGGCTTGAAGGGAGGTGCAGTCAAGGTCTCTAGGAACAAATTAAAGTCACACACCAGAAGTGAATCCCAGATCGAGGGGTGCAGCAGTAGAATACCTCTTTAGAGTCTATAGGAAACCTCCATCTGCGCCACTGTCTTGCCTTCTCTGAGGGCATAAAAAATTACACTAAGTCTAGGTGGACCTTAGTAGAGGAATACCCCAGTCTTAGCCCTTAAGGGACAAGAGGTAGTCTAGCACAGTAGGGACTGGACACATAATGGGACCCAGAGCATGGGCAGTACACCAAACTAAAACGTTCTTTTTTGTATGTGTATCACATAGATGGCTTTCTAGCAGCCAGTGAAAGAAACATCAGCAACTGCTGGGGAGACACTGAAGTGGGAGAGCTCTCTTTCCTCAGGAGCCATGTGTGGAGGTGCAGGGACCACAGATCCAGGTGCACTAGAACACCCTACTCTGGTGTCAAAAGGCCCACTCGCTGGAGAAGCAAGATGGGGGGGTACCACTGCTAGTTGCTAAAGCAGAGGAAACCAGATATGTCTGGGCCAGGAAGGGCCACCAGAATTAAGGAGGCCAGTTCAAATGGTAACTTGACTAGAACCATCTGTATCAGAGGGAATGTGGGAAAAGCATACAGAAATCTCCCTTTCCAGGACAGGGACAATGCATCTTGCCAAAAAATCCAGGCCCTAAAGTGAGCAGAAATGCAGCAGTTTTGCACTGTATGGAGACACAAACAGGTCTATGTCTGGAAGACACCCTTTTTGGAAAAGGTCATCCACAATGGAGTCTGAGAGTTCCCATTCATGGCACATCACACGGGACTGACTGTGCATTCAGGGTAACAGGCAGAAACACTGTGAACAGAAATATGTCATGTTCCACTGCCCAGCGCCAAACTCTCATCACCTCTTTGCAAAGAGTTTATGAATGTACTCCACCCTGTTGGTTGATGTAATAAAATCACTTAAATATTGTTTGTATGGATCAGTAGTTGGTTCCCTGAAAGGAGGTTGGTGAAAGCCTGTAGGCCACACTGAACAGCCCTTACTTCCAAAGTGTTGCTGTTAAGAACTGCATCCAAAGAGGTTCATGGGCCCTGAGGTCTGAAGGGGCCCAGGTGGGCACCCCAACCTGAACTCGAGGCATATGTGGTCATCACCAGGACAGGGGATAGTCAGAGGAATGGGGACCCCATCTCTAGGTTGGAGCAGTCCAACCACAAGAGCAGGGAATGACAGAGTGAAGGAGTCACTTGTATGAGACACTTCAACTCATCGGAATGCTGTGTCCACTGTGCTCTAAGGAATCACTGAGGGATCTTTATGTGGAAGAGAGCAAGTGGGACAGTCACTATGGCAGAAGGCATCTGGCTGAGATATATTTGCTGGATGATACTAGCTGTACTTAGGCCACCAGGACCATAGCACAGACAAAGGGCAGAAATGCTCATCCCAGACCTGTGTCCAGAACTTCTCCATGTATTGGAGCCTCTGGCAAGGGGCCAGGACGGACTTTCATTTGTTAACCAGTGTACCCAGTTGGTCGAACAACTGTCGATTCCAAACTAGTATGTAGACTATGCTTTCCTGAGATGGGGCTTTCAGTAGCCAGTCCTGTATGTAGCAGAAGACACAGAGGCCCTGCCACCATGGCAAAAACTTTGATAAAGACATGTAATGCAGAGCATAAGCCAAAGGGAAAAACGCAAAACTGACAGTGTGAGCACTGGAGCATGAAATACAGGTATTTACAGTGTGACTTGCTGATCTTTACATGAGGGTATGCAACCAGAATAACCATCCAGTCCCCTTTTGGTAAGAGGGGATGAGGGACTGTAGAGAGACCATTCAAAACTTTTTGTATTCGATGAATAGATTCAGTCCTTGAAGGTCTAGGATGGACCTTAGATCTCCAGTCCATTTTGGGACCAAAAGATACCAGGACTAATAGCTCTAATCCTGTTCTGAAACTGGGACAAGTTCCACAGCCCATTTGCAGATGAGAGTTTGAACCTCCTCCAGCAAGAGTGCAAGATGTCCTGGAGGACATCTGTTGGGCAATGGGGGGCAATGGAGGAACAGTAAGGAGTTCTAGGGCTTTTCCTTGCTGAACCATCTCTAGGACCCAGGCATTCATAGTGATCTCCCTCCACTTATGTAAGAAGGAGGAGATTCAACCTCCCACCAAGACTTTCTGAGGTAGTGAGGTCAGAAGGAGGGAAGGGGAATCAGAAAGTATCGGGGCAGCAGGGGTGCCGGTAACTGTCTGATCTTTTTTAATTCTTGCATGGGTACTGGAAGGTTGATTAACAGCTTGGGAAGAGGAAGGCTGTGGCCTCTGGGAACACTGTCCTGAGCCTCTTAAATAACCACAGCCTGGATAAGCACAGGGCCTTGGAAAAGAACCTCTACCCCCCTCCTTGGGGTTTAGGGCTCAAAGTATGCAGGGAGCTTAAAATCATTTTTGAGAACAGTAAATCCCTTAATGCCTTTTCTACATCATCACAATAATTGCACGCCTCGAAAGGAAGCATTTAACACAGATTGTTGTACTTCAGAGACAAAAATTAGACACCTTTAACCAAGACTTGGGTCTGGCAGTATAGCTTAGAGGTTACAGTAACAAGTTGTGAATGAGCTTGGTACATCCAGCAGACAGACCTGGGGTTGATTTCCACAACCTCAACTTGCATACTGAATTACTCTGAGCAAGTCACTTAACCTCCCCAGTGCTTCTGGGTTGCCCCTGAAAACAGGCACCTGTGCCTAGAGGCCTTACCCAGTTAACAAAGAAAAAAATAAAAAGAGTGATGGTGAAGGCAGGTTCCAAAGGCATCAAACAACAATTCCAGCTGCAATCCTCGCTGGTGTGCTCAGTAAAAAAAGAACATGAAAGCAGCAGTTATCAGTACCACTAAATCCAGTTGCTTGAAAGGCTTTATTTAAATTCAAAATGTGTATCAAAGAAATGCCACTGCAGCTCGGAAAGACCTCCGATCTCTACCAGTTTCATAGGCATGCTACGTTATCAGGAGAGTACTGCTTTGTAAAGTGCATTCATTCCTTAAAAAGGACAAATTTAAAATGACAATGTCCAACTTACAATAATACATATATAAATAGTAATAAATATACACCCACCAAATCTGTTAGAAATACTTTATCAAAAACATAATTAAAAAGGAATCTAAATACTTTCAATTAATCAGTAGGCTATAACTAGTTATTAGTTGTGCAGAATGTTGTCAGGCATGGGTATCCAAAGCTTGGGATCCAACATGCCCTTGAAGAAAGAATAAATATAGTAAGAATAACTTTACAATTTTAAGCCATGCACAGTCATATTTTATCTTGAGCTATGATCTATCAAAAATATTTCAAAGAGCATACAATACATTTGATTTCTTAGTCCTCTTTTTGATCAGGAGTATTACATTGAACTTCTCATTTAGACCTGGTGCCCTAAGGGCCCCTAGGGGGCAGATCTAAAATGCCTCTCTTTCTAATAGTTTGTCATTAAGGCTGCCACCCCGATGTACCAATCTAACTACCTCAGTCCCACAGAACTTTAATATATGGTTGTTCCCATCTTCCTTATATTTCATTACCTAGAGGTTAGAATAACGAGTGTGAATGAGCTTGGTATATCCAGCAGACAGACCTGGGGTTGATTCCCACAACCTCCACTTGCATACTGTGTGACTCTGAGCAAGTCACTTAACCTCCCCAGTGCTTCTGGGTCACCCTAAAAACAGGCACATGTGCCTAGTGAGCCTTATCCAGTTAACAAAAAATAGAATAAAAAGAGTGGTGGTGAAAGCAGATTCCAGAGGCAGCAGCCCTGGCAGCAGCTTCTGAGGTGTCATCAGCAGACCTGAGCAGGTACTTTCCAGCTTCCTGTCCATTAGCAATAGTCTGCTGGACTAATATTTCATCCTTGCCCTCTGGCATTTTATCAGCCAGGAAGGCCACAGTCTTCCACAGGTGATTTTGATATTTTATCACCTAAACATGATTATGTGCTGTCCTTAAGATCAGGGAAGCAGAAGCAAAAGTCCTCTTTCACATCACATCCAGCTTCTGCAACTCTTTATCAGGAAGAAGAAAATTTATGCATTTGGGTGCTTTGCATTTAAAATGAGTAGCCCTAATCATCACTAAATCTGTTTCTAATGTTAAGGTTACTAAGGTTAATTAGGAATCAGAATAGACCTAGAGGTCCTTCTTGCCTATCCCCACACTACTCAGTGGAATATTCTGATGTCATAAGCATGTGAGTATCTAACAGCCTTTTAAATTCAACAATATCCTTAGCTTGGGCAACTCTGTCAGACAAAGCATTCCAAAGTCCCATCACTCTCTGTGTAAAATAGGATCCTTTGAGGTTAGTCCTGAATCTTCTCCCCAGTAACCTCATTCTGTGGCCTCTTGTATTATAGACATACTTTCTGAATACCAGTCCCATTTTCATGCACCAGTTGATGCCCCTCTCCCATCATCAAACACATCGACGGCACCAGGATGTTACATCACAACCACCACATGTGACAAAAGTTGGGGAATTCCATAAAGATGTTCCAAACGCACTAGAAATGGAAAGTGCACTAAGGACACAAAACGTAAACAGAGTAATTGTGCAGCAAGGGGGACTAACCAGGGATGGAAGGCAATGTGCTTTAATGCTCATAGCCTTCCAAACAAAATCCCAGACCTCATTGCCATTATGGCTGAGGCCCATCTTGATTGAGTCGCTATCACAAAGACTTGGTTCATGGAGAACCACATCTGGGACATTGCTATCCCTGGATACACTCTCTTCAGGAGAGTCTGCAAGGGAAAGAAAGGTGGGGTGGCTATGTATATCAGAGTTGGAATCAATGCAACTGAAATCCAAGGACTGCAGAGTGACGCAGAGGCCCTATGAATAATTCTGGGAGCTGGTAATAGGGACACTATCTGGGTAGGAGTTATCTACAGACCCCCTACCCAGGAGATTGAGAAGGATAAAGACCTCCTGGAAAACATACTGAGGATGGCTGACAAAGGTGAGTTACTACTGGCTGGAGACTTCAATCTACCAGATGTAGACTGGTCCACCTTCACTGCCTCCTCAGAGAGGAGTAGAGAATTCCTCATTGCTCTATGGGGGGTGGGACTTAATTAACTGGCAGAGTCACCCACTAGGGAATCTGCTACTCTGGACTTGGTACTCACAAACAGTGACAGGGTGTCAGACGTGTGGATCAACCTGGACACCAGCGACTACAGATCAGTCTGGCTCTTGATTAATAACAAAGACAACCCTTGTCACACCAAACTCAGAGTGCTCAATTTGTGAAAAGCAAATTTCCCAAGAATGAGGGAAAGTATTAAAGAACTGCTGGTAACCAATGCCACAGGGAATGTGAAAGACACTGGGATAAAACTAAAAATTTTTATAACTACAGTTACAGCACAATGTGCAAAACAAATAAACAAATCCAGAAACTCAAAGAACCCAGTCTGGTTTTCCAAAAAGGTGTCGACTAAGAGACCAAATCCAAGAAGGATAGAGAAGAATACAGGATTAAACTCCAGGAAGCTGGAAAAGTAATTAGGGTAGCCAAGGCCCAGATGGAGGAAATAATAGTACAGGGAGTGAAGGGGGGGGGGGACAAAACATTCTTTAATTATATACAGGAAAAAAGAAAGAGTAAGGGAGGAATAACCAGGTTAGCATCTAAAGAAGGACAGCTGGTGAAGAATGACAAAGACAAGACAGAAGTATTCAACAAATTCTTCTGCTTGGTCTTCACTCATGAAGACAAAGGTAATGGTCCAGCACTAGCCAAGGCACATCTCCACAACAGGAGAGTAGACACCAGCCCCTTTACAAAAAAAAAAAAAGGGTCCTTGAGGAGCTATCTAAATTAAAGGTGGACAAGGCAATGGGGACTGGATTGAATACACCCAAGAGTTCTTAAGGAACTGTGGGAGGAACTTGCAGCCCCACTAGCTGAACTATTTAACAAGTCACTGGAAGATGGCATAGTGCCACCGGACTGGAAAAGAGCCACAGCTGTGCCACTGCACAAGAGTGGTTGCAGGGAGGTAGCAGGAAATTACCACCCAGTCAGCCAGTCTGACATCATTGGTGGGTAAAGTAATGGAGACATTACTTAAAGAAAGGGTAGTGAAGTACCTGAAAGAAAGTGGGAAACTTGACCCAAAACAGCATGGCTTCACAGCAGGACACTCATGCCAAACAAATATGGCAGAATTATTTGACTGGGTTAAAAGAGCAGTGGACCAATGTGCAGCTATGGACATAGTATATCTGGATTTTAGTAAAGCCTTTGATACGGTTCCACAAAGAAGGCTAGCAAATAAATTGGGGCAAACAGGCATATGTCAGAAAGTGGTCAACTGGATAAAAAGCTGGCTACAGGACAGGACTCAGAGAGTTATGGTAAGTGGCACCTTGTTGGAGGAGGGAAGAGTAACCAGTGGGGTTCCACAGGGATCAATGCTTGGCACACTCCTTTTCAACATATGCATTAGCGACGTCACTGAGGGACTGAAAAGAAACTTCTGCCTGTTTGCAGATGATACAATGCTCTGCAACAGAGTGGACACACAGGAAGGGGTCCAAGGAATGGAGGTAGATCTAAGAAAGCTGGAGGAATGGTCCAAGAACTGGCAGTTGAGATTCAATGCCAAAAAGTGTAAGGTAATGCACTTGGGTAAGAGGAAGGGAATAACTATGTCCTGGAAGGGTAGAAACTGGAAAAGACAAAGATGGAATGAGATCTAGGAGTTATAATATTGGATGATTTAAAGGTAGGAAAGCAATGCAAAAAAGCAGCACTAAGGGCAAACCACATCCTTGGATGCATAGGTAAGGGTATTACTAGCAGAAAGCATGAAGTAAACATCCCACTCTTTAGGTCCTTGGTGAGGCCTCACTTGGAGTACTATGTGCAGTTCTAGAAGCCACACCTAAAAAAGGACATAGACCATCTGGAATCTGTGCAGAGGACAGCCACCAAGGTGGTGCAGGGACTACACCACAAACCTTGTGAAAATAGGCTCATCTAGTAAAATCTATTCTTCCGAGAGCAGAGAAGGAACAGAGGAGACATAAAAGAAAGATTTAAATTTGTTAACGGGATAAACGCAGTACATACCGGTAACATCTTTCAGGAAAATAGGACTGTGCGTACAAGAGGGCACAACTTACACCTGGTTGGCAGTAAATTCAGAACCAATGTTAGAAAGTACTTAATCACAAAAAGGTTCATGGACCTTTGGAACAGCCAGACACCTGAGGTGGTGGTGGCTAAGACTGTCAGAGAATTCAAACGGGCATGGGACAGTCAATGTAGTCACCTCAACAAGAGCAGTAGATGGGGGGGTTAGACATCTTGGGCAGACTAGATGGGCTGCACAGTCTCCTCCTGCCAGCAAATTCTTATGTTCTTATTTCCACACCTACATTTTTGTCCCCAAGTATATTGTAAAGTAATGATAGGTCATCTCTCTTTCTCCTTTGTTCCAAACTATACAATCCTAAGGATTCTAATCTTTTTTTGTAATCCTGTCCCTCCAAATCATATATACATTTGCTTAGTCTCCATTGCACTTTTTCTTATGTTTCAATTTGCTCCTTGCATGTGGGTAACAAAAACTGTGATCAGTAATCAAGATGAGGCCTAATTAATTATCTATATGATGTCTTAAGAACATCCCTATGCCTACAACAAAAATTTATTTTGGTATTACCTAAGATTCTGAGTGCTTTGTTACTTATATGCTTATTAACTATGGAGAAAGACATGACAGGCTGCATAATAACCCCCAGGGTCTCTTTCCTGCATTACACTAGCCAAAGGAGTTTTACATAAATAATATTGTTTCCTGGTATTTTGCTTACCAAAGTTCATAACGCAACATTTATCTTTATTGAAATTCATGCCCATGTGTCCACCCAATTTTGTTTTTTGTCAAGGTCTTCTTGTATTTTTGATGTATCTACATCAGTTAATGCTAGTCCCCCAATTTTTGTGTAATCGGTAAACTTAGTTATATTGTTTTTAATTCCAACATGTAAATCAGACATGTAGAGTGTAAATAAAACAGGCCCCAAAACTGAACCCTGTGGCACTCCACTCCACTCGTAACTTTAATGCTATTTGAAAAGGAAAAAAAAATTACTTATCACAGTAATCTTGTTTCTTCCAAAGAAATCATACTGTATTCTGACATATGCAGTATGGTCCTTCCATTGTACTGCCCCGGAGCCGAAATGGTTAACTGAACCCATGCTAATGATGGAATGTTAGGCTCGAGCTCGGTTTTCAAACACTGTCCATGATCAATATTCTGCAACCATCAGATTCTTATAGAGCAAAAGCTAATGAAAAGCTATCTAAGCTATAATAATAATAATAATAAACTAACAATTAGTAACCCTTTAACAACTGTTCCCTTTTTCCTTTTTTCTGGTCAAAGTGTGGGCTGGTTAAGACTCAAGTCATTAGATCCAAAAACAGAAATTGCCCATAGGGTTGAACAACAGACAGCTGTGTTGCAGTGCCCACAGGTTCTAGAAGAGGAGGAAAGGTGGGAGCTCAGAATACAGCAAGATTCCCTTGGAAGAAACAAGATTACTGTGGTAAGTATTTTTTCTTCAAGCCCCAGGAAATCTTACTGTTTTCTGACATATGCAGATTACCCAAGCAATACCATTGGAGGAGGGTAGAGAACCTATTTAGGAAACAGGTTCTGCAGTACTGCTGTGCCAAACCTGGCATCACTTCTGGCCTGAGTATCTAGGCTGTAGTGATTGGTGAAGGTATAAACTGTTTTCCAGGTAGCTGCTTTACAGATTTCCAGCAGAGGAATATATCTTGCAGCTGCTATAGAAGCAGCTGTACCCCTTGTAGAATGGGCTCTGAGGCCTAGAAAAGGCTCTTTGCCCACCTTGCTGTAACAAAATTGGATACAGGCAACAATCCAGTGGGTAATGGTTCTTTTTGAGGTGGGTTTATCTTTGCCCACCTCTTCATAGGTCAGGAAAAGTTGTGTCCTATCCTGCCTATGCCCTTTCGTGAGATCCATGTAGTAGCTAATAGCTCTCTTGACATCAAGACTATGTAACCTTCTCTCTCCAGAGGTGGAATGGTCAGTAAAGAAGACTGGCAAGGACATGGACTGGTTAAGGTGGAAGTCTGATACCACCTTAGGGAGAAATCTCCTGTTGGTCCTCAAAACCACCTTGTCCCTGTGGACTGCTATATATTCTGGCTCTGTGGACAGGGCCTGTAGCTCACTGATCCTTCAGGCTGAAGTAATGGCTACTGGGAACACCATTTTCCATGTCACATACTTAAGTTCAGCTGATGACAGGGGTTCAAATGGTGGCTGCATCAACTGGCTAATACATATGTTAAGGTCCCATGCAGGAGTGGGTTCCCTGTGAGGGGGCTGCAAGTACAGTAGCTCTTTGAAGAACTTTCTGAATACCTGGTTAGCAGCCAGGGATGTTCCCTTTCCAGTGGAAAGGTAAGCAGAAACTGCTGCCAAGTGCACTTTCAGGGTGGAGCGCTGAAGGCCCAGAGAGTGAAAATGTGCCAGATAGTCCAGGACTATTGGCAGATCAGCCTGGAGGTGATCTATGTGTCTCTGCTCGCACCAAATAGAAAATCTCTTCCACTTAGAATGGAGGGTTTCCTAGAAACCCTCAAGACCTCCAACACCCCTTCTGAAAGGTGTAGGTTGGCATATTCTAAGTCCTCAAGAGCCAGGCTTTGAATCTGAGGGACTGTAAGTTGGGGTACAGGACCCTGCCCTGGGAGGATGTCAGTAGGTTGTGCCTCATGGGTAGGGAAATTGGTCTGGAGATTGCCAAGGTCAGCAGAATTGAGTATCAATGCTGCCTGGCCCAGTCTGGAGCAATGAGGATCATAGTTGCTGACTGGACCCTGAGCTTGTTCAGTACCCGGAATAGCAAGGGGAATGGTGGGAACACATACAGAAACTTTCCTGTCCAGTTCATCAGCAGTGCGTCTAATGGCACTATGCCCACTGCTGGAGGCCTGCAACAGAACAGTGGAGCTGATGATTGTCTGTGGCTGCAAAGAGGTCCTCTGGAGTGCCCCATCTTTTGAACACCACCTGTAGGATTTGTCTGTTTAGTGACCATTCATGGTGGTTCTGGTTGATTCTGCTGAGGGTATCTGCCAGGACAGTGTCCTTTTCTGGTAGGTGGACTGCTGAAAGAGATATCCCCAGGGTGTAAGTCAGATTCCATACCTTCATGGCTTCTGTACACAGAGGTGAGGACCTTGTGCCCCCTTGCTTGTTGATGCAATACATTGTTGTTGTATTGTCTGTTCTGACCTGAACTGCCTTGCCCTGCAGCATGGAGGTGAAGGACTGAACACCTAGATAAACCTCCCTGAACTCCAGCAGGTTTATGTGAAGCACAGATTCTCACTGGGACCAAGTTCCGTGGGCAGTATGCTCTCCAAGGTGGGCTCCCCATCCTAGAAGGGAGTCATCTGTTGTCACAACTGCTGCTGGTGGCATCTGGAGGAAAGGCACACATTCTCTGAGGTTGTTCTTTTCCTGCCACCATTGCAAGGCTTGAAGAAGGGTTCCTGTGACTGGTACCATCTCTGACAGTGAATCTCTTTTCTGAGACCAGTGAGCCCTGAGATGGAACTGGATGTCCCTCATCTGGAATCCCGACCCTAACACTGTTGCTGTTGAAGCCGCCATGTGGCCCAGCAATTGAATGAAATGCCTTCCTGGTCTTGGGGTATGCAGCTGGAAGGAACTTGCTAGTTGCACTAGGCTGTCTAC
Source organism: Neoceratodus forsteri (assembly GCA_016271365.2). Taxonomy (NCBI): domain Eukaryota; kingdom Metazoa; phylum Chordata; order Ceratodontiformes; family Ceratodontidae; genus Neoceratodus; species Neoceratodus forsteri. The sequence goes on along the minus strand of CM028133.1, from coordinate 345,040,593 downwards.
CCTGCCCTGAGGAAGGAATGCTTTTATGTTCTGGGTGTCCAGTTCTGCTCCTATAAACTCTAGGAGCTGAACTGGTGAGAAGACTGACTTTTTCTGGTTTACCAGGAAGCCTAGCATACTTAGTGTATCCTGAGTGACGGTCAATGCCCTTTTCACTTGCTGTGGGGACTAACCTACCACCAACCAGTCATCCAGGTATGGGAAGACTGTAACCCCCTGTTTTCGTAGATGTGCCACCACCACTGCTAAGCACTTGGTGAACACTCTTCAGGCCGATGACAGACCAAAGGGCATGGCCTTGAACTGGCAGTGCCCTGATGGCAACCTGAACCTTAGGTACTTCCTGTGTGCCAGTCTGACAGGGATATGGAAGTATGCATCCCTTAGGTCTAGGGATGCTAGCCAGTCTCCTCTCCTTAGTGAAGGAAGAATGACAGCCAGAGTAACCATCTTGAACTTTGGCTTTGTCAAATGTTTGTTCAACTGTCTCATATCCAGAATGGGTCACCGCTCCCCCTGTTTTCTTTTGATTGAGGAAGTATCTTGAGTAAAGACCCTTTCCTCTTTGAGACAAGGGGACAGGTTCTACTGCCTGCTCCTGCATGAGCTTGGCTACTTCCTCTTCCAGCAGAGGGATTTCTGATAGATTGGCAGGTCTGAACAGCCTTACTCTCAATTTGGGAAAGAATTTGAAGCTGAGGGCAAGGCTCTGGCTCACTGTCTCCAGGATCTACTTGTCTGTGGTGACTGAATTCCAAGCCTGGATGTAGTGAGCCAGTCTGCCTCCTACTAGAAGTAGGGAGGGGACCCTGACAGGATTCTCAGGGAGTCCATTTTGCCTGGACAGCAGGCTGGGCACTGGGTATACCCCTGTTGCTGTCTCTACCTCTAAAATACCCCCTCTGGGGCTGAATAGAAGTGCAAAGCTTGTGTCTGGAAAAAAGGCCTGTAATGGGTTCTACCCCTGCCTCTTCCATGGAACTTTTGTGTAGTTGCTGCCTTCTTCATAGCTGCAGCACTCTTGTAGATGACCTTTCAGTCATCCATTTTTTTCATGTAGGCTTTGGTTTGCTCCCCAAACAGGGAAGTAGGCTCGCAAGGAAAGTCAAAAGCCTTTGTCTGGGTATCTTGAGACAAGTTTGTTGTCCTTAACCATGCAAACCTTCTCAAGGACACTGAGGTAGCCATCTACCTGGCAGCAATGTCGTTAGCATCTACTGCCATACGAAACTGTGACTTAGAAGCTTCAATGCCCCTTTTTGCTGCCTCTGAAAGATCAGATGCCATAGGGGCAGGACATGCTTTAACTATTTCCAAGACTGTGTTCCACATACTCCTCTGATATCTAGCTATGTAAGCCACGTAAGAAGCTTGCCTAATAGCCAGGGAAGTTCTGAGGTATGACTTCTTTACTATGGAGTCCATCCTTCTGGAGTCTTTTTCAGGTGAGTGTGAGAATCCTTGCCTTGTCACAGGTAGTAGTACCCTGCACCACCCCTTCATGGCTGGGATGTCCAAACAGGAATTCAGCCCCTGATTTGGCTACTCAGTATTTTCGGTCCATTCTCTTATCCACTGGAGGAATGGATGTAGGTGTTCTTAAAATTTTTGTGGCTTGCCTCATTAAAGATTTATGGATGGGCAACAGAAGCCTTTTAGTTGCCGGACATCCATCATCTCCATATAATACTGCTCCTCCTCCTCCTCCTCATCTGTGGATTCCTGGGTGGAGAGGTCCAAGGTCTGTGCCACTTGTTTTAAAAAGGCAAAGTGAGAGGAAAAATCCCCTGTTGCCTTTTCTGGGGAATGAGCCCCATGAGGATCTGGAGAAACCTCAGGTTCAACAGGTTCTCCAGATTCATCCTCATCAAATTTATCTTCCTCCAGAAAGATGTCAGCTGATTGTTTCAAGGAACCAGGAACCGAAAGAGAACCAGAGTCCAGAACTGACAACTGTGAACCGGGGCGTTGAACCGATAATGTGGTACCGGTTTGCAACGCCTATAAAATACTAATGGCACTCGTGATAACTTCAGCGGTCGGACCCACTGGAACCGTCGGTTGCAGTTCCTTGGCTGAGTGCTTCTCTTTTCTGTTCTTTTTCGCAGAACTTGCTGGTTCAGCGGTAGTTTCTGAAGATTCTTTTCTGTTAGAGGAATCATCACCCTGGTCAGAGGGCTGCTCACCCAGTTCAATAAACTTCTCTTTCTGAGAAGTAGAGACCTTGTCTGTTGCCGGGGCAGCAGTTTTTTCAGACATCTTTTCCTTCAGTCAATTTAAGCGCCTATCCAGAGTCAACTGAGGAAAATTCTTACAATTATCACAATCGGCCTTTAAATGGTCATAAACCCAAACACAGGATACAAATTAAATGGGGATCTGCTTTGCAAATGGTTCCCTACACTCTGTGCAATGCTGAAAACCAGTAGGGCCAGTTCTCTTTTTAGGTAGTGACATAACCACCAGCAGAGGTTAAAACCCACACAGAAAACTTTTTTTTTTTTTTTTAACGTCGGTTGAGCGACCACAGAAAAAACAAGAATTACCCAGGATTTCATAAAAAATAAATGGACTGGACCCAATGGGCTTTACTAAAGGAAAAATAAAAGATAAAGATACCCAGTTCCCTCACGGTTAAAAGAACCGTAAAGAAACAGAGAAAACTTACTGAAATACAACTAAATCTAGACTAACCTACCTGTAAACCAAGGACAGTGATTTTCAAAATGAACAGAAATAATTTTACTTCAGAAAACCATATAAAATAAAATTTTTCAAGACAGATGAAGGAGAGCTCTCCGAGGCATCTGTACTTTGCAAAGCGGAGTAAAGAATCTGACGGTTGCAGAATGTTGATCAGGAACAGTGGTTTGAAAACTGAGCTTGAGCCTAACGTTCCATCATTAGCATGGGTTTGGTTAACTATTTTGGCTCCGGGGCAGTACAATGGAAGGACAATATTGCATATGACAGAATACAGTAAGATTTCCTGGGGCTTGAATCTCCTATTCTTACAGCCTGTGTCCTCCCTTCCAGCCATTCTCCAAGCCACTTTACTAACATGATATCCAAACTCATGCATCCCAGTTTTCTTACTAGCCTCCCATGTGGCACTTGATTGAATGCCTTAGTAAAATCAAGATAAATCACATCATTAGGTATATTTAAATCTGGTAATTCACCTATTGGTTCATAGAAAGAAATTAGATTTGTAACTTCTGATCTTTTTTTTTTTTTGACAAATCCATACTGAGTATGGTCTATATTTCCTTTACTGGTGATTTTATCTGTGATATGATCTTTCAAAATGTTTTCCATTATTTTACCCAGTACTCGTGTTAAAGGGACACTGTCTAACCTTTTTGCATTATACTATTTTAAGTTGAAAACCTACGTTTTATGATTGCTTACCTTCTCTAAATTTCATTAGTGTTGCTGGTGGTTCAGTCTGCCTCCTTTCTTAGAAGAAATGAAATACATGGTAATGGTGTAGTCATAATCAACTTTGTTTTGTTTCAAATACTTGTTGATCTCTTAGTGCTTACTTTCTGAACATTAGGGATACCTCAAGCAGTGCAGTCACTTATGATGCAATAGTCTCCTCTGCTCCAGCTGCACCCTGAGTGACTAGACTGTATTGGTGATGTTCTTAAGTCCAGGAAAGATGCAGTGGGAGTTGATTAAGGAATGTAAACAAACACATTTTGGTGTGGTAACACCAGTACGGTGGGCAGTCTGCTTTTCACATTTCAAAGGAAAAAAGGAATCAGAATCAAACTACCAGCCACATCAGCAGATTCTGCAGAATGCAAACAATCATAAAATATATTTTATAAACTAGGGACAGTTTGAGACCTAAAGGGGTTGACAGTGTCCCTTTAAGCTAATCAGTCTGTAATTAGATAGTTGATCCTTATTTCCTTTCTTGTGGATTGGTATCACAATGACATGCTTCCAATCTGCCGGTATTTCTCCCTTCAAAAAGGATGATATAAATATATTGCACACTGGCTTACAAATATAATCAGCTATTTTTCGCTGCAAAATAGGGCTTATGTTTTCACTACCAGGTGATTTATGCAGGTCTAATTTCTTGATTTCCTCTCTTATCCTGTCATCTGTAAAAAGATCCTTTACCCTAACGAATGCAATTGTGCAATGCCCTCTTTGTGTATCTGTGTCAGTATCCATACTAAAACTTGAAGTAAAACAGTCATTAAGTACATTGGCCATATTGGCTACAGTATACTTCTGTTATGTATCAATGGGCCAATGGAAGGAGCATTTCCTTTCAATGAGTTTACATAATCATAGAATTGTTTGGTGTTTTTTGAATTTCTCACCAAATAACATTCATAGGTTCTCTTACTCTTTCTTACAAAATATTTGCAATTTTTAACCATTTCTTTATACCTGGTCTTATTTGTTTCAATGTCATCCTTTATCTACAATTTATACAACTGTTTTTTCCGTGCCAATAAGCAGCATAATTTAGTATTCATCCATTTTGGTTTTATCCCTCTGTTATTGTATTTTGTTTCAGTTTGGATCCATTTATGTTCAAAAGACTGTATTTTTGTCTTAAGTGTATCCCATTTTTCATTAACGGATTTATTTTGGAACTCTGCCTCCCAATGCCACATAGTCATTTCTTTTATTATTTCTGTATAGTTTCTTGCCTTATAGTTATACAGAAAATGATTGTTTATAACTTTTTCAGATCTAAAGTTTAGATTAATTTTAATCATAGCATCATTTGTCTGTCATAGCATGATTTGTCAATCATTTGTTACTAATGGTTCCTGATTTTCACATTTGGTGGTTCTGCCTATTACATTTGTTATAACTAAGTCTAATATTTTATTTCCGCTAGTTGGTTCCAATAACATCTGTTCCAATAATCTATATTCATTTTTTTATATATATATTAACTCATTCTTAGATCTACTAATAGTTATGTCATTTGTCCAGTCTACATGGCCAAAATTAAAATCATCCATAATTAGAATATGGTTGTTTTTCCTCACATTTTCTCTAATCCCATTTGACAGGGTCTCATTGTAATCTCTGTTACTGTTAAGTGGTCTGTAACATGTACCAACTGTTAGTGTTTTATGTTTTGCTATTATATCTACCCAAAGTGTTTCCAATTTGACTTCAGTGGAAGTCAAAGCATTCTTGACCTGTAGACTTTTTAGGCAATTGTTGACATGTAAGGCCACCCTCCTCCCATCTTATGTTGCCTGTAGTTTTTGTACAGTGTGTATTCCTCATATGAGGAAAGACTAGACAACCTCAACATGTATTCCCTAGAGGAGAGGACAAAGAGGTAGGATAGAACAGGGACACTCAAGTACCTCATGGGTATAAAAAAGGTATAGGAGGGTGGTATCTTTCAGAAACGAAGATGTACAAGAACAAAGGGGCATGAAATGAAGCAAGAGGGGGTAGGGCAAGGTGCTATGTGGGGAAGTACTTTTTCTCAGAAAGAGTAGTGGATGCTTGGAACAGCCTCCCTGTGGAGGTGGGGGGTGGGTAAAAAACAGTAGGGGAATTCAAGAATGCATGGGATAGACATAAGAGTACTCTTGCATTAGGAAGAGATGGAAAGCTGCAAATCAGCTAGGGTTTATGGTACTGCATTAGGTAGAGAAAAGGGGCAGACTAGGTGGGCCACACTGTCCTTATCTGCTGTTACCTTCTGTGTTTCTATGTTTCTAGTTCCCGACTCCAATTTGTATCACCATTCCACTATGTCTCGACTACAGATATGCGTTCATAATTTTGATTTGCTATTGTTAGTTTTAAATCATCATGTTTATTATTAAGGGATCTTGCATTCAGATATATAATTTTTTTAGAGATATTACATTGCATTTGCAGTTAAATTTCTTGTCATTTAATACCCCTTCCATAACTGCATCTGAGGATGAAAACTTGCATTTGAGGAAACTTTATGTGTCTTGTTCCCCCGTCCCCTTTTTTTAGCTTAAATTCAAGTTGATTGCTGCTTTAATCCTTTTTCCCCCAATAACGCTGCCTCTTTTTTGTTTAAATGGAGACCATCTCTGAAAAATAGATCCCATCTATTGGCAAATGTACCCCAATGTCTCACAAGTTTAAACTTTTCCTTTGGCCCCTGGTAAACAAGTGACTTGGATAAGCTCCTTGTTTCTTTCACATACCTGCAAATCTCAGACTAGAGTCTCCTCCTGCTCTCAGGCTGTGATGAATAATACGACTTTGCATCTGGGTCCGCATATTGTTTATTAGTCTTTCTGGGAATTTCAAGCAGCTGGCCTATGGCAAGCAGCCATAGTGGCATCATCTAATGCAGAATACACATGAGGAATAACAGTGGGGGAGGTAGAGATTTCTGTTGGAAGAATCCTCCTCCTCAGCTTGAAACCCCTATTTAGCCTGTACCTGTTTGAGGAAGGCCTGAAATGAGGCCTGCTCAGATGGAGACCTAGGAGTATTTTTCACACTCACATCTGAACAAAAAGAAAGCGTAGAGTTTGAGCCTACTACATCAGTTGCTTCCTCATCAATGGTCTCCTCATTTTCCATATACTGTGGATTATATTTTAGTTCAGTGTCAGTGTTGACTGTCATCAACTTAGAGTTGAAGGGACAAGGAGATAATGAAGGAGGAGCCATCTACAGAAATCTCATCAACAGAGGCTGTTCAGGGCCTGGCACGATGGTGGGGATTGAGAACTGAAATGTCAGCAGTAGGGCTGATAATGGCACAGTCGAGGGTGCCAGTGGAGGTGATGGTGTAAGCAGTGGTCTGGTATAGGAGCTGTGCCTTGACTGGCCCCAAAGGGGTCATCGACAGCTGAACTATTAACAGAACTGTACTGGACAGTGGTATGGGCTGTTAATCCCCCGTGGGGGAAGCGAGCCAGTGCCAGATCCCGACCTTAGCATCTCAGAGTGGCCAAAGCCTGGGACCTGTCTTTTTCAACAGATTTACCTCTTCTTAGAGGTAAATGGGAATAGTCTGGGGAAGCAGCCTTAACCTTACATTACTTATTCTCAGACTGGCGGTGTTTCTCCACCAACTTCGAGGACTTGTCCTTTCTCTTCAATGAGTCAGTGACAGAACCCTTGGACCTCAGGGAATGGCAGGTCGATAAAGAATTAGGAACAGAAGTGGTTGATGGTGGTGAAGCAGTGAAACCACCTTAGAAACAACCTGTTTCTCCATTTGTTTTAGTTTTAGGTGTAGTTCTGAATGTTTCTGGCAAAATTTCCTGGTTGCTTGCTTAAAGCTCTGGTAGCTTGAACAGTCTTTACCACTGTGGTCTGTTCAAAGGCAAGGGATAGAAATGGAGTGGTTGTCTTCTTTATAAATTTTCATGTCACCACAACAGCAATAGCCAAACAACGGTTCCTTTTCTGTCGGTAGTGGCATAAAAGTTTAAAATAACAAACTTGAATAACTCACTGAGGCCTTAGGAGTTCTTTGAGAGTTCCACCACTTGTGGCCTTTATACTTTTAACAGTGCATCCTGGAGCTTTCTGAGCAAAATCAAGACATAATCAGCATGCCACAAACAAATCTGAATACCTCATGAACCGTAAGTGCTACACATAGGGCCCGATTCTAGAAGGGTTACGCCAGGTGTAACAGCAGTTGTGCCAAGCAGAATGGCGCATATAGCAACTTACGCCAGCAGTTGCGACATGCATGATTCTGCAAAGTGACCTGCGACATATCACAGGCCACTTGCGCCAAACAGCTGTTATGCTGCATAAACCCCTGCAACATGGCGCTAGAGGATTTATGACAGAAGTTGCACCCCATTCTAGAAGGGCAGCCACAAAGTGCCCACATCAGGATTCTACAAGAACCCCCGGAGGAGATCCAGCAATGTAAGTTATACCAGCATTTAGTGGGTATAACTTACGGATGGCCCCGGGGGTCCTGTAGATTCGTCGGCTGTCCAGTGGATAGTTTTTTTATTTATTTATTTTATTTAGCTTTTGTTGACCGGGTAAGTGCACTAGACAAATCCTGCCTATTTTCAGGCACGACCGGGAGAGGGATACAGATGAATGTCAACTGACCTTGAACCAGATTAAGCTGTTGGTGGTATTTTTACTGAATGAGGGAAATTTGGCCAGGACACCGGGAAATTCCCCTACTCTTTCGATAAGTGCCATGGGATCTTTAACATCCACCTGAACTACCACCAATCCAGGCAGATGGGACCTCAGTTTAACGTCTCATCCGAAAGACAGCACCTCAAAGTGCAGCACCCTCTCATGCTGCACTACAGTGTCAGTACTGGGATATTAACCCAAGTGCCAGATGTGGGAACTGAACCCACAGCCCTCTGATCTCCGGCTTCAGAGGCGGTGTGCTACCTACTGAGCCACTGACACTGGCATAAAGTGCACAGTGCACAGTTACCTCCCCTGCCCAGCACGCAGTGGGGCCCAGGAGAGCTACCCTTACAGCCCCCAAAATGGCGTTGGCAGAAGCCCTGCAGAGGCGGTGCTGCCATCCCCACCCATGCCCCAAACCCAAGTCCCCACCACATATGCGGCAATATTCCAACCCTGGCAGTCTAGTGCCCCCTCCTGAACTGTACATGTCCATAAAATAAATAAATTCCTGAGTCCCTGGTAGTCTAGTGCCCCCCATCCCCAAACTGCACATGTCCATAAAATAAATAAATTCAGAGTCCCTGGTAGTCTAGTGGCCCCCACACCCCCAATTAATTTCTGAGCGTGTCAGTGCAGTAACGCTAATACTGCATTCAGTCAGTGGCTGGCCATGGAGGTGAGAGGTGAGCTGTGCCAGTCGCTGGCTGGGGATGGGTGGGGGGTGCTGGAGTGGGGGCCACCTAGACTACCAGAGACTCAGAATTTATTTATTTTGTGGACATGTACAATTAGGCTCTGGACTACCAGGGTTGTGACATGCTGCACTGGTCGTGAGCCGAGGGCCAGGGCATGGGTGGGGGTGCACTTGTGACCTGCAACGCAGCGAGGTTACGACATGCTGGCCAAGTATACCCTCTGTGTGGTGTACCTTGCCACATGTCACAATTCACAGGACTTTGCTGCGGAGACCCTTCCCCTTCTAGTATAGGGTGCAGGGTCAATGTCGCAGTTACGGGTGGTGCAGGTTGTGTTCGGTGGCAGCCTGCGCCACCCTTCTAGAATCTGGCCCACAAAGTATAAGTAGCATAGTTGTTCAGCACAAGATTACCTTTCTAATGGTGCTATGCAATCAATTATAAGTAATTTCTATTTTTTTCTATATTAGTTTAAATAGCGCAAAATGTTTTTTTAAATAAAAAAGGCAACACAAAAAAATATGTAACATATCAACAACAAATTAGGCATACATATATTACATGGAGGTACAAAATCAATTTCATACTAAAAAGCAATTTTTATAATATGATATGTGTATTTTTTTTCCATTTTATTCAAAGTGGCTAGTTGAGGCTTGAGAGACAAATGTCAGCCATACACACCATACCACACAAAAATGTGAATTATCTTCTACAGTATACATAACAGACACAAAGTATCAGTGGCATAGTTGTTCAGCACAAAATTACCTTTCCAACTATGTCATGCAGTCAATTCTATTCACTTCAGTTTGTGAAATATTAAAGTTTTAGGCACCGAGGCCCTCAGTCCTCTTAAGTCCTCAGTGGCACAAAGTGCAGGACTTCTGGAGGTGTTAAAGACCTCAGGAAAATCTTTTCTGCTGCCACCTACAGGTGTCTTGGGGCCTCAATGAGATAAGTAGCAACAGTAGAATTTTGCAAGTCCAATGGTGTTCTTCAGTGGAAGTGGACTGATGAGAAGTAGACAGTGGGAGAAAGAACTGAGGCATGTTGGGCATGTAGGTGCTGACGAGGTATGTTGACATGGGCAGCCCCAGCTAGCAAAAATGTCTGGGTGGTCCTGACACCAATAGCTTACAGTTCCATGATATGGTTTCATGGAGGAAGATATCCTTGAAGAAGATCACTCATTCCTTCAGTATTTCCTGCTGCCCTATGTCTACTGGTAAGTCTTCTTTCCCAGCATACCTGTCTTCCTGCTGGAGGTCTCTCCCCATCTCTTTTAGGCTTCTCCTCTCTTACCTCACCCTCAAGCTGCTTCTGTGCTCCCATTTTTCACCTGCTTGCTCCTCTCTTCATTTAGCAAACATCTGACCTAGTTTGCCTTACTTATTTTTCTACGAATGCAGCCCTAGTTTGCTCTGTGTCCTTATTTTGTAAGTCTTTCTTTATATGTCACACTCAGCTGTTTGATGCTGCTGTTCTACTTTCTGCTCACCCCTTTAAGGGGCTATACTATATTAATTTGCTGTTATGCTGAGTGATTGCCTTATTACAGCTGTCAAGAGTAGCTTTCAGCTATCTAGTTTGTGTGTCCGTATGAACACGGAATTATTTCAACTTGCTTCTATTATCTCCTCTGTCCCCCCCCCACAGGTTACACCTGAAAATAAGCTTCAGGTCTGTGCAGCTTTCCAGGTTACAAGTTTTTACATACATATATAAATCAATAAATAACTCCTGTTTGCCTTCCAATACACTTTGTTGCACTGAGCAATGAACTTCAGCCTGTCACTAATGATGACTCTCAGGTCTTTCTCCTTAGCTGACTGAACCCCCTTTACCCCCACCATCCAGTAGTCTGTTTAAAGGTTCCTTCTACCAGTGTGCATCACTTTGCACTTTTTTGCATTGTACTTTACTTGCCATAGTCATCAGCAGAGGCAAGCCTTGTTCTGTATTCCCTCTACTGTGTCACAAATGAAGCTATTGAAGAGCACTGGCCCCAGAACTGATCCCTGTAGTACCTTGCTCCTGACTCCATTAAGTTCTGAGTGTGCCCCATTGATGACCACTCTCTGCATACTGCCCCACACCAGCCAGTTCCCTATGCAGCTTGTCAGTTTGTTCCCTATCCCCAGGTTGCTCAGCTTTTTTATTAGCATTCCGTGTGGAACAGAAAGAAGGCACTGCTATAAGTCCTGGTACAACATGTCCACTGCTTGGCTACTGTTCACCACAACTGTGACACAATCAATAAAGTCAATCAGCTTAATTTGGCAAGATCTCCCTGCTAGAGACCAATGCTGCCTTTTGTCTGGCCACCCATTTGCCTCCGAGAATTCCACTGTCTGTCCCTTCATGAAGATTTCCAGCAGACTGCCTACAATTAAAGTTAGACCTAACAGTCTGTAATTTCCTGCATCATCCCTGACCCTTCTATTGTGAAGGAGTGCTGCATTAGCTGCCATCCAGTCTGCTGGAACCACCCTCATGTCCCGCCAACAATTAAACAGGTTTACCAACAGTGCTGCTAGTGTCTGCCCTACCTTCTTCAGCAATCTAGGGTGCAACACATCAGCACCAGGCACTTTGTTCACCTAAATGGTTTTGTGGACCCTGAGTACCCTTTCTTCCGAGACTGATTTTAACTCCAGTCACCCCCCCCCCCCTTCTTTGGCATTCATTCTGGACTCCAGCAGTATTCCACTGCCATGGTGAATATTAAACAAAAGTATTCATCCAGTATGTTGCCTTTTTCTCATCCTTGTCCACCCATGCCCCTTCCATCTTTAATCTGATAATCCCTCAATAATATTCCTTTTTTCCATAATGTATCTAAACAAGACTTTCTCTTCCTCCTTGACTACATCCGCTGTTCTCAGGTCTGTCTCTGCTTTACTCTTTGTTTACCCTTATTCTAGTAGGTTGATTAGTTTTTATTTTGTTTTCCCCAATTTTATCAGTGTCATGTTCCCCTCTGGGGCTGGGTGATTGGAAGGTAGTGGGTTTTAGTTCCACACCAGGTACTTGGGGCTATATACATAATTAACACTGTAGTGAGGTGCAAAGGAGGTGCTGCACTATTGAGGTGCCATCTTTCGGTTGAGACATTTCACCAAGGTCTCTTCTGCCCATCTCTGGTCACTATCCAAACTGACACTGATGGTACATAGCACTTATTAAAGAAGAGTCTGAGACTTTTTATTAGAATATCCATAAATTACATGCAATTCATATCAGTAATGCTAACAAGTTATTACATCTGTCCACACCTTCTTAAGACCAAATGGCAGACATTGGCAGTTGACCTCCCTACCGAACAAACTGCATAACGACTCTATCCTGATCAAGTCATATGTTGTCACCCAGGACAGATGTTTCCAAAGTTCTAGTAATCTCATGTTTTCCTTTTTCCTGTTAAGTTGAAAACAGGTCCCGTAAGGATCCCCAAACCAAATTTCATATTGTCAAATACAATGGAGAGCTGTGTAGTATATTTGCATCTCACTTGCCTCAGGTTATTTTACATAGACATGCATGTGTAACCTCCTTCCCCAATTAGGGGTCTTATGTGACTTAAATGGAGGGCTACTCAGGCCAAACATTTGGTATTTGAACTGGGTCATAGATGATCCATAACTTACTGGATGCCATCCTGGATGCTCCAGCATCTTCAGTCTTTTCCTGTACACTCTCCCCTCACTCATATTGGTCCCCTAGGTGGGGGTGTCTTGCTGACATGTACCGATTGCCAAGCAATCACTGAGGGTGGTCCAGTATCATGAAAGCCGCCTTACTGGTAATCGTCAGTAAGTAGTCAGGACACACCAGTCGGGTGCATCACTGTATCTTTACTCATCTTTTAGTTACAAAAACATGGAGTACAAGGACCTCTCTGGAAGAACAATGAAAAGCATTGTCAGGGACTCAGAGGCCCAAATGATTATAGTAGAAATCCACTGCACAAGCCCCGCTTGAGAAATGACACTGTGCCTTCTCTCAATGTGAGCCTGATGCCAAACCACCTGGCAGTTCTACAGCTATCTGGAATTGTATCCCTACATTCTGCATGGATGCACTGTGTTACACACACCCCTGCCCAAATGATTGCTGACCCTGAAAATGGTCGGGTTTAGAGATAGCACCACCTTTTGGTACATAAGGGGTGGCCAAGCCACATGCTGACCCATGACCAGCATGGCCTCAACAGACTAAAGTCAGAACTGTGGTCACTACCACCCAAACCTGAACAAACCAAATGCCATCTACTCTTCACCTAGTTCCGATCATTACACCCTAAACTGGTACCCAGAGTCTCCTACTGACAGCATGAGGTAAACTGACCCTTAACCAAATGGGATCTGATAATGTCTGGTGAGGAAAAGTACACATGGCTCCTCTCATCCCAAGAGGTGAGGCGCCTGCCATTCCATGTTGGTGAACCAAGGAATTCACTTTCAGTCAGCCCTAAAGGTGACAAAGTGACCCACAGACAGTCACGCTGAGCTCAAACCAACAAAATACTCTCACCTGGCGTCAAGGAGGTGCAGCAATTCACACCAATCCTTCTGAGAAGTGAACTGAGGATACCCTACGAACTCCCCCTGGAGTGTAGGGACCCAAACAATTCACCCCTTTCCAAAGTGCTCAACAGTACTGGCTGTGTCTCTGGACTAAACTCTGCTTTTATGGATTCCTAGAGCCTAATACTCAGATATGTTGGGTAACTCCTATACATATCTCCCCCCCCTCCCATGGGGCACACTTCTAAACCTAGGGGACTTCAGTGCTCCAGCCTGGAACTGGCTAGTCAAACTACAAGCTTTGAGCAAGATGATGCATTCACATTTTGCCCTTTTTTTCCTTTTAGCAAAATTTAATACAACAGTAGTAAATTAAAAGTTGAGGCACTTCTGCTCCAGTCCTGTGCTGAGGTTATGGTCTTTGACACTCCCAGCAGGAGAAGTGGTTCTGGAAGTATCCATGACAGAGGTGAGGGTGATCTTCCGGCACCTTGAGGAAACTGAAAGACAGAAGAAAGAACAACACAACAGTGGCAACTATGCATTTCCATGCCCTGTGGGAGATGGAATAACAGCCCCTTTGGTGGCAACAGTTACATGTAAATCTGCATGGGGCTTAGCAACTATCACGCCATATGGCCATTTCACTGTCTGGTACTTGATGAATCTCCGACCATTGATAGATCTCAGTTCTACAGCTCTCATTCAGATGCTTCACCCAATGTGCCACTCCTTCAAAATGGTTCAAGTTTTCCCTTACAGGTGCTCCTCTAACAGAGTACCCATATCGCCAAGTTTCAGTCTCATGAATACTTTGTCACAGACTTTTTCTCTCTCAGAACTCAGTCTGCATTGCTACCAGTTTTCACAACCCTGTAGGAGCCTGAAAGGATTACCTTGGTATGCTGCCACCACTTAGCCACAACCTCACTGGGGTATCTCTAGGTCTGAATCTCATCAGAGCCACTGCTCACACAGTTCATGCTCCTTACCAAAGGACAAAAACCCACCCCTTCTGTCACGGCTGAGAACACTTTGCCTCAGATATGGTAACTTTGTAGCCTTCTTTTCAGAAACAGATCACAGACTTGCCAATTTAGCCCTGGTTAACTATACCTGAAATTACTCAGTCACAGAAAGCATGAATTATATAAAAAGATTTAGTACTGCATGATATTTACATATGTTATATGTTACACATGTTACTGGGTAATACACACTAAAGGCTATGGAAAATACATTATTTCTACAGAGATATAAAGAAACACTGTTGAAAAGATACAGTTCATACAGAAAACACCTAACTCAAAACTATCTAGATTCTAAATAGAGAGAAGAAATTTACCCCCAACTGGGAACTTGGTGAGTTATGGCAGACTCAAACCCGTGATGTTGCTAGTTCAGAATCCTAAAACATAACTGACTCTAAGAGCACACACACACACAGATATCTTAGACTAGCTGGCCCACTACACCTGCATCATCATACATGCCCCTCTGACATCACATGCTGGACCACTTCTTTAATCTCTGGAGACCACCCTTTTACAGAATAAGCCCCAAATGGTTTTGGGAATGGAAGGAGTGTCAGGATAGCACACATTCTCCATGCAGGATCTGGGTGCTCTTGTGGGGGAAAACAGTTCCTAGGAAAAGACAGCTGAGCAAGGTACAGCAGCACACCCAATCCAGAATAGCACAGTTGCCAAGAAAGAATGACATTCACAGATAAATTTGTCTATAGAAAAATGTTTATTCCAATATGGATACAGACAGATGGTTCTATGCTGTGAAAGTATCATCACAGACACAAGTGCCCTGGCACTTTGCTCAGGTGGAGCTTCGTCAGGGTAGTTGCCTCTGTAAAGCCAACCCATTAAATACCTGGTCACAGCTACAGCCTACCAGTCATGATGATGGAGCTTTACAGAAGAAAATATTATTGTTAATGGCCAGTATTCACTGGGGAGGTTTGAACCCACAATGCAAAGCAGTGACAAAGTGTTCCAAAACTAAATGAAGTGCATAATAAAGTGATAACATTGATAGAACAAGAATAACAAATGTAGGTTAGACTCAACATATGGTTACAAACTAGAATAAACTAGGGGCATCTCCTGCCCCTACCTCCTGTGGCTTTCCACAAAGCTCCATTCTTGGCCCTTGTTCTTCTCCTCCATCTTTGTTAATGATAGTTCTACTTCCATACCCCACTGTCACTCCATTATGTATGCAGACAACCTGGTATTCTTTGCTGCCTCTCGCTCCATCGATGACCTTAATGTCCATCTGTCATCTGTGTTCCAACAACTTCAATCCTGGTTCTACTCTAACTTCCTAATCCTCAATTTACCAAAGACTTAGGCCATGCTCTTCGGGTTCTCTAGAAAAGTCCATGCCAGGTCCCCCAAGCTTCGAGTGCTGTGTTGTGATGGGTCAGCATCCTCAACCACAGACTCCTTCAGATACCTGGGAGTGACACTTAATCCCATACTTGACTTCTCTCACTTAAATGATGTAAGCAGATCTGTTAACTTGAAGATTGGTGCTGCCTACCGCATGCGTGACTCCCTTACCCCTGCTGCCAGGATCTTTGTAGCTAGGGGCGTCTTGCTCCCTAGGCTACTATATGCTCTCCCTATCCTTTCCCAGGCCAATGATGGTGTTCTTCATAAGTGGGACACCACTTACAACAACATCTGTAGATCTGCCCTATCGACCTCTCGCCTTACGCACCATTGTCTGCTCTACTTTGCCTTGCACTGGCTGCCTCCCAGTTCCTGTCAGTCCTACTCACTGGTATATTTCATCAATTCCATGACCAGAAATCCCTGTCCCGACTCTCTAGGGCCTATGCTTACCCCTGTGCTTCACTCCTGCCCTCTGAGGTCTTCAAACTCTCCACTGCTCACAGTTCCGCATTGCTAGACAAGAATGGGTGAACAAGCTTTCTCTCTTTTCACTCCCAAATACTGGAATTCTCTCCCTCCCCATTTAAAGTGCTCCTTATCTCACTCCTCGTTCAAGACTGCACTTTTCTCTCACCTTTACGCACTTGATACTTGTAACTGCGTTGTGCGCTCTGCACTGGCTGCCTATACAGTGGCAGATCACCTTTAAAGTAAGTCTTCTGACCTTCAAAGCCCTGCATGGACTTGGCCCCAACTACTTGAAAGAGCTTCTGATTCCCCTATATCCCCTGTAAGACAGCTCCTTTCGACTGAAAAGGAGTTGCTGGAGGTTCCGAGGGTTACCTTAAAATCTTCTGGGGCCAGGGCTTTTATGTTCGCTACCCCAACCCTCTGGAATTTTCTGCCTCACCAGCTTCGGGAATGCACAACTGTGGAGACCTTCAAGCACAAACTCAAGACCCATCTTTGGAATCTTGCTTTCAGTACTTAAGATCATTGCTTTCTGATTTTACTCATACTTTTCTTGTTTTTCTTGTTAATTTTTAATACTGTTGTGATTCTGATTTTATATTTTTTTTTTGTTTTATTGTTTCATTTGTACAGCGCCTTGGTGCTTGAAAGGCGCTTAATAAATAAAGCTTATTATTAAAGCTTATTTACTGTGCCTAACCTCGCATAGCCTGCTTTTGCTTTTTACTTGCCAGGACATGCTGCCACTTTGGATTCCAAGTGTATCACCTGCCTTGTCTTCATCTGACTTTTTCATCTCTCTCTGTGGATGGTTTCTGCTTAGTATGTAAAATCTCTGACTATCCTTGCATGGATATCTGTTGTAAGCTGTCTAGTATTGACTGTATGTTACCTGAGATTATTTATAGGACTGTATTTTGTACTCGTCCAGGTCGTGTCTGAAAATAGGCAGGGTTTATTGCCTAAACCACTTACCCAGACATCAAAAGCTAATAAATAAAGATCCTTTTCTGCACATGCAAGTGACTGTCTGCATTCCGCATGCATGTATATAACCTTTCTGTAAACTATTGTACATATTGTAAATTGTATACTTGGTAAAATTATGTTTTCTACCCCTGTCTGTGTAACTGCACCCAGGTCATGCCTGAAAAAGGTACCTGCCACCAGTGTACATATCCAGTTATCAAAGTTAAAATAAATAATAAAAATATTTGTACAAATACTAGTCAAATTACAACATAGCAAAATGGTGCAATCATTATAGAGTTAAAGCCAAACAATAGAGTCACTATCTAGCTACCGCACTACAAGTTACTGCTCAAAATGATAGGAAAAATACCTGGAGCATGACAAAATCATGAAAGGTGGAAATGGTGCCAAGTATCCAGGGTGAAGCTATCAACTCAGTGTTACTGACATGTAATAACTGGGGAGCATTTTCTCCCATAGGGTAACATGGTTATAATTCGCTGTTATAACCTGCGGGTTATAATGGCGAACACACACCAGGTTTCCCTCGCTCCGTGCATGCACCAGCCACCACTCTTCTCGTTTTTATCGCCAGACACTACACCGCCACTAGCAGTGGGCGGTAAGTAAATTTAGAAAGAAAAAAACTCACCTCTCATCATTGCAGCTGACCATTTGAGTCCTTAATGAAACCTTTTTGAAAAACAAAAACACAGAAAGGTGTCATCAGCCAGTTGGCCGAGGACTGCACTTCATCCTGACTGGACCGCAGCTGCCAAGTGATGTGTGTTGCTATTTTATATAGTTGCTGTGGTGAAAAAATGCTCCCCAGCAATTATATAAAATAAAACATGGGGTGGTGTGTAAACTCCAATTTTAAACACACCCACGGAGTTGGATGCTTAAATAAACCCTGAGAGCATAGCATCCAACACCTCAGATACACACCACCCCATGTGTTATGCTACATGTATTACACAGAAGTAGGATTCTGTCCTGCTGCACTCACCCAAGCACATGAATACCTCCTCACACACAGAAAAAAGAATAGGCTGTCTTGGAACTGTAGGACAATTAAGACATAACAATATCAGTTTTAAAATGTAAATAAAGGCAAATTGAAAATAATAAATAAAAATAAATGTGAAAGCAAAAGATTAGTACAATCAGAAAAAGAAATTTGTAGAGTTGCATTGGAATTGTATCAGTTAAAACAATCTGAACTCAATAGAGAGGTAGTGAAGGAATTGTGGAGTAAAGTATGGGACAGATAAATGTATGTGTGTATGATGTAGAATGGCAAATGCCAGGGCTTGGGTGAGTGGGATTTGCAGTGTGTGTACTTAAGAGATAGTTGGTGAGAAGATGGGGGAGTGGCAGGGAAAGGAAAGGGTTGGGGTGGGGGTAAGAACAGGGAAATAAAGAAGTGAGGATTAAGGTGGGAGAAAGGGTTGGAATGGGGGGGGTTAAAAGAACACTGGTGTAATAAAAGCAAGCATGTGGTAAAAGAATTGGTATGGAGTAAGAGATGGAGTCCAGTAAATTACATTAGTGCACCATCACACATGTTGCCTACAACATAGCATCTATGAAGATAAGTGCTATTATACAGACACAGACAACTAAACAAAGGGTTTTAAACCCCACGTTGTGTTTAAAACTTTGGGTTTGAGACTTCTACGAGTAAAAATGCAGAAACGCTCCCCGCCTGTTGCCACCTCTTCTAGGCGTTTTGATCAATTCAGTTCCCCTTTAACTTCATGATTTTAGGAGTAGAGTCACGAAATTCAGTAAAATGTTCCCTGACAAGGATAGCTCTGTAGCATTTTTTAATGTCTCTGACATGTTTTTTCAAACTCTGTCTCAGGGCCTCTATAAAATTTAGTGCAGGCCTATCCACAATACATATATTCATTTGTGGCACATATGAACTCCTAACCTCCATCTGATGACTGTATCCTTCAAGCACAAAAGAACTACATTGTTTACAATATTGGCAAATATTACAGTGGCCACATTTATGCATCCCTCTGTGCTGAATTGGCAACCATGTATATTGTGTTGGTAAACTGTGTTGGCCCTCCAAAACTGGCAGTGAACCAATTTAATACCTATATTGTATGGTGAAATGTAGTTCAGCATGGACTTCCATGCTCTGTAAACAGTCATTCTGCTGCACTAGTGACGTCCATACTGCAGTAGTGATGTCAGCCGACAGTGCTAGCAAGCTGTTTGTCACTCATGGGTATAAGGAAACAGCGACGGAATGAAAAGAAAGACACAGGTTCAACCCAATATCATGAAAAAAGGCAGGATCAACCAGATATGATAACTTTTCTATAAATGCACTGCAGGATCAACTAGATATTTAAAATACTTACACCTCCGGTCTTCACAGTGAATGTCCTCTTGCTAAGCGAGAGGAACAGCCGCCATTTTTCTACTTCAAAACCCTGCCCAAACCCAAAGACAACCAACTGAAATCGTGATTAAAGTATAGGGACACCAGTTCCCTAACAACCAGGCAACGAGGCCTAGCAACCAGGGTTAACTTGGCAGAATACAATGATTACCTTTAAAAAACAAAACAAATATTAAGTGATCAAACTATATAGTATTTGTTTTTGGAACCTTCAAGCTATATAGAGCATTGTATGACTCACTATACACAACATGGCTATTTCTCAACTCATGATTACTATGCCGATTGAGAGATCTCGAGCTTTGCTCTCGAGGTCATCTGGTCAGCATAGAAACCACTCAGCTGAGAATAGCCTTGTTATGTATAGTGAGTTATACACTATCTTATATAATAAGTGCTCTACTGAATGTAATCCGAGGACTGTCTCCCAACTCTGGTGACAAAAGAGTATCCCCCATCAGGACTGGCCAAAATTGTCTCACAATACTGTCAATTCTCCCTGCTAATATATTGAACTGTGTGCTAAAAGTAACAGAGGAATTGTTCTGACAGGATCTGTTTTTTGGTTTTAGCAGTTAGTGTCTATCGCTAGCCCTAGTCTTATTAAGAGGTGTTCCACTGTGGTGTCAGCATAGCCCCTTTCCTGTAATCTCCTTTTCAGTGTCATGGCTTCAGATTCAAACTCTGCACACCTGCAGCAATTGTACTTGAGATGTACGAATTTTCAATGTGGAATTTTTTTCAAGGATTTGGGTGGGCACTTTCTTCTCTGAGGAGGTTGTTGCTGGCTGTCAGCTTCCTGTGTCCCTTTGTACATACCATGTTCTGTTGGTTAATTTCTAAGGTAATTTCAAAAAAGTGGAGTTCAAATGTATCGATTTTTTCCTGTGGACTCAAATTCTAGTTATTCTGGTTAAGCATTTAAGGAAAGACAGAGCCAATTTCTGGTGCCTTTCTAAATGCAGACCACATCATCAATAAAGCAGTACCAATGTATAATGTGGTTTCCATGTGGATTGGCTGTGCTGCTCAGGACTAATTCCCTTTCCCATAATCCTAAAAAAAAAAAAAATTGCAAAAGAGGGGTCCATGTCTGCCCCCGTAGCTGTTCCACATAGGTGTCATTTTTATTTATTTATTTAAAAATTGGTGTCTGGTAAGGGCACACTGAGCCAAGGCTGATTTCCAGGTGTGATCCAAGAGAAGGGAACAGGGGAGACACATACATAGAAAGGACACAGTATACAGTTAAATGCAATTACAAAGCATTGACACGGTTCACATTTACAGTAAAGTGGAACACAGTACATGATTAAAACAGGAGTAAGCACCATAAGAGGAAGCAGTAAAAATCAAGTAATTCAGTCACACCTACACCAGGATAAGAGGCAAATGTAAGGGTGCAGTCTGGTAGGACGACAACAGGAGCAAGAGAGGGAGGAAAAGAGTTTCAGCTGGTATCTGAGGGAAGCACATGATGTAAAGAAAAGGAGGGCATATATGAGTAGGTTCCAGAGTGAAGGAAGACAATAGAAAAGGTTGATTGCCCAGCAGAGGAGCAGGGATGAGGAATGGTGAAAGTTGAGAAGATCCCTGGAGTGGAGGGAGCAGGGGAATGGAGGAGAGAAAGAGGAAGGGACCCAAAGCAGCATTTGGACAAGAATGAGGCACAGTGGTTCTGGTGATGTGAAAGTAGAGGAAGAATGGATAAGGCAGAGTAGAGTGAGTAATGGTGGGTACGAGAGGGAGAGTTGGTAGCAAAACAACAGAAGGTGTTGAAGAAGGTGTCCAGTCTGGCCAGGGAGGTGGATGGAGCAATGCCACACACCATATCTACATAGTCAAAGACCAGGAACACCATTTTGGTGACAAGTTCACAACATACCTGTGAAAACAGTCAATCTTTATTGCAGTACAAGGCACCAAATTTAGGGTGGAGCTTTGTATGGATGGTGTCAATGTGGGCCAATAAGTCAAGTTTGCTATCTAGCCACACACTGAGATATTTGAATTAATGAACCATTTCAAGAGGGGTGACACCCAAAGTGGAAAAGATAGGCAGAGTTGGGAGTCTGCCCAATTTTAGGCTGGTGCCAAAGGTCATGAACACTTGCATTGATCTAGAACTGGTTAGATTTAAACCAGCACAGGATATTGTGAAAGTCTTTCTGAAGCAGACCTTCCAAGGCTGTAGTGGAGGGACTGGAGGTGTAAATGACTCTGTCATCTGCATACATGTGGATACTGGAGTTGACATAAGCAGTAGGGAGGTTGTTAAAGAAGATGGAGAACTGGATGGGCCCAAGGATGGAGCCCTATGGAACCCTGACCTGGATGGGAAGTGGAGATGACTGGGCACTACCAACCTCTACTAACTATAGGCGGCCAGACAGGTAAGAACAGAACCAGTCTTCAACCGGAGCTAAAAGGCCAGTCATGCTCAGCTTATCCAGGAGGAGACAGTGGGACACCTAGTCAAAGGTCCTGGCCAAATTAATGCAAATGGCAACTATGATGTGATCCTGATCCATCCCTGAGAAGACAGAATCAGTTACAGTTACATGAAGCAGGAAAGAGACAGTGGAGTGAGATTCTTGAAGACAGACTTGAACAGGGAGAGGAAATCGGTGGAGGACAGAAAATCAGAGCCTAGTATAGAAACACTTCTCTTGCAGTTTAGCAAGGGAAGGGAGGAGGGATATTGGCCAGAAGTTAGCAGGGGAGGAAGGCCCTCACTTTTGTGGAGTGAACTTTAACCAACTTCTAGGACTGAGGGACAGCACTAAGGGAGAAGGAGAGGTTGAGCAGGTGAGTCCGTGGATGTGCTCACTGTTGGAATTACAGGGGTGCTTGCCAGGGCTCATCTCCCCAGCTCTTTTAAGTAAGCATGGGTTGCTCATGCATCACTGCCATTGACTTATAATGAGAAGGGGTTTCAATTTAAAGATAGCACCTTTATGGGCCCCCCTAGCTCCCAAAGCTCATACAGTGCAATTCCAGCACTGGATGTGCTATGGCAGCAGCTGCAGAGATTTGGAGTAGGTTAGGATCCAGTCATCGGGACTGGATTTGCGCAGGTTGAGGGAGTAAAGGCAGTAAGGGTTTTCTGGGTAGTAATGGGGGAAATAGGAAACCAGTGAAAGGGAGATGAGAGGGTATGTAAGGAGGAGTGGAGGAAGCTGGAAGGTGAGTGAAGGAAGGGCAGAAGAGGTAAAGAACTCATTAAAATGAGCAGCAACAAATGAGGGGTTCGACACTGCTGAACCATTTACAAGAAAGTCCAAAGGGGCAAACTATGTAGGAGGGTCAGGAATTAATTACCTTCCAGAACTTTGATTGTGTGTTAAGATTGTTCTGAAGGTTGTACTAAAATACAATTTGGGAAATGGTGACTTATTTCATATATAACTCCTTGAAGGTGTTCAAACACTTCCAAAAAATGCTATAAACATGCAAGGAGTTCGCGATGTCCTTTCTGACAATAATAAACTTCACCAATATGCTGGTATTCCACTTCTTTTATTAATTTTTCAGCGTCCTACGTTTCATTCCTCAGAGCTTGTTCACAAGGTATTTTAAAATCTGTTTCAATAGAAAAAACTTTTTAAATTTATTTACTCCATAATATAATCTTTAAATCCATTATGTAATGCATAATATTATTAATTCATATTTTTACCAGGACTGTTTCTTGGTATACCAAATACTTTTCTTCTTAAATTCTGTGCAACTATTTCAGTCAACTGACTCTCTAAAATAGTAAACAAGCAAAAATAAAGCCTTCAGTGCACACAATATGCGCTGTTGATGTGGTTAGTGCTTATTTTAACTTCAGTATTAAACTTGCCACCATGTATCCATTCACATACCTTCAGAGATGTGTTGTTTGAACTACATATATCTTAGTGCTGTACACTTTGCCAAGTTTCTCAATTTATTCAACCCCGAATCAGGCTGCACCTGCAAAATGAAGGGACTTTTTAGTTTTTTTCAAATGCTGAGTCTTACCTTTCAATATTTTTTATCTTTAAAATAATTTAACAAGTTTTTACCTTTTCAACACCCAATGTATGACCACTAATCCTCTTATAAGCATATGTTTTAATCCATCTTACTTGACGTTTCATTAAAATTTATAACACCACACCTTAATGGCATTTTCCAAATGTTCTAAAGTCTCTCAAGGAGTGTCTTCCTCTTGAGCCTGCTTGGATTTCCCACAGGAGTGACATTTCACTCCCTGTACCTCTCGCAATGTGAGAGTGTTGCTTAGCAACTGTACACTCTTCTCCACATAAACCAGAGGAAGACATGGTTTTCCTAGCGGCTCTGATTGCGCTAACAACCTCTAACCAGTGTATAGTATTATTAGCTCACAACTTTTCTTTCGTAGCCATTACTAGGCAACCACAAAACCTTAACCATAATAACAATTTTTTACAATCTCTTCATTTTAACAACACTAGGATTTCTGAGTTTGACAGGGACTTGGTTCCAGAGCATTGTTTACATTCTCATTCAACATCCGTTTACTTTTGATCATTCAAAATAATTATTTTGTATAAAACAATATATTTATTCTCTACCATTGAATTTTTATGATTGTTTACAGGTCCATAACTAAGCATAATCCATTAACTCAGTACAATGTTACATCCATGGTAGATACACTATTTTTCTGCAATTATTCTCCAACTATCCTACATCACCCCAACCATCACAATAAAATTCACATAGTCCCCATTTATTATTTATATATTTTACTTTATTTTTATAGACACACTTGCCAATTACTGTCCAAGTTCATTCCTATAGTAGGATCCAATGTTTTAACTGGAAAATCCATTTCATTTCAATTTTTCTAATTGTTGTATGTAATTTCCACCCCTTAGTGGGTGTTTTACTACTTCTAACCCCAGAACCTCAAAGAGGCTCCTGTGTGTCCTGCCTGATTAAAATGTGAGGCTACTGGTGATTGTTCATCCTTATTTCTGATATCACTTTACGCTCCATTATACAATGGCAAGAAATGTCCTGGACTCTGATTGGTCAGTGTATGCCTGAGACAGTGATGTTATTACACAATAACATCCCTGTATTGATTTTTTGGATGATTGTTATGAGCTACTTTTTTTTTTCAGAAACAAAGATACACTGCCTCACTAAAAATCTACTAAAAACATTTTTATTTTATTTTTTTGTTTTCTATAACATTGAGCCATTGTATAATTGCAATAAGGCACTCCAAGGTGTATGTTATTGTGTAATAATGTCACTCCTGGGGTGGTGGAATCACTTAGCTTCACCTCGCTCAGCCCACCCGGAGTGGCTGATTATGACGATAAACCACCTGTCATGCCTATTGCTTAAGTAATCTCTTTTAAGTGCTCTCTTTGCCCAACATCAATCTATCACATGGGCACTGTATAAGCACACTACTCCCTCTGTATTACAGTATATATGTTCCCTGATCTTAATGTCTTCATCTATATGTGGATGTTTAAATACACTTTTTTGCTTGTGTTATTACATACTGTACATTTTCCACACCTAGTCATCCCAGGTTGTAAAGGGCCCAGTAATAGCTGGGTTCCTTTTATATCTGGCATCTTAAATTGTGAATGCACCAACTTATCTTTGAGGTTATTTACTTTTTTTGCTACTATAATAGGTCTCTGCTGTAAAATGTTATTTTTGAGGTTATCTGATGCTATCATATGCCAATGTTTATTTACTATTTTTCTAATATCTGCCATTTTATGATTGTACTTAATTGCTAATATCACTCTATCTTGTTCTTCCTTACTTTATTATATAGTAATTCCTCTCTTGTTTTATTCTCTATCTTATAACTTGCCTGTTTCAAGACTGTTGTTTTATAACCCCTTCATTTAAATCTGCCAATCATTTCCTGCTTGTGTTTTTGATAGTCTCTTGCCTCCTTACAATTTCTTTTTACTCTTACCATTTGTGCATATGGAATGCTGTTCTTTAATTTGGGCTAATGATAACTTCTACTATGCAACAATGTATTTATATCAGTCTCTCTTCTATCAATGGATGTACTAAATTACCCATTTTCAACTTTTACTAATAGATCCAAAAAGGGAATACTGGAAACACTGTAATTCATTGTGAATTTTAAGTTTTTATCTCATATATTCAAACTTAAGTTAAACTCATGTAACTCTTGTTCCATTTCATCCCATATGCAAAACACATCATCAATAAATTATAAAGTTTATTGATCCGTCAAGTAAGATGGATTAAAACATACACTTATAAGAGGATTAATGGCCACACATTGGGTGTTGAAAAGGTAAAAACCAGTTAAAATTATTTTAAAGATAAAAAATATTGAAAGGTAAAACTCAGCATTTGAGAAAAACTAAAAAGTCCCTTCATTTTGTAGGGGCAGCTCGATTTGGGGTTGAATAAATTTAAAGATTAGATTAGATTTAAAGATTATATTATGGAGTAAACAAATTAAAAAAAAAAATTTTATTGAAACAGATTTTAAAATACCATGTGAACAAGCTCTGAGGAGCAAAACGTAGGGGGCTGAAAAATCTATAAAAGAAGTGGAATACCAGCATATTGGTGAAGTTTATTATTGTCAGAAAGGACGTTGTGAACTCCCTGCATGTTTATAGCATTTTTGGGAAGTGTTCTGAAGGTTGACTTGAAATGCTGCAATTTCACAACTTGGACAACCTTAGTGCAGAAGTTGCTGATAGTTCTGTATAGGAGGAGGTCAGGAAAGGAATAAGACAGTTTTAAATATATGTGCAAGCAGTGTCACAGGAGTTGCACTGATCAATGATTTCAGGGGTAATACAAGAGTGATGGTAGTTTTGACCCTGGGCTTTCTGACTGGGGCATGCTTGTCCCAAACAGTGGAGAATTTGGAATGGAACGGGGAGATGGTAATGTTGATATCTGTGGTGGAGGGTATGGCTCTCCAATCGGCAGCAGTAAGGTGACTCAAAAGAGTGAAGGTGTAGAGTGAGTGAACGGACCTGGTCCAGATGTATCTAGGGAGGAAGGTGAACTCCAGATCTTCCCAACACAGAATGTCATGCAAAGGTCACTGAAAATGTCTGGCAGGATTCCTGCTGCTACAGTATGGTGAGGGTGGGAGGAGAGAACCCAGTCCGGGAGGGAGTGGTTATGAGAGTGGGTGCTGAGACAGGTGGATTCAGTGATAATCTACATGAGATTTAGGAACTCAGCCTTGTATATGGTCAGGCTGGAGGCCAAGAAGAGCCAACTGACACTGAAGTCCCCTAGCAAAATCAGTTCATCAGTGGAGGAAAGAGAAATGATGGTAGAGAGGAAATCTACCAGGGAGGAGGGGGATATTCTAGGTGAGGCATGGAAAACCACAAAGAAAATGGGCATGGAGAAGGGGAATGACAGCCTGACCAGGAGAAATTCATGGGAGGAAGATTCAATCTCACTGAAAGCAATGTTGCAAGAGAGACTGTGATGGGCATAGATGACAGCACCACCCAATGTTTTCCCTGTCCTGCCTGAAAAGATTATAGTCAGGAAGAGACAGGCTAGAGTCTTGATACTGGAGAAGAGACAGGACTCAAGAGATATGGAGGATGTCGGGTGATGTGCAATTCAGGCAGACAGGAGGCCAAGTTTTGAAGAAGGCTCTGAGCATTGAGATTAAATGTGCTCAGGCCTTTAGCAGGGAGGTGGAGAAGGGGTAGGGAGGGTCCAGGGCTGGACAGGCTGTCATTCCCCTTCTCTATGCCCAAGGGTACCTAATAGAAAGAAACAAAGTTAGTAATGAAGAGAAATGGGAATGTGAACAGGCGTGAGGAGAGAGAGGGAAAATGGGGGTGTCGAGCAGGGTGGCACTAGAGGTTGGAAGACCAAGTGTAGCAAAGCTCGAAGTGTGGAAAATAAAATTCTGAACACAGAGGCCATTATGGCAGAGGCTGACCTGGACATTGTTGCCATTATAGAAACATGGTGCACTGAGAACCATGATTGGAATATAGCCATAACAAAGCTACACTTGGTTCAGGAAGGACAGGATGGGGAAAAAAAGTGGGAGGAGTTGCTCTTTATGTGAGAGATAGCATAAAAGTGACAGAGGTACAGGGAATACAGGGAGGGGCAGTGGTACTGTGGGTCACCCTAGAAACAGGGAATGGAGCCACTATTCACACTGATATGACAGGGGGGTTGGATACAGTTCTGGGGGAAGCCATCTAAAAGATGACAAATAAGGGGGAGGTACTGCTGGTGGGAGGCAATCTGCCAGATGTAGACTGGAACATCCCAGCTTCAGCTACAGCCTGGAGCAGGGACATCCTGGACTTCCTACAGGGGACCTTTCTCAGGCAACTAGTCAGGGAGCCCACTTGTGAGGGGGCAATATTGGAACTTGTACTAACTAACGGGGACAGTGTTGCAGAAGTCATGCTGTGTGGCCACCTGGGGACCAGTGATCACTGTACTGTGTGACTCAATATAAGGACTGGGGCAGAACTGATCAACACAACTGATGAGGGTCTTGAACTTCAGGAGGGTCAATTTTAAAATGATGAGGGAATGCCTCACGGATGCCCTGGCAGGGGAGCGGTCTTGGGTGGAGTGGAGGAACTATGGGCAGAACTAAATGGAGGCATAGAGAAGGCAACAAGTCTCTGCACCAGGCTAGTAAGCAAAGCCAAGAGGAAAAAGAGACTGCTATGGTTCTCTAAGATGGTGACTGGGAAGGTAAGGGCAAAAAAGTTAGCATTCAGGAGGTATAAGAAGGCACAGAAAGAGGAGAATAGGGAGCTGTATCTGGAAAAACAGAGGGAGGCAGGAAAATAAATTAGGTGCACAAGCAGACATTTTGAACAAATACTTTATTTCAGTGTTCACAGAAGAAAGGAAAGGAGAAGGGCCACAGAAAAGTGACAGCAGTATCAAAGGAAGGAAGGGAGGTGGACACTAGTCCATTTACAGAGGAGAGAGAGTCCTGAAGGAACTCACGAATCTGAAAGTGGATAAGGCAATGGGGCCAGACAGTCCATCAAAGGATACTGAGGGAACTCAGGGATGTGCTGACTGTACATCTGACAGTCCTGTTCAGATTCTCATTGGAGATGGGAGAGCAGATGTATTCCCACTTCACAAAAGTGGTAGTAGGGAGGAGGAGGCCGGCAACTACAGACCAGTCAGCCTGACTTCAGTAGTGGAGAAAGTATTGGAATCACTGCTGAAGGAAGGGGTAATGGAATATTTTGAATCCAGAGGCTTACAGGATACAAGACAGTATGGCTTCATGGAGGTGGGAGGTCTTGTCAAACAAATTTAAAAGAGTTCCTTGACTGAGTGACCAGGGAATTGAATCAGGGAGAAGCGGTGGATGTGGTCTACCTGGATTTCAGCAAGGCCTTCAACTCTGTTCCACATAGATTAGTCAGCAAGCTTGGTAGCCTAGGAGTGGGACCAAAGGTAGCAAACTGGGTAAGACATTGGCTAAGAGATAGGAGAGACAGAGGGTGGTGGTAAACAGAGTTCACCCTGAGGAAGAAAGGGTGACCAGTAGGGAACATCAGGGATATGTACTGGAACTGGTCCTCTTTAATGTCTTTATTAACAACACTACAGAGGGGCTGGGGTGAAAGGTCTGCCTGTTCACGGATGACACTAAAATCTGCAACAGGGTAGACATTCCGGGGGATGGAAGATGGAAAAAAATGAGACGGGATCTGAAAAGGTTAAGGGAGTGGTCAAGGGTATGGCAACTGGGCTTCAATGCAAAGAAGTGCAAAATCATGCACTTGAGGTACAGAATCCCAGGGAAAGAGTACAAAATGGGAGGAGAGGTACTGACGCCCACCAAACAGGAAAGAGAACTGGGAGTTATCATATCTGATGACCTAAAGGAGGCTAGGCAGTGTGACAAGGCAGTTGGAAAAGAGTGGGATGCTGGGGTACATTGAGATGGGGATCTCCAGCAGAAAGAAGGAGGTGGTGTTGCTCCTGTATAGATCACTGATGAGACCTCACCTGGAGTACTGTGTACAATTCTGGTGACCTTGTCTCTGGAAGGACATAGAAAGAGTGGAGGTGATCCAGAGGAGGGCAACGAAAAATTGTGCAGGATCTGCATCAAAATCCCTGTAAGGAAAGACTGAAGGACCCTAATATGTATACACTGGAGGAACGGGGGGGGGGGATATGACAGAAACTTTCAAAAATCTCACAGGTATAAATAAGATTCAAGAGGGAAGCATGTTTCTGAAAAAAAAGCTGCTCAAAGACAAGGAGTCATGCTATGAAGCTGCAGGGGGTGAACTCAGGGGAGATGTGAGGAAGTACTTCTTCGCTGAGAGGGTGGTAGATGCCTGGACCAGCCTCCCAGCAGAGGTGGTGGGGACAAAAACTGTAATGGGGTTCAAGAAAGCATGGAACAGGTATAAGGGAACCTTAGTGATAAGACAAGGAAGGATAAGCCAGAGATCAAGTAGGGCCTGCAGTGACCCGGGGTGCAGTAGCTCAAGCTGTGGATCCTGCAGTATGAGCATACTAGATAGACCAAGTGGCCTTCTTCTGCTGGTTTCTTCATATGTTCATATGATACAGTAGGTAGAGAGGGATGGGTAGACAGGGTGGGCCAGGTTGTCCTCATCTGCCATAAAATTCTATCATTTTACAACTCTACATCGTCAGACAGGAGAAGGAGTAGAAAAAGCAGTAAGACCATGGAGTGGGATTTCTGACTCTTGTGGAGGGTGGAGCAGGAGGAAGAGAGGTGGGGGAAGACAAAAAAAGCATGGTGGAGAAACTCCAGGTTAAGAGAGGGGGAAGGGAGACAACCAGGGTGAAGAGGAGGGGTAGAGGGGTGGAAGGAGGGACTGATGGGTGGAAGGGGGAGGACAGAGATAGGGTAGGGAGGAGGAGGGGGTGGTGCACTGGAGAGGAAGGGGGAAAGATACAATGTGATCAGGATTTGAGATGCAACAGCCATTTGATATAACACAAATGATAACATAAAATGAATGTTTGGTCAAATATAAAATGGTAGTCACCTGGTAAAAGGTTCAGGCTGTATCTAGAAATTGAGATAACTACATGTAACTGGGCCACGGCACCGATGTTAACAACAGGTTACTGACTGAGCAGAACAGGTACAGCAAGCTAAAAAAACACTAGTTGAATGTTCTGAGCACTTACAAGTAAAAACACTGAAACAATGAGCAACCGCTAGGCAGAAAGTGCAAAAAAATTAGCACACCTAGATAGAGATTGCAGGAGGCATCCTTAAAAAAGTCAAAAACAAACCAAATCACTGACAAGTATACCACCTAAGGCAATGAACAGTTGCTAGGTAGAAAATGCTAATCGTGAGTACAGCCAGATAGGGTTTTTCAAGCAGTCAGCAAAAATGACAAAAAATTTAAACTAAAGTATTGACAAGTATAAAACTTATAACAAACAGTTGCTAGGTAGAGAATGCAATTAGTAAGGTGGTACAGTAAGTGAATGAGGTAAATTGTGGTGGATGGTAGTCGATTACAGTCATCCGGGGTAAGAAAAATGAGCCATCAAACTTAAAGCAGTTATGTGTTAAAATTAACCTCTGGGCTTGAACCATTAAGGAAATAGGCAGAGAGCTAACTAAAGGTTCTTTACATGCAAAAGATTTACAGGCCCTGATCCTATCACCGTGGGCTATTGATATGTACAAAGATCCCACATGTATGCCAATCCAAAGAAGATCCCTTTGCCACCTGAAACCACTGAATTTTTTCAAGTCATGCATTGTATCGCTGAGGTGTGATCCCAAACTAACAATACTCCTGTGCAGGAAAAAAATCAACAATTTGCACAGACTATCCATTAGGAATCCCACCCTAGACAACTGGGTGCCCAGGAGAACTGTCTGCAACTCTGTGCTCCTTAGGGAGTATACAGAATGTCAAGAAAACAAGAGAAAGAGGCCAGACGAATCCAGATTCAGACTCAGATATTGAGTGTGAGTCTCTAGCCCCCTCTAGTATGGTTACACGTTGCTTGCTGAACACTGGGTGGGATCAAAGAGCAACTTTTTACAATTACTCTGATTCACTAATCTTGACATTACATTGGTAAAAATGCTTAGCAATGGGACAATGTTATCTCCCTCTTTTTAAGTTGTTATTCATTTTTATATGCTTCATGCACCTGACATGCCTAAGGGTCGGTGGGAGCGCCGAGTTTCGGGGCTTTGGTGGCTCTCATGGCAGAGTCAGGAGGGGAGGACGCCGTTAGGGCACTTGCAGACGTGTGTCAGCATGCCGCCTACCTGAGCAGATGTCCTCAGGGGAGGAGGGGAACACAGAAAATGGAAAAGCTCCCTCTTCGGTCCTAGATGAAGACCAATCCGTGCCTCCCAGCCACCGCTCTGTGGGTAGACCCTGCTGTGCTGGCTCTCCTCTGCATAAAAGGATGAGGAAGTGGAGCACTCCCTCACCCCAGCTGGGGGGATATCCAGGCATCAAGCAAATACATGGAGAGGCCAGGCACTCTAGGGGCAGACTACGTGATGGTGGTCTGGGGGGTTGATCGGTCAGAAGGAGTGGACAGAGAGGGCTGTACAAGTGGGATAAAAAGAAAGTTAAAAAAAATAGAAAAAGAAGCAATATAAAAAACAAATAACGAAATCCACTCTATAATACACAGTAAACTACAATATTGGGACAATAACGTATTGCACATATATCCATGGTAGTTCCAAAATGGGGGGGGGAGGGGGTAATAAGTATGACACTTGTATCCAAGGTGTATCTTGAATATGCTGAATATTCATTGTGTGATCTATTAATCTTTCCAGGATTAGGGTCTGCCTAAACTCATGTAGCCAATGTTTTTTATGACAGGCAGATAATATGGAAGAATTAAGTTAGTGATAACCAATGACAGGGTGTGGGGTTATAGGCATTTAATCCAAATCTTGGGCCCCAGGTGTGGATTAAATGCCTATAACCTCACACCCTGGAGTGAGTTATTGTGCTTATAATATGGGTGTACTGAAATATGCTAAAAAGCACAGATAAACATGTTTTCTGTGTGGAAACAGTGAAAAAAAAGGATGTATCCTGCCACCTCACAAAGAAGTCCCTTGTAGAAATCATAACCTCCATGCTGTTTGTGTCGATTGAACTGTGCTGCACAAACTGCTGATCCTATTTGTCACTGTGCTGCTGAGTAGTGTATGCTGGTGACTATTGTATGAGTACATGTCTCTGAGCTCTGCCACTGGAGTGTAGGTGCACACACAAACCCCCCCAACACTGGAGAACGCACCTGGCATGCCTCTGTCACCAGTTGCTGCACATACGGTTATACTAACATAAGTGGGAGGCACACCCAGACCAACAGAGACACAGTCAGCACAGAACTCGTGGCACAATAAACGGAGTTCAGATTACTTTCATTGCCTACTTACCCCCCATCTACCAGTGTCTCTGGGTGTGCCTCTCTCTTTCTGACCTGTCTGCAATACATCGCCGTTTCCCTGCTTCAAACTCTTTCAAGCTAACCTGGGACTGCTTATGTGCCAAATCTCTGCCGTTGTAGCTGTCAGTCTCGGGGTTGGGGGAGGTCAGAGAATTCAAGTGTGGACAGATGCTCTCAGTCCCAACATTGGGAGGGTGTTTGAGACAGAGACAGTGCACATAACCCAAGAGAGAGAGACAGTGGAAAAGCTCACTTCACCCATGATCACCAATCACCATGCTGGCTGTGTACTTCATACCTTTGTGTCTCTCTCTCCGGCACAGTGGGGGGCCTTTGCTGTCTCTGTGTTTCTCTCTTTCTCCCTTTCTCCCTCTCGCAAGACCTACGGCCAGCTCAAACAGAGACACCACATTGTTGGAATAGTGCAGGCACAAAAGGGGGGGCTGTGACACTTGCTCAATGGCTACTCTAGGTTACGGGACGATGTAATGGTATCGGGGAAATGGCCGTCGGCTACCACAAAGAATGACACAACACACAAGGAAGGTGGACACTTTTGCCAGCACAGCACCACCTACGGGGAGGTTGTCAGAAACAGTGGCTCATGGCCGGGGGGTGCTGGGGGATGGAGCAGGGTATCTTACTGTGCTACTGATGCTCCAGCATTATTAGCACCGGCCCCGCAACACAGGACTGCACACTGCCAACTCTGCTCACTCACTGTCACGTGGTCTCCCTGTACTGAGGTCTGCTGCTCTCTCTCTCTCTCTCTCCCAGTATTTCTCCAGTGCTACAGGGGTAAGCTGTGGAGGACAGACAGCTGATGGGACATGAGTAGAGATATAAGTTTGTCATGGCAGTCATACACGTCATTGAGTCCATGATGTTTGAACTTTATTCAGGACTTCCATGACTTTCACTAGTGTCATAAGAATGTAGCAATGATGACAGTGCCACAACATTTACTACTGTTTACTAATGATTTCATGAACAAACAATGAGTCATTAAAACCTCATCCATGACAAACTTATATCCCTAGACATGAGGGAGCAGGTCTGGGTGAGGGGGTGTCACAATACAGTTTCTTTGTTACAATAACCATTAAAACATGGGTAGGGAAGAATGTTTGACACAGAGAGCTGAAAATTTACACACTACTGTATGTTGACAGCTGAGCTGACAGGGTAGCTGCCACTGATGCCGTGGTTCTCTTATCAGCTTACCCTGCTGCAGCTCACGCTCACTTACATGGCATTTTAAATGGCTGCCAGATACTGTTGAGTAGCTGGCCAGATAACAAGGTCCGCCAGGCTGAGGGATCCCACTCTGGGAAGCATCACCCTAACTGTGCCAGTACAGGCATTTAATAAACGGTCAGGTGATGCTTCCTGGCAAATGAAACTTCTTCCTCACTAGATCCATGATATAAAATAACATAGCATGAGTCTTTTAGTTGCCACTGAACCCAATATTATGATTGAGTACTGAAATTGTCAGTTAAGTTGTTAAATACAAATAATTCAAATGACAAAGGAATTTATAAATTCAAAAAGTTTTGCGATTCTATCATAGTGCTTTCCCACCAGGGGGAGATTTGTGGGCAAGTACAGAGCATATGATAGAGACTTCCCTCACCCTCACACGTGCCAACATTGTCCATTTACCTTATCATTGCTATGAAAAATCTTAGTGGGGTGAAGTAAGCACTGTTATAAATTTTAAATTGTATGAATCAATTGTATAGCTAATCATTTTGATAGAAAAAGTTCTAAGAGAAAGCCACTTTGAGCTAGACATGAGGATCCAAGAGATAAGCATAATTTCCCCCTAGTACTTTTGAAAAAGTCTGTTTTATTATGAGGTTTACCAATGACTAAATGTTGAACTGAGCAACCAAACTGACATTTTTCTTCCAACCAATATGGTCCATGGTGCTTCCAAATAATATCCCCCAAGTTTTAAAATCACCCCAACAATACCTGCTTTTTAATTCAGAGAATACATTCCCAAGAATTAAATAGGGTATCCAAATTTTCAATATCTCCCCTTTATTATAGTTCAGAATAATTCCCCAAGAAGTAACAGAATAATCCTTAATAAAATCAATCCAATTCAAATAAATTGGCTGTTCTGAAATATCATGAGGTGTACAATAGATAACCTTGTTAATCCAAATGTTATAAAATCTAGAGGATAATTTAAAATGATGGCTAGTGATGGATCTCTGCCATCAAAAAATGGCAGCCAATGCCCTTTTTATAACAGGATTGTTGATATTTACAAAAGAAGAAGGCAAGGCTAGTAAAATCTGAATGGGTAAGTTATCAGACTGTAAATTAACCAAATGTTAAATAAACATTGTATACAAAGCAACCAAGTTTGTAAGTTTGTCAGTAGGCATGGAACGTGATAATTGTTTAATTTTTACTGCTATATAATAGATATAGAAACACTGAAACACAGAAATGCAGAATTTGATTACAGGTAAAGACCATTTGGCCCACCCAGTCTGCCCATTTGTCCACACCCATCCCATCATGTCACTGCAGACCCTACTTGATTTCCAGCTCCCTCCCCCCTTGCTTCTCAACCAAGATTCCCTAGTACCTATCCTATGGATGCTTGAAACCCACCACTGCTTTTGCCGCACCACCTTCACCAGATGGTCCCAGGCATCCACCACTCTTTCAGTGAAGATGTATTTCCTCACATCCCTCCTAGATTTTCCCACTTCCAGCGTCATTGCATGTCTGTTTGTTCTCATGCATCTTTTCCTCAGAAAAATACTCTCCTCCTGTGCCTTATTTAACTCTCTGATGCCTTTATAGGTTTGTATTATGTCCCCAACTCCCTTCCAGGGTGTACATATTGAAGTTATTCAGTCTCTCTCTTCATAGGGCTTCAGATGCAGCCCCAGAACCATGTTCTCTGGACAGCCTCCATCCTGTCTATATCCTTCCTCAGATGTGGTCTCCAGAACTGGACATGGTACTCCAAGTGGGGTCTCATCAGTGATCTATACAACTGCAATATCACATACCTCTTTCTGATGGTGATACCCTTCCCTATACACCACAGCATCCCACTGGCCCTACCCGCTGCCTTGCTGCACTGCTTCATCACCTAGAAGTGATCAGATATGATTACCCCCAGGTCCTTTTCTTGTTTGGTGACCACCACTATGTCTTCTCCCATTTTGTACTCCACCTATGGGTTTCTGTGTCCTAGGTGCATGATCTTGACTTTTTCACATTGAAACCTAGCTGCCATGCCCATGGCCACTCCTCGAGTTTCCTCAGGTCTCTGTACATTCTTTTGCACCCCTCTGAAGTGTCTACCCTATTGCAGATTTCGGTGTCATCTGCAAAGAGGCATACTTTCCTCTCCAAACTCATCTGTGATGTCACTTATAAAGACATTAAAGAAGACTGGTCTGACTATAGAACCCTGTGGCACCCTGCTGGTCACCCTCCAATCCTTGGATTGAACTCTGCTTGCCATCACCATCTGTCGCCTATCCATTAACCAATTTCTTACCCAGTTTACTACCTTAGGATCCACCCCGAAGCTACCCAATTTCCTTATGAATCTCCTATGTAATACAGTGTCGAATGTCTTATTAAAATCTAAGTAGGCCATGTCTACCACCCTACCTGACCTATTTCCGTGGTCACCTAGTCAAAGAAATCTATCAGAGTTGTCTGACAAGACCTGCCCTATGTGTCCTGTGACCTGCTGAATTCAAGATACTCCACAATCCTTTTTTAAGTTAGCAGTGACTCCATTAATTTCCCTGCCAATTATGTCAGACTGACCAGACTATAGTTTTCAGACTCCTCCCTGCTACCACTTTTATGAAGCATGACTGTGTCTGCCCTCCTCCAGTCATATTCCTGTTCCCAATGTTTCTGCAGCTTATAGGTAGGGAAATGGGCAGACTGGGTGGGTTAAGCAGTCCTTATCTGCCATCAAAGTCTATGTTTCTATGTTAATGAGCTGTTGAATAGTACTGACATATCTAGCCAGTACCTCCCTGAGCTCCCTCAAACACCCTTTGGTGTACCCCATCTGGCCCCATAGCTTAGTCCACATTCAGATTTGCAAGTCCCTTCAGGACTCTCCCTCCTCTGTAAATGCATTTGTATCTACCATCCTCTCCCAAGTTGTGGCCCATACACATCCCGTTCTTCTGTAAATATTGGACAGAAGCATTTGTTCAGGATATCTGCATTTTCCTGATTCTCCTCTGTACAGTCCCCCTTCCCCTTCTTAACCTTACAATCTCTCCCCTCATCTTCCTCTTTTCACTTATGTACTTAAAAAAGATCTTGTCCCCTTTAGTTACCCCTTGGGCTGTTTGTTACTCAGCTTGTGCCTTTGTGTTCCTCATCACTTTCCCCTGCTTCACTTCCTCATCTTCTTCCCTCTTAGTCTCTTTATATCTCCTGAATGCTACCCTTTTAGCTACTTCCTCTGAGAACCATAGCAGTCTCTTCTTTTCTCCTGTTTTTGCCTACTTCCTTTGCACAGAGGTTTGTTGCTTTCACTATGCTTTCTCTTAACTTAGAATACTGTTCCTTAACCTCACCCAGGTCATTCCCCTCCTCCCCCATCATGTCTGAGGCATTCGCCAATTTTTTTTTTATATTCCCTTCTGAAATCCAGGACCCCTGTCTTTGTGTGGTTTGCTTCTACTGCCATCTTTACGTTGAACCGCACAGTACAGTGATCACTGGTCCCCAGGTGGTCTCCCACCTTGACGTCTGCAATACTGTCACTGTTTGTGAGCACCAGGTACAGTATCTTCGCATCATGAGTGGGCTGTCTGATTAGCTGCTTGAGAAATGCCCACTGCAGAAAATCTAGGATGTCCCTGCTTCTAGCCAAAGCTGCAGATGGGAAGCTCCGATCTGTATCTGGCAGATTGAAGCCTCCCACCGCCAGCAGCTCCCCTTTTTCTACCATATTGCTTATGGCTTTCACCAGTGCCCTATCCAGTTTCTCCCTTTGTGATCTGTAAATCAGGCACAGGGTCATAATGTCGAAAGACATTATGCCTAATGGCAAAATCGCACTGCCAATAAAGCGCAATTTTTGCCATGAGGCATTAGTCTTTTTTCTGTGGGGGGCTCCACCCCCCCCCACACCCGCCAACCCCTCTCCACTAAAGATTTTCAACTCCGGGGGGGGGGGGTTCAACTCAGGGAGCGCACAAGTCAGAAAAAAATAAAAGTTTCTGGGACCAGGAATCAAACCCGGTCCCAGACAGTGCCTGGGTTCCTACTGCTGTGGCTCAGTCCTGTGAGCCACGGCAGCTGCTTGAAGGAACCAACTTCCAGCAGAGGCATTATCCTCTGCCTGGGACAGTGCTACTGGTACAATACTGCATACAGCAGCATACGTGGTATTGCACCAGTAGTGCTAGCATCCTACGCTGTACTGGGTTAGCCATAATGTCATATGCCATTAAGCATGTGACATGGTGAACCGGTAGGTG
Source organism: Neoceratodus forsteri (assembly GCA_016271365.2). NCBI lineage: Eukaryota > Metazoa > Chordata > Ceratodontiformes > Ceratodontidae > Neoceratodus > Neoceratodus forsteri. The sequence continues at coordinate 345,002,022 of CM028133.1, read as the reverse complement.
TAAATCATGCTAGTGCAAATAGCAGCTCCAGTTCCTGTCTTCAGGGAGATCTTAGTATCTCCAATCCATTTCTCCCTGAATTCCTTGTATCTCTGTCACCTTAACACCCTCTCTTACATACAGCAACACCTCTCCTCCCTTCCTTCCCACACTATCTTTCCTATACTATAGCCTGGTATGGCCATATCCTAGTCGTGATTTCCTGTGCATCATAATTAAATAATAGCCACAATAATGGCCTCCATGTCTAATTTTGTTTCATAGACTTCTTGCGTTTGTGCACATGGCCTTCTACACTTTGTTCCCACTCTGCCTGCTATATCCCTCTTTTCCCCTTGTTCCTACCTCTGTATCCCCTTTCTTTTTGCAACTCATGTTCCTGTTCCCTTCATTTACTATCACACTGCTTTTTTGTTTATTTTGCAACCTGGGGAATTTTCCTTCCCCCGGGTTTCCTTTTCTCTCTGCTTCAGCCTGGGTGGGGAAGGGGGCAGTTTATACCTCCTTTATTTCTTCTGTCACGCCCCACCTAGTTTACATGTTCATCAAAGTAATATTTAAACCATCGACTGAGGACTGGGAGTCCCCTCTCAGCTGGAAGCAAGCCTCCCCCCATGGTCCCAGATCCCTCCAGGTTGGTCCCCAGTCCTCAATGTAGCTAAACCCCTATTCTCTGCGCCATTACTTCAACCATGAGTTGAAGCTCCTGATGTGGAGAACTCTGTCTGCCCCCCAGTCATAGACAGGCAGCACCTTAGTGAAAGTCATCAAATGTGCTACCTACCCTGGTTCTATGTGATAATAGCAAGCGCCGAATGGCGAGTCGCATTATCGCGATGTCAGGGCGTTGAAAACAATTTTGCCACTCTGACATTCTCGGCACATGGAAGAACAGCACCAGGGATTTCTATATTTTGCTTTCTGTGGGGGCTATGCCCCGCTGCACACCCCTACTTAAGGATTCTCAACTCCAGGGGGGGTGCATGTCAGGTTGGAGGGTGAAAAGGCAAAATATAAATAACGTTTGGGCCAGGCGCAACAAAAAGGCAGTAGTGCCCAGACCCAGACCTGACCCCCAGCATCACAAGCAGAGGCCAACCCCCGCCACGGTGCAGCTCGGCAGCCAACTGCAGCGCCACCTCCTACATCCCCTCCGCCCCATCCCAGGCCATACTCACTGTGCTCACTCTCCCCCCCATGTACATGTATGTATAGTGACATCCTGTCGCTAGGGTCACCCACAACCCCACATCCGCTCACCCTCTCTGCCCCCTCACCTTTCAGGCTTTCGCCAACACGTCACCATTTTGGAAGACATCATCTTTCAGGCACCAACTTCACATGTTACCCCTACCCTTGCTTCCTAAAATCCCTCTGCACAATCCCAGACCCATCTCTAGCCAGGACATTAGTCCTCAGGTGGACAATTACATCCTGCCACCCTAGCGATCCTTAGGATCTGCTTCCCATCTCTCCTAGCAGTGGCACCAGGTAGATACATCAGCTCCTTCTTTCCCTCACTCCCTTTCTGTTCCCAAACCTACCCCCTCAATGATCGAGTCCCCCACCAAAAGTTGCTTCTTTTTCTGCTGAGGCCTCTAGCTCCCATCTTTGGGCCTCCCTACAGAGGACCACAACATTCTCCCTGGTCACAGTTATGGGTGCCTCCTCATGGCAGTCCTGTCCTGCCAGAGGGGCAAATGAGTTCCATAGCAGCACAGACTGAGGAAAATGCCCCTGAGCTGCCACTCCCACCCTCCTAGAGCTCACCACAGTCCAGCTGGCCCTCCTTCTCCCAGGCATCTTCTGAGGCATCGGTGGTAGTCTCGGTGGTCCCTGGTTGGGTGAAGAGGTCCACCAAATCCTAGCAAACTTAGCCCGGAGTCCAGTGACATCCCCCCTCAGCCCAGAGAGTTTGAAGTAGATGGGGCAGTCCCTCAGTTTTCATAAGGTCTCTCTGAAAACTGCTGCTCCATATCAACTACACCACACCACTCCCAAAATTTCCATTCCTTCACTGTACTTTTTACTGGGAATTATTTTTGTACCCTTACTCTAGATAGGGTGTTTCTACTTTTCCCTTTTTGCGCTTTACTCAAATCTCTTTGTGCTCTAACCCCAGACAGGGTGTTTCTAGTGTTCCACTTTTTAGCTTTACTTTAACCTCTTTGTACCCTTGCCCTTCTTTTCCCACTCATAAGGTAGTTAATGCATGTAAGCTTGTTTCCTCGCTTCTGTTACTCCTTTATCCTCTTTTAATACTGTCTTACTCAGGCAGCAGTAAGTAAAGAGGTACTTTACCTTATCGGACCACCAGGGTTCCCTGCATGATGACTGTGACCTACAGACACCTGCCGACGCCTAAGATGCAAACCTGTTCCGGTCTGGCTCTGTTTCATTCATGCTCTGGGACATGTTAGGAGTGAATCCTTTTAAGCAGAATGACCTGCTTCCTGCCTGAATGCTATTGGGTGGAGCAGGTCATGTGACTGCCTGATTCTGACTCCAGCAAAATGATGTCTGGCTCTCTTCCTTCCTGCCTTGTGGTCTCTCGTGGCAGATGAAGTGCTTACGAGTGAAGTTTACAGCCCTTTAATGTTTGCAGTTTCTAAAATGCCAATAGCTGTGCTAGAAGACTGGTGCTGGCCTTCTGATTCCAAACATGCTCAGACTGCTGTAAAATGTTCCCTTATCAGCAGGACAACTTGCTTCCTACCTGAATGGTATTGGATGGAGCGGGTCACATGACTGCCCGACTCTGACCCCAGCAACAGGGGGTTCAGCTCTCTTCCTTCCTGCCTTGTGGTCTTTTGTGGCACAAAAAGAGATTATAGTGAAGCTTACAACCTTTTTAGGTTTGCAGCTTCTAAAATGCTGCTGGTTGTGCTAGCAGACTGGCACTGGCCCTCTGATCCCAGATGCACTCAGATTTCTGCTGTAAAATGCTCCTTTATAAGCAGGATGATCAGTTTCTGGCCTGAATGCTATTGGGTGGAGTGGGTCACGTGACTGCACAACTCTGACCCCAGCAATAGGAGGATTTGCTCTCTTCTTTCCTGTCTTGAGGTCTTTTATGGCAGAGGAAGTGATTATAGTGAAGTTTACAGCCCTTTTAGGTTTGTGGTTTCTAAAATGCCGCTGGTTATGTTAGCAGTCTGGTGCTGGCCCTCTGATCCCAAATATGCCAAAAGGAAGCAGTTGGGGCATCCCACACCCCCGAGCTTCTTAGGACAATTAATTTCCTTCACGCAATCCTAGGAGAAGCTCTCCACCAAAAACTTTACGAAAGTCCTCTTTACCTGGTTGAACTATTGTGGATTGATATGCCCTAACAGTGCTTGGTATGCAAGCAATAATACCTGACAGGGTAGGCAGTATTGGGCTGTAACAGATAATTTATGGGTGTAATCAGGCCAGATGCTCCAGGTGGAGGGCGTTGGTGCCCATGGAAGGACTGGTATGGCTCATACCTCCCACCCAGGAGAATATTATTCTGCTTAGAAAATGGGTCATTTGTGCACATTTAAATTAAATATTAACATTATTTAAAAAGTTTAAAAATGAATTAAACAACTGGAGGTAAAGTAGTCCCTCCACTGGTACATCTGCCAGTTTTGGGAACTGCTGTTTTTTTGGTGTTATATCTCCAGATGTTCATGCCCTCCCTGACTGTGGCACAGTGTCTTCTGCTAAACATCGCCCCCCCGCCCCCAATTTCCGACCTCCATACACAGTTTTTTTTTTTTTTTTTTATAATTACAAACTAGGCACTCCACTATTAACTAAAAATATCTGAAGTGGTTCCCCTCCAACATCTTTAAGATCAAAAACCAGCAGCTAATACATGTACCCACTTCTAGTATATCATCCTTTCACACTCTATATTAAGACCATCTCTTCTCAGAACTTCGCTCCTTTCTCATCGTCTAGTTTCCAATCCCTGGATCCCCGTTTGGATAGTCCTTCCAGAAGCAGCTAAATCATGCAAAGAGTTGATCAAATGCGATTGCAGAAATGCTTGTGGACCACCATAAAAATGTTTCAATGCCTCACTTCCATGTACTGATCTGTGTGCTTGTGCAGGGTCATGCTACAGAGACAATAATAGTGATAACTAAGTATTTGGGCAACTTCCATAAACAAGTATGAGAATTTTATTTTCCTTCATCCCTTAACTGCAACAGGTATTTAATAATGAAATTTTGCAACTGGGTTATGTGCAATCACAGCATGTTATTTGTGTGAAGTACACTTTTGTGAAATAATGACTGTAAACATATCCTGTTTCCATTTCATTACCATTTCATGCATTCTTTTTAGACATTTATCTTTAAAGATATATCTGTAATACATATTTCTAAAAATAACATAATGAGTGTTTGCTTCTCTTTAAATGACAGCAAATCTCTACATCACAGTTCTCCGTGTACTTCAGATTGTACAATAATTCTGAACATTTTTCCACACGATACAAGATTAATTTCAAACCAAATGTCTGCATGCTTGGTTTAAAGTAGTGATGTAAAGTATAAAAGGTTATTTGGTGTAATTTGTAATTATCTGGAAACATATTTGTGGATCAATGAGTCAAATGTATGCATGCTCTTGATGTTTTTCACATAACTGTGCATTAACTGTATTTTGACCCCCATTAATATCATCAGATCATGTGTGGCCTACTTTTATTTTAAAGAAAACATAAAAACCTACTTATGTTCCAGTGTTCATGCTTTTTTCACATTTTGAATATTTGCATTATTCTGCTAGACTAAAAGAGGAATTATAAGCCAAAAAGGGTGCATACACTGAACCAATAAGAACTTCACTACCAAGTAAAAGTCCTTTGATTACTATATAATGACCATCCTCAACAATACTGATCCCTTATCTGTGGGTGTGATAACCACATTTGACATTTTTTAATACTTCTAAAGCAACCAGTTCACTGGGTTTGAGATTGTTAAACTCCAAGTTAGTCTATTCATTCAGTACTCTTATCAACTTCACTGAGAACAGTAAGCATTTATAACAGAGTTAAAGCATGAATGACAGAAAACAGATTTTTGCTTTAATACTGAGTTTCTCATAGCTAATAGCTCCTACTTATCTTAGCACAGTAATAGTTCAGCAAATATGTCCATGAAGGAGTAATTTTCTCTTAAGTATGAAGTGTTTTCATTAATTATTACATTTAATGCTTCTACATTTTCTGTCTTGTGCAGGCCAAGTTGTTTGTCTTATGTCCCGGGTAACATCATCAAGTTCAAAGTCATTATGTAAAGAGGCATTAAATGCCAAAACACTACCCGAATCATTAGGTACTGCTTATTGTCCTGTTGTTTCTAGCATGATGGAAAAATCCAGGCTGGAAAAGCTGCTGGTGTCTGTTGTCTGACCTCCCATAATGGTGTTTAGCAGGTTGCTAATGGAATAGTCCCTCAAATGCAGCTTACTACAAATTTGCAAAGTTCCACGTAGACCTGAAACTTATCAGGCAACGTCATCAGCGCAAATGATAATCATTTTGATAAATACTTGTTTGTGCTTGTTTTAGTTGAAGGGCAGTTAAGCTGATTATTGCTTTGTTTTCCTCCTCACTGACCAACGCTGACATGGCAGCTCTCCATCAGCTCCTGCAAGTCTTTAATTTCTGTATTACTTTTTTGGGGTCTGTCTTCTTTTTTGACGTGTACTTTGTCCATCCTTGGCCCAAAAAAGAAACTAATTTTGGTTCTGATGTTACAGCTGAGTTGTCTTCTTCACTCTCCTGAAGAGTTTCTCTGGATTGGCTCCTCAAGAGATTTCAAGAAATGTTGCTTGTGGCCTCTGCCCATGGATGAGATTACCCATGGCTTGCAGATCTGTCCCTCTGGCTCCAACTGAATGTTCTCCACTCCTAATAATTCAGATTATCATGCTCTGCTTTCTTATGCTTTCTCAATATGAAATCTGTCTTATACTTTCGTGACTTCTTCTGTAGGTCTTTATCTAGGTCCTTGAAGATGGGATGAGATAAATGGAGCCTAAATCGTTCTTTAATGTCTGCTATTTCTTCTGTAATTTCTGAGTGATTCTGTGCATCTTTATCAATAATTGAATAAATCTGCGAGAACACTGTGAGGCAGTTTCTTCCGAAGCCTCCCAATTATGAAAATTATCAAGTCCTCCAGACAGGAGTATATTTACTCAGAGACTTTGGGGGGGGGGGCTGCTTATTTATTTAGTTTTTGTTGAGCATGAAGGGAGGGCTAGCCAGTTCTGTCAATTTTCAGCCTTGTCCAGGGGGAGGAAGATACAGATGAAAATTAACTGAAATTGAACCAGATTAAACTGCTGGTGGTATTTTTTTATTGAATGGGGGCAATTTGGCCAGAACATTGGGGAAATTCCTGTACTCTTTTTAAGAAGTGCCATAGGATCATTAATAGCCACCTGAACAACCACCAGAACAGACAGATGGGACCTTGGTTTAATGTCTCATCTGATTACACTCGATATAGTTCACCAACACAATGCATTTGCCAGTTCAACCCAGAGGACTGCATAAATGTAACCAATGCAATATTTGCCACTATTGCAAACACTCTAGTTCCTTCGTGCCTGAAGGGTAGAATCATCAGATGGAGGTTAGGAAGTTGATATAATGTGCAAAACATTTTGTAATATAAGGCAAGGCAAGGCAAATTTTATTTTTCCAGGCGCCCAGTCCCAGAGGCTCTGGGCACCGTACACATCAACATTACTATCCTTAAAATAAAACAATAAAATTACAGCAATAAATTAGATAGACTACATAAATATGTAAACAAGGCCTAAACTAAAAACAGTAGCTAGAAGGCGCCATCCCAAGAATAAGATCTAATACAGAGTGTCTGAGATGGTCTGCCTAATCAAGTGGGTCTTGAATATCTCAACCAAATGGGCCTCCCATACAGATGGTGGAGAAGCGAATTCCACAGGATGGGGCCGGCAACACTGAATGCTCTAACACCAACAGTTTTCAGCCTTATCCTGGGAATTGCAAGGAGGACACTTACAGGAGGAGTGGAGGAAGCGGACTGAGGCAGCGGGTGTAAGAAAGTCAGACAAGCGTCCAGGGCCCACCCCATGTAAGGCCTTAAAGGTGAGCAAGTGTACCTTGAAGAGGACCCTCCACCTGACCGGCAGCCAGTGCAGTTCACGCAGCACCGGGGTGACATGGTAGTATTTCAACTGTCCCATCATCAACCTGGTGGCCACATTCTGCACTAGCTGCAGCCTGCAGAGGGCACCTCCTGAGACCCTGAGGTAGAGTGCATTACAGTAGTCAAGCCTTGATGTCACAAAAGTGTGCAGCAAGGTAGGGGAGGTCCAGGGGCGGAACTAGGGGCTTGATTTTTCCTAAGATGATAAAAGCTGGTCTGGACAATGGATGACATCTTCACTTTAAATGTCAAGCTGCTGTGAAAGGTCACGCCAAGATAGCGCTCCCTAGTGGAGACCTTCAATGGCACAGACCCCAGGAACAAACCTGTTTCTGCACCAGAGGCCATTCTATCATGCCCTCTGTTTGACTCTACAACCAGTACCTCCATCTTACCAGGGTTCAGTCACAACCAGCTGGAGGCCATCCAGTCACTGATCTCGCCAAGTCATTCATTTAGCACTTTTACCACATTGGATGTTCCAGGGGCAAAGACACAGCTGGGTACCATCTGCATAGAAATGAAAACCCAAACTGTACTTCCTAATGAGCTCTCCCGGGGCAGCATATACACTGCAAAAAAAAATTGATGACAAGACCGAACCCTGAGGTACTCCAGATGATAGAAGGCATGGGGAGGAGGAGGAATTCCCATCACTACCCATTGCATCCTATTCATGAGATAGGACCTGAACCAGCAGATGACAGTGTCAGTGAGTCCACAATATTTCCTCAGGTGGTCGAGCAACACACAATGGTCTATCATGTCAAAAGCTGAAGCGAGGTCGAGGAGCATGAGAATTGTCCCCTCCCTTCGATCTCTAGATCTGTGGACATCATTGTGCACCCAAACTAATGCAGTTTCCATGCTATGCCTTGAATGAAACCCCGACTGGAGCAGTTCATACAGATCAAATACCACAAGGTGCTCTTCAAGCTGAAGTGTCACAACCTTCTCAACAACCTTTCCTAAGACTGGAGATAGGATGGTAATTCGACTTGATGTCAGGGTCTAGAGATGGTTTCTTCAGAAGTGGTTTGACCAGTGCCTTCTTCAAGGCAGCTAGGAAGACCCCCTCTGAGAGAGAGAGAGAGAGATTGAGCACCGGACAATCAAGGCGAACACCAGGCCAATGGTGTTAATGCATCTCATTAAGAAATGCATCGGCACAGAGTCCAGTTCACAATATGTGTGCTTCAGCTTGCGAGCAACCCGAGTGACATCAGCTGCCTCCACGGGCTTAATGTGCACTGTGTTATGACTGCCCCAAATTGTATATAGACTATACCATATGGCCCCTGAGACAGAGACTGCAGGAACATGTCACAGACATTAAAAACTGCAACAGAAATACCCTTGTGGGGGACAGTTTGCTGAATTTCTTAACCATAGTCCTAAAATCTTGATGTTCATGGTAATCAAACTGGTTAAAACCCACAGAAGAGGTGACAACCGACTTTAAAAACTCCTCCAGAAGGAGAGTTTTTGAAGTTTTTATTCATGGAATTCTCAGACCCAAATGTTTAAGCACAACCTGGGATTTTTGTAACAGCTTTTTAGCTAAACAATAAAATTTTTGATTGATTGATTGACTGACCTGGATTTAAAACCCTTTCTCCAATTGTCTATATCCATATAATAGCAATTATCTTCCTAGATGCTATTTTATAGCCAACTTATGTGATGATGCACTAATATAATCTGCTGGACTTAGTCTCTTACTCTGTACCACCACTTTTATCACAGGCTGGCCTTCATTACACCAATCTTCCTTTAAAATCTCCCTCCCAGTCCTCCACCCTTTCTTAACCGTCACACCCTCCCCCCATCCTTTTACCCACCCTTTCCTTTTCCCACCCTTAGTCTCTTCATCAACTACCCCTTACGTACACATAAACTGCAACCCCCAGCCCACCCCATCTCTGCAATTTGCCATTCTTCATCATCATACACAAATACATTTATCTGTCCCCATATTTCACTCCATAGTTCTCTCATTACCGCAGAATGGAGTCCAAATTGTTTTAATTGATACAGTACCAATACAGCTTTATAAATAGTTTGCTCTGCATGTATCTGATTGTACTAACCTTTTGTTTTCACTTTTATGTTTATTTTATTATTATTTTGAATTTACCTTTATTTACATTGTAACACTGGTATTGCAATCTATTAATTGTCATACAGTTCTAAGACAAACTCTTCTATGTTATGTAGATTGAAGCCTTGTCCTTTAGGTATCCCAGCTGCCTAAATCAATGGGGTGCCATCTCACTCCACCTTGGCCCTGCTTACACTCAAAAAGTACAGTTACGTAAGAACTTACTATAACAGTAGCTCTTTGAGGCTCTTGCAGTAGGTAATAACCTTGAGGACTGTGCCCCTTGGCATCAGGATCACACAGAAACTTTAACTAGCAATGTCTGATGGGGACCACTCTCCCGATGTCACATGACCAATGTCAGCGTGACACTATATAATGGGAAGTACCCATGCCCACCTTCCAGTTCTTCTGCTGAAGACCTCCATGGGGAGCAACAGTCGAATGGAAAATTAGGCTCCTGGAGCTGAGATAGAGTCAAAGAAGAAGAGCAGCAGAAGTTGGGGGCAGAAGGGAGGGAAAAAGGTTACCTACTGCAAGAGCCTCTCTCAAAGATCTAATGTTATGGTAAGTTCTTACGTAACTGTACTATCTTACTTCAAGAGGGCTCTTGCAGTAGGTAACAACCTTGAGGACTGAGTCCCAAGCAATGTGAATCAGCAGGAATTGAAACACGGGAGGCAGGAAAGGTCTGCAGAAAGGCAGATAATTTAGGACAGAAGGCCTTGGAAGACAGCTAGAGCAAAGCCAGCCTTGCACCTAGAGGCAATGTCCAAACTGTAATGCCTGATGAAAGTGTGGACAGAGCTCCAAGTGGCCGCCGCACAAATGTCAGCAGCTGATACCTTCCTGAAGCAAGCAGTAGAAGCAGCCATGGCTCTGGTAGAATGCCCCATAACCTCCCCTGGGAGGGTTTTACCATATATCTGGTAACAGAAAACATTGCAGTTTGCCAACCATTTGGATAAACACTGTTTGGAAACTGCTGCACCCTCTCTCTTAGGTGCAAACAAAACAAAAAGTTAGTCCATCCTCCTGACAGACTCAGTTCAGTTAGTACAATAACGCAAGATTCTGTGAACATCTAAGGTATGCAGAATTGCCTCCCCCTGACTGGAATGCTTAGGCTAATACACTGGGAGTTGAACAGACTGATTCTGTGTGAACTCAGAAACCACCTTTGGTAAAAACTGAGGACTGGTAGGCAGAGCCACCCCATCTCAGTGAAAAATCAAATAAGGCTCCTTACACATCAGGGTCTGAAGTTCAGAAATCATTCGAGCAGAAATAACTTCAACTAAAAAGAGTGCGTTCCATGCATAAATAGCACATATCACAAATACCAGCCAGTTCAATAGGAGGCAAGGTCCATTTTTTCAAAATAAAATTGAGATCTCAAGGTGGTGCGGGACTGTGCACCAGGTATTTCAGGTGGAGAAATCCTTTCAGAAAGGTTTTGGAAACCTCCAGCTGAGCCATAGTTTTGCCCTTCACTAAGGTGTGGTAGACAGAAATAGCAGACAGGTGAACCTTCAGTGAAGAGTAACTCAGGCCCAGGTCAGAGAGGTGTAGTAAATACTACATGACCTGAGGCACGGGGCATGAAAAAGGATCCCAACCCTCTGAAGTGGCCCAAATGGAGAAACGCTTCCATTTCATGGCATACCTCATCCTCATAGAAGGCTTTCTGGCCTCTACAAGGACCCGAGCCACTCTAGAGGAAACTCCATAGCATGAAGCAGCTATGTCATGAGGTGCCACGTGTGAAGGTGAAGGGATTTCAGCCCTGAATGGACCAGCGTTCCCCTCTCCTGAGTCAGGAAATTGTGGCAGAGGGGCAGGGGGACTGGAGGCTCCACTGCAAGTTGCTGAAGAAGCGGAAACCATATCTGGTGAGGTCAATACGGGGCGATCAGAATCACGTGAGCCCCCTCTTGAAGCTTCAGCAGCACCCTCTGCAGAACTGGAAAGGAAGGGAAGGCATACAGAAACTTCCCCGTCCAGCAAAGAGATGGTGTGTCTCACCAGAAAACACCATGCCCGGGAGCGAGCGAGCAAAACCCTGGGTACTTTTGCATTGTATGGGGAGGTGAACCGATCCAGGTCTGGATGACCCCATAGGTGAAATATGTCTTCAACCACTGCTTGCTTGAGCTCCCATTTGTGGGCTTGTACTCTGGTGTGGCTGAGACTGTCTGCTAGGATGTTTTGCACACCTGGAACGTAAACCACAGAGAGGTGTATCCAGTGCAGAATTGCCCAATTCCACACCCACATCCCTTCCTTGCAGAGGGGATACGAGGGAGTGCCCCCTTGTTTGTTGAGGTACCAGACTATGCACATATTGTCTGACTGGACTAATAGTGAGCCCTGGTGGAGCAAATGCTAGAAGGCTTGAAGAGCATACAGCACTTTCTTCATCTCCAACACATTCATGTGCAGAGAGAGCTCTGGCAGAGACCACAGCTCGAGTCCTGTGGCTCCCTAGGTGAGCGTCCCAACCCATCTGTAGTCACAGTCTGGGTGGGAGGAGGGGACTGGAAGGGAACCCCATTGGTGAGGTTGTTGAGATCCTGCCACCATAGGAGATCCCCCTGCATCAAACTTGAGACTATGACCATGTGGTCTAAGTCGTCCGACCCCTGATCTCACTACGCTCTGAGCGTCCACTGTGAAATTCGCATGTGGAGCCTCGCTAGAGGGACAATGGGGATGGCCACTGCCATAAGGCCCAGAAGTCAAAGAACCAACCTGGCCAGAACCCACCTGCTGGATGCTACTAAATGGGCCTGCTTCTGCAAGGTTTCCATCCTGTCCAAAGGAAGGAAGGCCATACTCTGGGCCATATCCAACACCGCTCCAATAAACTGGAGGTGTTGGGAAGGAGCAAGTTGGGACTTGGGATAACTAACAGTAATTCCCACTTGCGCAAAAAGGGCCAGGGCAGCTGAAAGGGAAAGTTCCAGACGCTCCCTCGACAGGGCTGACAGAAGCCAGTCATTGAGGTAGGGGAACACGTAGTGGCCCTGGCATCTCAGGGCCACTGCCACTACTGCAAGGCACTTGGTAAACACCGGGGTACTGAGGAAAAGCCAAAGGGGAGGGCCTTGAACTGGTAATGCTCCCTCTGAAAAGAGAACCTGAGGTAGCGGCGATGGGCCTGGAAGACTGGGATGTGCAGGTAGGCATCCTGCATATCCAGGGCACAGAGTCACTGTCCCTTGTGCAGGAGAGGGAGCAAACTTGGGAAAGTCAGCATTCAAAACTATTTGTATTATATGTACAGGTTTAGAGTGCCAAGGTCCAAGATGGGATGTAAATCTCCCAACTTTTTTGGAACCAGTGGGAGTAATACCCCTTTCCTGCCTGGTTTGATGGAAGGGGCTTTATTGCTCCTTTTTGCAGAACAGCCTCAAATTCTTCACTTATGAGGGGAATGTGTGCCTTTGGATAATGACACACCAATGGTGGTTTGTCTGGGGGGGTCTCTCAAGAAACTCAAGTGTGGCATTGTCTTATCAACTGAAGGACCCTTGAATCTGTGTTGGTAGCCTCCCACCCTAGCAGGTGACTGGCGAATCTTCTGCCCACTGGCTCCCTCAAAGGAAGAGGAGGAGAGGGGGTGGGCCACGAGTCAAGAGATGGAGGGAGGGATGGGAAGAGTCACCTCTGAGGCACTCTAGGTTTTGGCCAGAGGGGTGGCTGTTGCTGAAGGGGCCCAACATTTTAGTCTGATGTCTGGTTGTCTGCTACTGCCTTGTCTGCCACTTGGTCCAGCAATGACAAGGCATCTTGGCCTTGGATCTAGGATGGTACATGGTGTGAACTGACGTCAAGGCCTTGTCCTTATCCTGGAGGCTGGTAATTATATCCTGGGCGTTACCCCCGAACAGGACAGAACCCCTGAAGGGGGCATTCTGGATAGCCGCCTGGACACCAGGTGCCAAGCCTGACACCCTGAACCAGGAAAATCTTCTGAGACATACTGCCATAGGAGTGCCCCTGACTGAAGAGTCCACTGCATCATCGGTGGCCCTCAGAGAGTGGCGACAGGTGACTTTGGCCAACCAAATGGTGTCTGCCAATACAGTCTTGGAATCAGGGTCCAGCATGGCCCCAATTATAGACTCCAACTGGCTGAACAGCAACTTTTGGTACACCAGCATGTGTGCCACATAATTAAGTGCACGCATGGCTAAAGTGGAGGAAGAATAAAATTTTCTCCCAAACTGATCAAGATGCCTCGACTCTTTGTCAGGAGGGGCGGTGCTCCTATGCTTGGGCTTGGTGGACCCATCGTTGGCCACCGTGATGACTATAGAGTTGACCTTAGGGTGGACACTTAGGTGATCCTTACCATCTGGGGTTCTATATTTTCTAACAGCCTTCTTCGCAATGGCTGGAATGGAGGAAGGCATCATCCAAATAGTAGCAGCCAAATCCTCGTGAAGCTCTAACCATGGGGGTGTGAGGACAAGTGTTGTTTCCTGGATGTCCAGGTGTTCAGCAGACCTCTGATGCTTGGGATTCTGCGCATCCATCTTCCAATCATAGACCTCCGCAATCTTTTTCAGGAGGTCTGCCAATGAAGGGTCCTCCGGAGGTGATTTGGGAGACTCCTTTGACTTGGGGTCCTCCAGAGGTGAAGTATCAAACCCTGAAGAATCTGAAGTTCTGACATCTGGATGAGAGACCTCCTGAGTTCTAGGAGGAATACTGTCTGTCATTGGGGCTGTTGAAGGACCTTTCGTCAGGCCCGACATTGACTGGCGTGGTTCCAGCAGGGAAACAGACCTAGGAGTCTGATCCAGGTGGACTGGGGAAAAGGTTCTCACCGGGTGCTGGCTGTCTAGCTCTGAGACAAGATGAGATTTAGTCTCGGACCACCAGGATTGGAGGATTACCCAAAAGTCACCTGGGGCTGAGGAGGAGGAGGAGGTTGATAGACCAGGAACCCCGAAGGGTACCCCATCGTCAGGTAACCTGATATGTGGTACCTGTGCATTGGGTAACCCAGCCAAGGTTACGAAGGCGCATACCCGATGTCATGAAGCCTGATGTAGGGTAGTCTGGCGGAGGGTACCCAGGGACATAATGAGAGGCCGGGTAGCTAGGCAGAGGGTAGCCCAATGGAGGCCCTGACAGACGGATTGTGGGGCCTGTGTGGGACCTGAAGGAGGCCTAAAAATTGGCCCAGAAGAAACCGAAGGAACTGAGTCAGGTGCGGGGCTGATGGGAGGCAAGTCCTGCAGTGGCACTGATGGTCCCGTTAGAAAAACCTGTGGGGGGAGGGTCCTGTGGGGTGCCCAGAAGCTCCAATGTCAGGTCCAGGCGTGATTCAGAAACAATGACATCCAGACGACCCCTGTCTTCTGGCTCCCGCTGATCTGGGGAGGGCGGAGGGAGCTCCATAAAGAGATAAGTGGTGTTATCTCTGTGGGTAGAACCCACCGGAGAATGCTGCTTAGAGACTGGCAGCTGGCTCGCATCATGCAGGACATCATCAGGACTTGCGCCGGAGCCCGATATGAGCCGAATGGCCAGGCGGTCATCAGAAGGTCCGATGACCAGCATATCAGCCTTGGCTGTATGGGCACCAGAGTCCCCAGAGCCGGACTCATTGGCCCGGGTGTTCATCGGAGGGCCTGATGAGTGGCTTAGTTGCCCCGCCAGTCTGCTTAATCCCGGTGGTGGAGATGGGGTCTAAGGGTGGCAGGAGCCTCGGACTCTGACGAAGTGCCCATGGCCACCGTAACCAGTGGCAGTGAGAGGACCAA
This sequence comes from Neoceratodus forsteri, assembly GCA_016271365.2. NCBI lineage: Eukaryota > Metazoa > Chordata > Ceratodontiformes > Ceratodontidae > Neoceratodus > Neoceratodus forsteri. Next base: position 344,986,960 of record CM028133.1, on the reverse strand, counting down.
GGGCTGCTCCTGTGAAGGTGGAGCTGACTTGGTTGCAGTGGTGGCCTTCCTGGAGGAAAAGGACTGCAGTTCACCCAAGGGGACCCAAGGGCAGCTGCAGGTGAGAGGGAGACTGATCCTAGTCTTGGTGCTTCTTTTGGTCCCTCTTCTTCTTGCGTTTGTGGGTGTCAGTGGGCAAGGAAGAAGCACTCAACTTTTGCAGTTCTTTTTTATATGATTGCCATCTTCTTCTTCTTTAGGAGATGGGCTTCGAGGGTCTGCTGGTGGCACTTCCATGTGGCCTGGTTGAATCCTTGGGAGGCCTTACAATCTTTGGTGTTATGCTACAGGCCCAAGCAGAAGAGCCAAAGAGAACAGGAGTCCTTGTGCAGGAGCTGCCTGTCGCAAGAATCGCACTTATTTTTATGCGACTCAACAGATGGAAAAGACTTGCTAAAAATCAAGGATTAACTGATAAAGTAAAGAAAAAATGGATACTCATCTGAAAAATGGCAGTCAAACTGTAGTGATGATCTCCACAAGTTCCAACGTGCACAGGTCGACAGTGGAAAAGAACTGAAAGGCGGGCATGGGAACTGCCCACTATATAGTGTCATGCTGATGTCAGTCATGTGACGTCGGGTGGGAGGTCTCCCGTCAGACACTGCTAGCTAAAGATTCCGTGTGGTCCTGACATCAGGGGGCACAGTCCTCAATGTTATTACCTATTGCAACAGCCCTCTCGAAGTAAGATCATGTCTTTTTGTTATGAAAGGGATTCATCCCTTTGACGTTTAACCAAAACAAAATGACTTTTACAGAGCAGGAAAAAGGACTGCTTACACAAAGGCTCCTCTTAGCTGAGGGGCCCCACGCATGGGCTACAGTGAATCGTAATTTTCAGTTTCCACCAGACCTCCCACTTTAGCTGAAATACTTTGTAAAGGCATAGATGACAATAAAATTAAACACACACACACACGAAAAAAAAAAGATTGCAAGTTGTTATATCTGTTACATCTCTGTTCCCCCCCCAAAATGGAAAAAAATATTTTATTGACCCTAAATGATTTTTTTATGTTAGCAGGTTCACTACACCTGCTATGCCCCCAGTTATCTCTCTGTTTTAACAATTTCTTAATTCTTTAAGGTACCTCTCTTTTTTTACTGAACCACTGGTTACTGCCTAGATAAACCATCTGCATTACCATGCTGTGACCTACTGTGGTGCCCAATGTTCATGTTATAGGACTTCAGCACCAGGCTTCAACTTAACAATTTGGGAGTTTGCCCGCTGGTCTAGTGGAGCCATGTGAGGGGGCTGTGGTTGGTGACCAGTGTGCACATCCTCCCATACAAATATGGTTGCAACTTCTGCAGAGCTCAGACAATACCCAGCCAGTATTTCTTAACTGTTGCATAAGCCTCCTCTGTCGGCAGCAGCTTCTTGTTCAAGTACATGACTAGGTGTTCCTCCCCTGTGTGCATGACCTGACTCAGAACCACTCATGACTGGATGCATCCACGTGCACAATGAACTTCAGAGAATAGTCAGGGCTCATGAACACAGGTGCCCAACACAAGGCCTCCTTCAGCTGACGGAATGCTCTCTCACAGTGATCCATCCACTGAACTTTTTTCCAACATTATCTTGCTAGTGAGATCAGACATGGGGTTTGGTCATGCTACTGAAGTTTGGCAAAAACTTTCAATAATACCCTGCCATCCCTAGGAAGGCCTACACTTTTCTCTTCATTGTTGGCATAGTCCATCCCTTTATGGCTCCAATTTTTACTGCCTCAAACCTGCTGTACCCACTCCCCACCCTGTGCCAGGGTATGACACTTTTGTGATTCCTATTTGGCACTTCTCCACCTTGACTGATAGCCCTGCAACCATCAGTTGGCAAAGTACCTCAGTCACTTTTATTTATTTTTATTTTGTTAACCGGGTAGGGACACTGGAACAAGTCCATTTTCAGGTCCGAACCAACACAAAAGATAAACACAGTACAGTATACATATAGACTATAGGACAATATAATAAATAACATTACATAAGGCAGGTACAAACATCAAGTTCCTGTAAAAAAAACTTAAGTTAGTCTTAAAAATTTGCAGGGAGGATGCAGATCTTAGACTCTCAGGTACTGAATTCCAAAAGGGGGGGGGGGATGCAGCAATAGAAAAAGAGCAAGAGCCAGCTTTTGTTTTGTAGGGAGGTGCATGGAGAAGAGTCCTTTTAAATGACCTTGGACTTACAGTAGTATCATAAACAGAAACCAAGTTACTTAATGTAAATAATGTTTTGGAACATAAAAATTTAAAAATTAAACATCCAAAAAATAACTAAACCTGGATTTGGGGATAACCAACCAAACTGGGAATACAAAAAACAATAATGAGTGCGCAAAGGAAGATCCAAAACAAATCGACAAATACTATTATACAATATAGATAAAGGATTAGTTTCTTTTGCTGACATCTTAAAATATAACCAACCCCCCAAACATAGTCTAGATTAGGCAGCAAAATGTCAGTGGTTATGGCCCGTCTAATATCAAATGAAGCATTTTTTTTAAAACTTATACAGTAAACTAAGTTTTTGATTAATTGTTCTACAAACAACTTTAACCATGGCCTGAAAAGTTAAGCAGGGATCTAGAAATAAAACCTAAGTACTTAAATTCATAGACTTGTTCTATTAGCATACCTTTCTCATCATTCATGAATAGCTAGACACAGACTGTATTTTAAGATAAAGGGAGAAAAAACAACATAGGCTTGGTTTTCATAACATTCAGAAGCAAGGAGTTAACCTTAAACCAATTACAAATGTCAATAAATTCTTGTTCTAGTACAGATGTTGAGATATTTTTAGCTTGGGAATAGAGGTTCAAATTGTCAGCATAAAGTAAAGACTCACAAAGCAAAGGTAACTGATTGACAAAAATGGAAAACAATAAGGGTCCCAAAATCTACCCTGAGGCACACCAGATTCTATAGAATAAGTGGAAGAAACTACAGAATCTGTACTAACGAACTGAGTCCTATTAAGCAGGTACTCCCAAAACCAAGAAACAACATTCCCGGAAAAATCTAACTCACCCAGTTTGATAAATAACAAGGAGTGATCAACCAGATCAAATGCCTTGGTCAGGTCTATGAAGACCACCCCCAACATAAGGCCATCATCAAAACCCCTGAGGGGCGGTATTCGTGAACCTGACCAAGGCAGTCTCCATCCCATGGTTTTTCCGAAAACCATGCTGTTCAGAACACAAATCATTATACTTCTCAAGATATGAGGTGATCTAGTTAGAAACAATTTTTTTCAAATAATTTATTCAGAGGATTCAAAATAGAAATTGATCTGAAATCATCCATACACTCAGCTCTTGTTTTCTTAGGAATTGAACTACTCTGGCACATTTCCAAGCAGAAGGAAAGGAACCAGAAATCAAACACAGATGTATTTATTTATTGAAATGTTCCACCAGGAGGGCACACTGAACAAGAAGTTGCTTGTCTCACAGTGCGACCTGGGGGGGAGGGTTACATAGGGTTGTGAAGGATGATCAGTTACAATAGTATGTGGGTAGTACAAACAATACAACATTGTAAGATTGTGCAACAGCTGGAACACAAGATATTGTACAATAAACAGTAGTGGAACATTGGGTAAATTACAATAAATGTCCAAAATCATACAAAAGAACATATAAATGTACAAAACAGTAATAAAGCGCGATAGAATCATTTATAGTGCATGAGTGTACCAGGAGCAGGCTCGAGGCAGTACGCAAGAACTGTTGGAGTAAAAAGGATGGGGTTAGGTTGTGCACACTGGTGACCCAGAAGGGCAGGTGGAGAAGAGAGAGGGAGAGGCAAGAACTAAATATGAGGAGAAGGGATAGCCATTTCCTAATTTCCCCCTTCTGGATGTTGAGAACCCTGCCGGGGGGTCATGGTAGGAAGGCAGAAACTGGGGATAGGTATTAAGGTGGGTTAAATCAGGAACAGCTGAGGGAAAGGTAATTGTGCAGGGCAGAGGTAAGGGAGTAGCTAGAGGAGTGTCGTATTTCAGGGGGGAGGGAATTCCAGATTTTAGATAAACGATGGGTGAAACCAGCCTGACCGATGAGGGTGGAATGGCGAGGGACCATCAAGGTGCAGGCATAATTTGATCTGAGAGAGTGGGTGGGTGGGGGGAGGTGGAGTGGAGAGAGCGGATGAGAGATAGGCAGGGAGCATCCCTGAACCAGAACTTGGAGGTTTGTTTGGCACAGTGTGAAATGTGTCTGTGAGATAGTGGAAGGAAAGTTAGAGAGCGATAGAGTTCACAGTGGTCGGAGCGATAAGTGGAGTCGATAGCAAAGCAGAAGAAGGAGTTAGAGTGTCCAGCTTGGTCAGGGAAGATTTGGGAGCAGCACCATAGACTACATCACAGTAGTCAAAGATGGGGAGTACAATCTTCTGGACAATTTCGCACCTCACAGTCAGTGGGATGCAACTATGATGCTTGTACAGACCACCAAGCTTGGGGTACAGTTTCTTCAGGATAGCATTGATATGCACAGAGAAGGTGAGGTGTTGGTCCAGCCAAACCCCCAGATATATAAATGAGGAGGTGTCCTCCAAGATGGTCCATCAAGGGTGTGGAAGGTGGGTAGGGCCGCAGCCTAGAGAGTCTCTGCCTAGTGCCAAAGGTCATTGAGACTGTCTTCTTGGCATTTAGAAAAAGCTGATGAGAAGCAAACCAGAGCTGTACTTGGTTGAAGTCATGCTGTAAGCTGGTTTGCACAACAGTAGGGTTTTTGCTGGAACTGCACAAAACAGTATTGTCAGCATACATGTGGATAGAAGAGGATGAGCAGGCTGTGGGAAGATTATTAAGGAAAATGGAGAAGAGTAGGGGACCAAGCACTGAGCCCTGAGGGACACCAGTGTTGATGGGGAGTGGAGTGGAGATGGAATTAAGGATTCTCACCGATTGGGTCCTGCCATTGAGACAGAATTTAAACCAGTTGGTGGCTGATAGGGCAAGGCCAGCTAAGGAGAGTGAATCAAGAAGCAGTGGATGGGAAACACAGAAACATAGAATTTGACGGCAGATAAGGACCGCTTGGCTCACCCAGTCTGCCCATTTCCCTACCTACTGGATAAGCTGCAGATCCTAGTTAACCAGCAGCCTACTTCTTCCTACCCCCACCCCCTAGAATGGCCTTATGACTGTCCCATGCATGCTTGAATTCCATCACTGATTTTGACTCCACAACCTCCTCCGGAAGGCCGTTCCATGCATCCACAACCCTCTCTGTGAAAAAATACTTCCTTAAATTACCTCTGAGCCACCCCCTCTATCTTCAAATTGTGCCCTCTTGTTCTTGCACACCTCTTTTTTTGAAAGATGCTACCCTCTTGGACTTTGTTGATTCCCTTGAGGTACTTGAACGTTTCTATCTGTTCCCCTCCTCCTTTCCTCAAGGCTATACATATTAAGCTCCTTTCGTCTCTCTTCATGTGTCTCCGGTGCAGACCCTGCGCCATTTTAGTTGCCCTCCTCTGGACAGCTTCCATCCTGTCTATGTCTTTGCGGAGATTGGGTCTCCAGAACTGCACACAGTACTCCAGATGGGGTCCCACCAGCTGTCTGTACAGAGGGATAACAACTTCCTGTTTTCTTCTGGTGATGCCTCTCCCTATGCATCCCAGTATCCCCCAGCCCTCCTTGCTGCCCTCTCACATTGCTTGCCCACCTTTAGGTCATCTGATATGACTACCCCCAGGTCCCTTTCCATTTTGTTGTTGTTAGTATCTCACCCCCCATTGTGTACTCTTCCCCTGGGTTTTTGTTTCCCAGGTGCATTACCTTGCACTTCTTAGCATTGAATCTAAGCTGCCATACATTTGACCATTCCTCTAACCTTGCCAGTCCTTCTCATCCTTTCCACCCCACCCTGTGCATCAACTCTGTTGCAGATCTTTGTGTCATCCAAAGAGACATACTTTTCCTTCCAGTCCCTCTGCAATGTCACTTATAAAGACATTGAAGAGGACCGATCTAATACTGAACCCTGCTTGGTGCCCCACTAGTAACCCTCCTTTCTTCTGAGTGGACTCCATTTACTATTACTCTCTGTCTCCTATTCTCCAGCCAATTCTTTCCAGACTGTCATCTTGGGACCCACTCCAGGCTGTCTAACTTGTATATTAATCTTTGTGTGGGACTGTGTCAAATGCCTTGCTAAAGTCTAGGTAGGCCATGTCCACAGCCCTCCCTGATCTACTACTTTGGTCACCCAGTCAAAGAAATCTATCAGATTTGTCTGGCATGACCTTCCTGCTGTGAATTCATGCTGCCTAGGGTCCTGTGCCCTCTGGCCTCTAGATACTCGACAATTCTTTCCTTCAGAAGTGATTCCATCATTTTCCCTATCACTGAGGTTAAACTAACAGGTCTGTAGTTTCCTGCTTCTGCCTTGCTCCCACTTTTGTGAAGGGGAATCACATCTGCCCTCCTCCAGTCCTCGGGTACCACCCCATCCTCCCATGATTTGTTAAAAATGGTAGTCAGAAACAGTGTTGAAAGCTTTAGTTAGGTCGACAACGATGGCCGAGGTGAACAGGCCATTGTCCATCCCTGATAGGATGGAGTCAGTAAGCCTGAGGAGGGAGGTGGTTGTTGAGTGGTTCTTCTGAAAACCAGATTGGAAGTGGGTGAAGAAGGAGGAATCAGAGCGGAAGGGTGATAGTTGAGAGAGAACTAAATGTTCTTGAAGTTTGGCAAGGGTAGGAAGGAGGGAAATGGGGCGATAGTTGCCAGGAGTGGATGTGTCCCCAACCTTGGGGAGAGGAAAGACTACAGCGTGTTTCCAGCATGAGGGTACTTGGGCAGAAATAAAGGACAGGTTAAGGATTAGGGAGATAGGATAAGCAATTGCAGGAACAGAAAGGTAGAGAAGTTTAGGATCATGCTCATCTGGTGAGGAGCTTTTAGAGGGGTTGAGGGATAGGAGAGCATTAAGAGCTTTGTCAGAGGAGATAGTAGAAAAGGAAAATGGGGGAGGGGTAGGCACTAGCTGAGGTGAAGGGCTGAAGTTAGTAGGTGGCAATGGGAAGACAGAATTCAGAAGAGACGAGGTATAAGCGTGGTGCACGAAATTAAAAATAGAACATAAAGGACTTGCAATAAAAAGGGCAATTAATCTAATAAAGCACCCATCCAGACCCTCTCCATGATCACTGTGTCTATTTGGGATAGTAAAAAGCAATTTTAAGACTTCTTTTCTAGTTGTTTTACAAATGTAGAAAGTGGACCTTCCACAAAAAGACAAACCATCATTTGAAACATGAACCGACTGCTGACTGCCGGATCTGTAACTAGGTAAATCAGAAAAGTTGGAGCCCAGTAAGTTAAACATTTCAACAGGATCAGTAACAATTCCATCTGAAGTAATTTCTGAACAGTAAATTTTTCTTTTGGTGAGAGCAAATGATTAATAGAGTTCCAAAAATATTTAGGATTAGCCAAATTCTCATCAAATAGTTTTTTTGTATAACTCATTTTTTTGCATTCCTTACCAGTAGACTTACTTTATTTCATAGATATCTGTATCTATCGATATGAAAAATAGAACTAAATAATTTATAATTAACCCAAGCCAAATTCCTTGCCTTGATCCAATCTTTGATTTCTGTAGAAAACCATCTGTTAAACATCTGTAACACAAAACTTCCGTAAAGGAAAAGAGTAGTTTGGATAGGTAGTAATTGCTTACAAAAATAATCCAATGCACAAGCAGAGTCATGTGCCTGACGTGATCATAGAAACATAGAATCTGACGGCAGATTAGGACTGCTTGGCCCACCTAGTCTGCCCATTTCCTTACCTGATGGTTATGCTGCAAATTCTAGTTAATCAACAGCTTACTTCCTCCTACCCCCCACTAGAATTGCCTTATGCCTGTCCCATGCATTCTTGAATTCTCCCACTGTTCCCGACTCCACAATCTCCTCAGGAAGGCTGTTCCATGCATCCACAACCCTTTCTATGAAAAAATACTTTCTAACATTACCTCTCAGCCGTCCCCCCTCTATCTTCAAATTGTGCCCCCTTGTTCTTGCACATCTCTTCTTCTGAAAGATACCACCCTCTTGTACTTTGTTAATTCCCTTGAGATACTTGAAAGTTTCTATCACGTCCCCCCTCTCCTTCCTTTCCTCCAGGGTATACATATTAAGTTGCTTTAGTCTCTCCTTGTATGTCTGCTGGTACAGACCCTGTACCATTTTGGTTGCCCTCCTCTGAACAGACTCCACTCTGTCTATGTCTTTGTGGAGATGGGGTCTCCAGAATTGCACGCAGTACTCCAGATGGGGTCTCACTAACTGTCTGTACAGAGGGATAACAACTTCCTGTTTTCTACTGTTGATGCCTCTCCCTATGCATCCCAGTATCCTCCAGCCCTCCTTACTGCCTGCTCACATTGCTTTGCCCACCTTTAGGTCATCTGATAAAATTACTCCTAAGACTCTCTCGATTTTTGTTGTTATTAACTCACCCCCCATTGTGTACTCTTTCCCTGGGTTTTTGTTTCCCAGATGTATTACCTTGCACTTCTTTGCACTGAATCTGAGCTGCCACATATTTGACCATTCCTCCAACCTTGCCAAGTCCCATTTCATTCTTTCCACCCCAACTTGTGTATCAACCCTGTTACAGATCTTTGTGTCATCTGCACAGAGACATACCTTTCCTTCCAGGTGCTCTCCAATGTCACTTATAAAGACATTAAAGAGGGCCGGTCCCAGTACCGAACCCTGCGGTACCCCGCTAGTTACCCTCCTTTCTTCACTGTGGACTCTGTTTACTATTACCCTTTGCATCTTGTTGTCCAGCCAGTTTTTTATCTGGGCTACCACCTTGGGACCCTCTCCAAGGCTGGCTAACTTGTATATTAATCTTTTGTGTGAGACTGTGTCAAATGCCTTGCTAAAATCTAGGTAGGCCATATCCACAGCCCCTCCCTGGTCTACTACTTTTGTCACTCAGTCAAAGAAATCTATTAGGTTCATCTGACATGACCTTCCTGCTATGAAACTATGCTGCCTTGGGTCCAGTGCCCCACTGGCCTCTAGGTACTCAACAATTCTTTCCTTCAGAAGTGATTCCATCACTTTCCCTACCACTGAAATCAAACTAACTGGTCTGTAGTTTCCTGCCTCTGCCCTGCTCCCACTTTTGTGAAGTGGAATCACATTTGCCCTCCTCCAGTCCTCAGGTACCACCACCCCATCCTCCCATGATTTGTTAAAGAGAGTAGTCACTGGTGTTACTAGTTCTACCCTTAGTTCTTTTAGAATACTTGGGTGAATCCAGTCAGGCCCCATTGCTTTGTCCACCCTCAGTTTCAAGAGTTCTTTCAAAACCCTTTCTTCTGTGAATGGACTGGTATTGACCCCTCTATTCAGAGTTTCTCCCTTGTTTGGTTTAGGTACCTCCCCCTCCTCTTCCGCTGTGAATACTGAGCAGAAATATTCATTCAGTATCCCTGCTTTTTCACTGTCACCCTCTGCCCATGTTCCCTTCCCTTTATTAAGTCTCTGTATCCCTCCCTTGGTCTTTCTTCGCTCCCTAATGTACCTACAGTATAAAAGGTGTTATCCCCCTTCTTAACAGAGTTGGTTATCTTTTCTTCAGTTTGTGCCTTTGCTATTCTGACTGCCTTCCCTGCCTCCTTCTGCTTTAACTGATAAAGTTCTCTGTCCTGCTCCTTCTGTGTTTCCTTATATTTCCTGAATGCTATCATTTTCTCTTTAACCATCCCTACCACCTCTTTTGAGAACCATAGTGTTTTTTGCTTCATTTTGTTTTGTTGATTTGCTTCACACAAAGGCTTGTTGTCTCTGTGATGGCTGTTTTGATTATTCTCCATTGTTCCTCCACCCCTCCTTCTTGCACGTTTGCTAGTGCTTTTCTGAGGCACTCTCTCATTTTCCCAAAGTCAGCCTTCCTAAAGTCCAATACTCTTGTTTTTGTATGGCTTGACTCTATGGCTGTGTTTATTGTGAACCACACTGTTTGGTGGTCACTTGTTCCCAGATGGCTACCCACTTCTAAATCTGAGATGCTTTCTCCTTCCCCATGTCTGGCTGTAGAGGGCAATGTCATTAATGTACACCAGAGCAAAGTCTCCTGCTCCAGACATAATGTGGTCCATTAGCCATTGAAAGGTAGTTGGTGCATTCTGAATGGAATTACTTGAAACTTAAATAGACTAAATGGAGTGACAAAGGCCAATCTCTTCCTGGTATCAGGGGTACCTGCCAATAGCCCTTTGTCAGGTCTACAGTGGTCAGGTACATGGCTTCCCCAACTTCTCTAGGACCTCATCTGTCCTGGGCATGGGGATATGCATTTGAGTCTGCAAAGCAGCTGAGCTTGTGGTAGTCAATGCAGAATTTCATGGTCCCATCCTTCTTTGGGATCATTACCATAGAAGATGCTCTGAGACTGATGGACTACTGGATTACCCCTAAGAGTCAGCATTTCACTGACCCCCTATGACATGTTTCTCTCCCTCCAGGATGCTGTAGGGTGGCTGCCTCAGCAGGGCATGGGACCCTGTATCCAAGTGGTGCTCTCCCAACATGGTATACCATGGTTTCCCAGTGAACATTTCCCCAAATGTGTGCAGCAACCATGCATTTCAGCAGCTTGGGCTGGTGACAGCTGCTCTGAGAAGGTGACAGCCTCTACTGAGGATTCTCCCTTAACCTCTTCAAGGAGATCCACCAGCAGGTCTGCTTTTGCCTCTGCTGGACAGCTGCACACAGCAAGAACCATCTTGTCCTGGTCATGGTTTGGCTTCATTATGTTTATGATAGATTTGCTCCTTATGCCTCCTGTAGGGTAGCTTCACTATGTAATTAACAACATTCACTCTCCTGACTGCTGAATAAAGACCTTTCCAAGCCACCCATAATTTATTCTGGCAGACAGAAATGAGTAACATCATCTGTTACCTGACTTCATACTCCCAAGCTCTGGCCCTACGATCATATCAAGTCTTCTGTCCCTATTATGCAGTGGCTAGGTGCTCCTGGGAGAACCCCATGAGCTCCTTGAGCTATGACCTGAAATTCAGGACATACTTCACTACAAATTTCCCTTGGGGAGCAAGCTCTCTCTCCCATTCATCCCTTACCAAATCAAATCAAGGGGACCCCTAACCTATGGTTAAACTTGAGCTTGAAGGCTGAGAACCCTGCAGACTCCTGGGGGATTTTCCTATATATGAATAAAAGATGGGGTAAATACTTGTCTCACTTTCTCACATTGTGGCTAGCTAATGCCCTTGATATAGTCTTAAGCGATGCATTAAATTGCTCAATCACACCTGTAGTCTGAGGGTGGTATGGGGAGGCCCTGAGCTGCCACACCCCACACTTCTTTCAAAGACTAGCCATTAAGGCAGACATGAAATTGCTGCCCTGGTCTGACAAAATCTACTGGGGAAAACTCACCTGGCTGAATATCCCCAGCTGTTCGTTGGACACTTTTTTGTCTCATTGAACGACAAGGGATGGCCTCTGGGTACCTTATGGCATAATCCACAACCACCAAAATGTTCCAGCAGTAGTTAGCCACATCCTTAAGGATACTAGACTAGTAAAAGTTGTTAGGTGTTTTTTTGTATTGCTGACTCCTAGGTGTCCGAAAAAGGGTATATCATGGACTCTGTCCAGAAGCTGCTTCCTATACTCCTTAGGAACTACTATCTGCCAGAGTACCCCTTCCTCCTGTCCTCCCTTTGGAACCCACTCATGATATTGGAACCCATTCTCCCAGTATACTTTCACTTTTTTCTAAACTATGAGAGTCACCTTCTACCCTGGTGGCAAACTCCCTTAATTTCTGTAGGGTGGGGTCAGCTTGATGAACTCTCCCCAGCTACATACACCTGACCTTCCCTAAAACACACTCTCCTGCGAATAAGAGTTGCCTCGGCTGGGCTCTACCAAGACTATAGCTATGGCTCAGAACTGCTTCTCCTGCTCATTCTTCAGCTACAACTTCTCCTGCTGCTGAGGGTGGGGCTGCTTCCAGCTGCACTACCTCCTCTGTGTCCTCAGTAGCCAGTTCCCTAGCCTTACTACAGGTAGTGATACATCCAATGTTGGCCTGACTGTCAAAGTCATTACCCATAATTACATCAATGGGCAGATTCTGTAAAACACCCAGCTCTCATATGCCCTAGCCACCTTTCCAGATTAGAACGATCTGGGCCACTGGCATGGAGACTGTAGGACCAGTCATTCTAATTCTGGAAAAGTGGACCAGCATTTGTTCCTTGTGAATCAAATCCCGTTTTACAATTGAAATGGAGGCCATAGTGTCCCTCAATCCCTGATTTACCAACACAGGCTTCATGTGTGCAGTGAAGCTAGTGGGAACTGCACTCTGGATACAGGCCACTAGCTGTTAGGAACATTCGGAGCTACCCTCTGCAGCTGTTCTTGCACCTTTGCTATATTTTTGTGGACAGTCATATGACTGGTGTCCAAGATTTTTTGCAGATATAGCACCTACTTTCCCTGGACTCCTTACTTTTGAAATTATTTGGCATCCCTTTCTGTTCAAGCACAGGATGGCTTCCATTAGGTTGTCTCCCCAAGGTTCCCTTAAAACCACCTGATGTCCCTCCTTCATTGTTTTTGCGCTGAGTGTATGGCCGACTGGAAGTGAACTGATTAGCCTTCTTGGTTGCCTCCTTCATGCAGCTTGGACTCCTATCCAGCAACCATATTCTTGGCCCTTCTGGTACATCCTTTAAGAACTCTTCCATGAGAAGCAAATCTTTATGATTGTTTTCGGTCAAAAAACACAGGGTACTCACCTGTAACAGTGGTTCTAGGAGTGGTATATGATGTTCATCAACACTTTCTAGCAGTTGTCTTTCCCTTTAAGACTTGCCGGAAACATCTTCAAGCTGGCTCCTCTCACTTACCCGGGTGGTAACTCCCTTGGCTCTGCCCCATGATGCCAAATCTTGCCCACTGGAAGCAGAGTGTGAGCACCGAAGCAGTGGAGGTCAGGTGGGTCCCTGTCAATGAACATCATATACCACTCCTAGAACTACTGTTACAGGTGAGTAACCTGTGTTTCTAGGGATGTGGATATGATGTTCTAGCCACACCTTCTGGCAGACTCCTAGCAGTTCTCTGGGAGGAGAGAGAGGCAAGGTGCACACCCCCTACTTAGGGAAAAGATACTGGAGAACTGAGGCCCCAAAACCAGCATCCCAGTGTGACTCGAAGTCAATGTGGTAATGGGAAATGAAGGTGTGTGCTGACTTCCAGGTAGCAGCCCTGCAGATTTCCTGGATAGGAATGTCCCTAGAAGCAGCGACTGTCACAGCGGTATGGCAGGTGGAATGATCCCTTAGCCCTCCTGGAGGCTCCCTATCTGCCAACCTGTAGGAGAGATCAATGCAGGATGTGAACTACCTGCCAATCATCCACTTGGCTGCAGGTCTGCCAGGTGCGGCTTCAGTGTAGGTGGCAAACAGCTGTCGACCCTCTCCCCGAACTCCAGTTATGCACTCTTTGTAATAAGTGAGTGCTTGCCTCAGGTCCAGAGTATGGAGCCTGTGTTCGGCCTCCGAGGTGTGATTGGTGAAGAACACCGGAAGAGTCATCAACTGGTTCAGGTGAAACTCTGACACAACCTTCAGGAGAAACATTGGGCTGGGGTGTAGGACAACCATGTTCCTGTGAAAGACCAGGACAGCAGACTCAACTGAGACTGCCTGGAGCTCACTGATCCTTCTGGCTGATGTGATAGCCACCAGGAAGGCGATCTTCCATGACAGGTGAGACATCTCACACCTGAGCATCAGTTTGAATGGCTTGCCCACGAGCTCTGCCAAAACCAGCAACAAGTTCCACGGTGGTGGTGGTTCATGCACCAGAGGGGAAATGTGGTCAAGGCCTTTGAAAAAAATGCCAGACCACCTTCTCTTGTGCCACCAACTGCTGACCAGCCCACGACCGGTAAGCAGAGATAGCTGCCAGGTGCACCTTAAGGGTCGTCGACCGAAGTCCCCCTTGGGAGAGAGACCAAAGATAGCCCATAATGCTCACCACTGGACAGGATGAAGGGTCCAACCCCTTGCCCCGATACCAAATGGAAAATCTCTTCCATTTGAAGGCATAGCATTTTCTAGTTGATTCCTTTCTAGATGTCTCCACGACAGTGAGGACATCTTCAGAGAGACCCAAAGCCTGGCACTCTAGCCACTTAGGAACCAGGATGTCAGGTGCAGGGGGTGAAGGTCTGGGTGGAGAACCTTCCCTTGATTGATTGACAGCAGGTCCAGGCATATGGGAAGACACCTCAGGAGCATACTGCTAAAGAGACTGGGGTACCAAAACTGGCGGGGCCAGTCCGGAGTCACCAGGATCACCTGTGCCTTTTCCCGCCTGATCTTGAGTAACACCTTGTGGATCAAGGGAAGTGGAGAGAAGGCATAGAAGAGGCCTGTGGCCCAAGGCCTTGAGAAGGCATCCCTCTACAGCATTCCCTGCTGAGGGGGGTGGGCACAAAAAGCCTCAGCTTTGCGTTCTCCCTGGAGGCAAACAGGTCCACCTGAGGGGTGCCCCACTGGGAGAACAGACTGTGAACTACCTCCAGATGGAGGGACCACTCATGAGACGCCTTGCTCACTCAGCTGAGGTCGTCCGCCAGCTGACTGGAGGCTCCTGCCACATGGATGGCTAGGAGATCTGCCTCCAGGCTGTGTATGAGAGTTCAAATGCGGTGGGTTTCCTTGCATAGAGGCAGGAAGTGTGTTCTGCTTTGTTTGTTGCAGTAGTACATAGTCATGGTGTTGTCCATCTGAACTTGGACCACTTGACCTCAAACAAATGGAGCAAAGGCAGTCAGCACCAGCCGAACTGCTCGGAGGTTCAGCAGATTGATATGACATCAGGACTCCTGAGGGGTCCAGAGCCCATGGACTCTGTAGTCCCCCAGATGGGCACCCCAACCTGTGAGAGAGGTGCTGGTCATCAGGATGACCACTGGCTTGGAGCAGACAAATGTGATCCCTTCCTGAAGATGCTATGGGATAAGCCACCACTGGAGGGCATCTCACATCCTCTGGGTCACAGTGACCAGCTGGTTAAAATTACCTTTGCCCTGGCCAGCTCCCATTTTAGGAAGCACATATGCCAATGGGCCCATCAGACCACGCTGGTGCAGGCCACCATGTAACCCAGAAAGCGAAGGAAGTCCTGGGCAGGACACAAGTGCCCAACCAGAAATGACTGGGCAAAGGAAGAGAGAACCTCCACCCTGTCCGCTGGGAGCCTAACTCTAGCTCAGCATGAGTTAAGCTCTGCCCGGATGAAGCTGATCACCTGTGAGGACATGAGTTCTGACTTAGCCTCATTGACCCGGAGGCCAAGGTTCCACCTCCTGCCTGGAGGGACCTGCTATCAGCCAGTTGTCCAGGTAGGGTTACGTCCGGACCCCTCGATGCCTCAGGTAAGCTGCCACCACTGCTATGCATTTGGTGAAGACCATGGGGGCCGAGGAGAGGCGAAAGGCATGGCTTGGAATTTGTAAATGGTTCCCTCTGCTCAGAAGTGGAGGAAACTTCAGTGGGACAAATGGCTCGGGATGTGAAAGAACACATCCTGAAGATCCAGGGAGCAGAACCACATGTTTTGCTTCAGAGATGAGATGATCTGGGACAGAGTTACTATCCTGAAGGTGTGGGACCTGAGGAATTTGTTCAGGTCATGCAGATCAAGAATGGGGCGCGTCAGCCCCCCATCCACTTTGGCACCAGGAAGTACCTGGAGATAAACCCTGGGAGCTCTGGAGAATCCACAACTCTGACCATGACCCCCTTGCAGAGGAGCTGGGCTATGTTATCTTGAAGAGCCGACTGAGTGTCTGTGGATACCAAGTCCTCCCGTGAGGAGCTGGCTAAGCTTGGAGGGTACTGCTCTAATTCTAATATTGCTCTAATTCCAAAGGCAGACTTGACTGACCACTTCCAGAACTCAACTGTCTGTGGTAACAGAAGACCAGGCTGAAAGGAAGTGGTGGAGATGGTCCACCCACAGGAGGACTCAGGGGAGGCATGACGGGTATGAGGGTGGCAACCCCCATCCCATCACTGAGCAGGCTTGGAGGAGGAGGAGGATCCAGCTGAGGAGCCACCGGGTCCCTTCCCTCCGGGCTTTTGGACCACTAAGGCCACAGACTTGGCCTGAGTTCACCAGGACTGAGCCTGCTGCCAGACAGACACTGGGCTGGTTTTACAGCAGGAGTAGAGGGCGGAAAGGGCTTGTGCGTCTGCTGCTTGGAGCCCTTGGAGTCCTTCTGGGCAGATGTCACAGAGTCCAGGGTGGCACTAGACTTTTCAATGCACTGTAGGTGACCCTCCACACCGGGCCCAAACAGGTCGGTGCCTAAGAATGGTACATCTGCCTGCTTGGCTAGGTGTCTGCCATGAAGGTCGAGATCCGGAGCTAAGCCCTACAGTGCATGGCAACTGCGGCCGCCACCGAGCGGGCACAGGAAAGTACAGTTACGTAAGAACTTACCATAACAGTAGATCTTTGAGAGGAGCTCTTGCAGCAGGCTATTACATTAAAGACTATGCCACAGGCACTAGGACCACACGGTGAAAAACTTCCAATACCAGCGGGGACCACCCCGGACGCTGGCCCTGCCCCAACGTCGGTCAGGGTACAAGAGGGGGCGGACCCAGCTCCACCTCAGTTCTCCCGCCAGTACCCAGCAGAAGGTCTGACAAGAGAAGGAGGTGAAGCCCACCATCTAGAAAGAAAAGAAAATAGATCTGCACACTTCAAGGGGGAAGGCGGGAGGGAAGCAGCGCCTGCTGCAAGAGCTCCTCTCGAAGATCTACTGTTACGGTAAGTTCTTACATAACTGTACTATCTTACTTCGAGTGAGAGCTCTTGCAGCAGGCTATTACATTAAGGACAGAATCCCAAGCAGTCCCACAGCAAGGAGGTGGCCGACCCTGGGAGGAGGAATATGCTGACTCCAGAGGCCCTAGGACAAAAGGCCCTGTAAAACTGCTAGGCCGAAGCCAGCACGGCGTCTAGAGATGATATCCAAGCTGTAACGCTTGATAAAAGTATGCACCGAGTTCCAGGTCATGGCCGCACAAATGTCCTGGATAGCGACATTCCGCATGGCGGCAAAAGAAGCTGACACTCCTCTGGTGGAGTGACCCCTAACCGGACCCGGCATTATTGTGATGCTCGTAGCAAAATGAGACACAACGGACTATCCATTTAGAGATAGTTTGCTTGGACACTGGTTGACCCAAGCGATGTGGCGCGAAAGCCACAAAGAGCTGCTCCAGTTTACGGTGTTGAACCATTCTGCTGAGGTAATACCTCAGGGACCTGTGGACATCCAATGTGTAGAGGAGAGCCTCCCCTCTATTGGAAGGGGAAGGAAAATTAACTGGAAGATCAACTGACTGGTTGAGGGTAACTCCGAGACCACTTTGGGAAGAAACGTAGGATTAGTTCTAAGGGAAACTCTTTCCCTATGAAAAACCAAATAGGGCTCTTTACACATCAGAGTCTGAAGCTCAGAAACCCTTCGAGCTGAAGTAACAGCAACCAAAAAAACTTTCCAAGAAAGCTAACGCAGCTCACAACTTGCTGCAGGTTCAAAAGGAGGGAGGGTGAGTTTCTCCAACACAAAAAGGAGGTCCCAGGGTGGGACAGGGTCCCTAATAGGAGGTCTCATGTGTAGAATTCCCCTAAGGAAGGCATGGGCTACATCTAGCTGCGCCAATGCTCTTTCTCCCACGAGAGCATGATAGGTGGAAATCGCCCACATGTGCACCTTGATAGAGGAATAACTCAGGCCTTTCTCGCACAAGGAGAGGAGATACTGCAAAGTGGAGTTCACTGGGCAGGTGACGGGATCCAAATGCTGCAGCAAGGCCCAAAGACAAAAACGCTTCCACTTCATGGTGTAAGTGGAGCGAGTAGAGGGCTTTCTGGCGTATGCTAAGACCTCCGCCACTTCCGGGGAAACCCCGTATCGGTTTCTAGCTATGTCTGAAGGAGCCAAGCATGAAGGTGCAGGGACCTGAGATCTGGATGGACTAGAGACCCCCGGTTCTGGGACAGTAACTGCGAGCATATGGGCAGCGGGACTGGAGGTTCCTGGGACAGCTGCTGCAGGAGTGGGAACCAAATCTGTCGAGGCGAGTTGGGGGCCACAAGGATCATCCGGGCCCCTTCGGCCTGCAATTTGAGCAGAACCCTCTGAATGAGAGGGAAGGGCGGAAAGGCATAAAGAAACCTCCCTGCCCAGCAAAGGGATAACGCGTCTGGCCAAAAAACTCCAGGTGCACGCTCTCGCGAGCAAAACACTGGCAGTTTGGCATTGCGTGGTGACGCAAAGAGGTCCAGCTCGGGAAGACCCCACCTGTCGAAGAGCTAGTCCGCTATGGATTGTAGCAACTCCCACTCATGTGCTCTGGCCCGTGACCTGCTGAGTTTGTCGGCCAGATCATTTAGGACGCCTAGAACGTGCATGGCAGACAGTAGAATGCCCCGTTCCGGTGCCCAGTACCAGACTCTCATTGTCTCCCTGCAAAGAGGATAGGAATGAGTGCACCCTTGCTTGTTGATGTAAAAGATGACCGCCATGTTGTCTGTCTGAATTAGAAGAGAGCCCGGTACCAGATCCTCCCGAAATGCCTGAAGTACGTAGAGGACCGCTCACATTTCCAGCACATTGATGTGGAGGGACCGTTCCTCGGGTGACCAAACCCCTTGTGTTTGATAAACACCTAGGTGTGCCCCTCAGCCCAGGTCCAATACATCCATCGTTAGAGACTGACCTGGAGGCTCCGGACAAAAACTGACCCCTTTCTCCAGATTGCTGGGTTCTAACCACCAAAGCAATGTTCTCTTGACTGGCTTCGAGAGCCTGACTAAAGCGTCCAGGTCGTCGTAGCATTGGTCCCACTGCAACCTGAGCATCCATTGTGGGACTCTCATGTGGAGGCGGGTCAAGGGCATGACTGGAATGGCCGCCGCCATATGCCCCAATAGGCTGAGGAAGTTCCGGGTTGGAACCCGAGGTGCAATACAGATACGTTCTGCCAATGTTCGCAAGCAATTCCCCCTGTCCTGAGGGAGAAAGGCCATACCCTGGACAGAATCCAGGATCGCACCTATGAAGGCGAGCTTTTGGCTGGGCTCTGGGGATGACTTTTTTAAATTCAGGGTGATCCCCAGCTCTTGGAATACAGTATAAGTGTCTCCGAGAGAGCATAAGAGGCTGTCCCTTGACGGCGCCATAAGAAGCCAATCGTCGATGTAAGGAAACACATAATGTCCCATCTGCCTCAGAGCCGCAGCCACCACTGTGAGGCATTTCGTGAAAACTCGCGGAGCAGAAGAGAGGCCAAACGGGAGCACCCAAAACTGAAAATGCTCCCCTTGGAAGTGGAACCTCAAGAACTTCCTGTGAGGAGGAAAGACCCCTATATGCATGTATGCATCCTGCATGTCGAGAGAACAGAGCCAGTCCCCTTGGTGCAACAGTGGAAGGAGACCCTGAAGAGTCACCATCCTGAACTTTTTGTACTCTATAAAGAGATTTAGTGGACTGAGGTCCAGAATGGGACGAAGGTCCCCAGTCTTTTTTGGGACCAGAAAGAAGTGGAAGTAGAACCCCTGGCCTCGCTGCACCCAGGGGACTCTCTCTATAGCTCTCTTGTGCAGGAGGGCCTGAATTTCTACTTCTAATAATGGGATGTGAGGAGGAGGTTAATGGGAGAGTTTTGGCGGAGTGTGTCGAGGAAACTCTGTGAACTCCAAGGTGTGTCCTCTCCATATAACATCCAAGACCCACTGATCCATGGTAATAGACTTCCACCCTTCAAGATGAAGGGAGAAGCGGCCCCTAACCGGCTCCCCTTGAGCTTCTGTCAGAAGAGGGGGGGCGGAAGGGAGTCACTGGGCAGAACTGGGAGTTGGGAGAGAGGCCTGGGAGGACTTGGGCCCACGGGCCGAAGGTCCACCAGACTGCTGGTTTCCGGATCTTCTGCGGAAGCCACCTCTCTGCCCTTGCTGGTTTCCATGGGCTGAAGCCTGGTTGCCTGAGGACTTACGAAAAGGCCGTCGGCGGTGGGGATGTCGCTGGTCACCACGGTACATCTGGCAGACTGACCAGATCGACTTACCAGATTCCTGGAGACGGGAGATCAAAGACTCCGTCTCCTGCCCAAACAAGACGGTACCCTGGAAGGGCAAATCCCGGATACCGGACTGCAGATCCTGGTGAAAGCCCAAGACTCTCAACCAGGCATGGTGCCGAAGGCATACTCCAGAGGCGGCCGTGTCCGCAGTGTCATACGAGGCTCTCAGCACATGAGAGCCTATATCTGAGCCCAACTGCAAAAGGGCCAGGAGCTCAGTCTACTTATCAGAGTCTGGCATGGCCTGTGTCAGCTCAAGTCCCTGTTCCCATAACACATTCTGGTACTGCACCATATGCGTGGGGAAATTCAGGGAGCGAATGGAACAGGTGGAGGCAGCGTAAACTTTTTGGCCCACCTGATCTAGGTAACGGGACTCCAGGTCGGGAGGCTGGAAGCTGAGATGCCTCGGCTGCCGGGATTTATCACGGGCAGCCGTAATCACAGATGAATCGGCCTGAGGGTGTTCTGCCAGGAAGGGTTCCACCCTCGGGGCCTTATAGAGCCTATCTGACTTTTTCGGAACTGCCGGGATGGAGGCCAGATGCATCCAGGTGGATCTAGTAAGATCCTGGAAAGTATCCACCAAAGAAGGAATAACCAGGGGCTTTGGCTCCTTCTGCCTCAGGTATTTAGCCAATCTCCGGCGTTCCGGATCCAAGTCTTCCGTGTCCCACTCGTTGGAAGCCTGGATGTGCTTCATGACATCCATAAAGGTGGGATCGTCTGGAGGCGAGCAAGGCAGGTCCTTCTCTTCAGGGGAGTGCTTGAGACTGAGAGAAGAGGAAGAGGTCGATGAAGAAGAGGGGGATCGACAATCCGATTTGGAATAGTCTGATTCTGCCCCATGACCATGCCTGCGCTGGCGTCGGTGACTAGGGGACCAATGACAGTCTGAAGACTGACTCTGGTCCCTGGACCGGCGATGGAGCAATGACCGACGTTGGGATCAGTCCCGCTTAGTGCGAGAAGATCTCCTGAAGCGAGCCCGAGACAGACGTCGGTCACTAGAAACCCTACAGCGACGTCGGTGGTCCTCGGATCTAGAGTGGGAATGAGCCCTGGAAGGGGGGACAAAGAACGGTGCTCCGGTGACCTCAATGAAGAAGTCTCACCCTCCGGCTGTGGTTCTCCGCCAGGATCCGGCACCGGTGTCTGGGCCAGCGATGGGGAGGTTCAACGTGAACCTGCCCCACCAAAGAGAAAAGCTGCTTGAGCTCATCCTTGAGAAGATCTCAGCTGCAGCTGTGGAAAAAGACCCGGTGGGAGGGACTTGGGCTGACGGGGACGTTATTATTTCATGACCCGGCCAGGTCCTTAGCCTCGACCCAGGCGTCGGTGTAGAGACCAATGACGGGGTGATGCCAGGGGTGCGGAGAGTCCTAACCTCTGGAGGCACACCTTTGTGAGTGGTGCCGGTGCCCTGGTAGAGTGGGCCGAAGCAGGTACCTCCAGGAACTTGGCGATGACCCTTAGCGGAGTCACCTTCGGCATGGTCGGCTTCTCCCCCGACGGGCTGGTCTTAGCCTGGGAAGACCTCAGCGATTCTCCAGACCCCGAAGGACGGGCCTTTTTTGGAGAAGGCTGCGAACGCGATCTGGACCGAGACCGGGACGGGGACCGGTGTCGGGACTGACTACGCTCCTTACTGTGCCACTTCTTCTCCTTTTTCTTCCCCTCCGACGAGTGCAGATCCATTTTCTGCTCTAGAAGGTAGGCCTTAAGGGCATTCAGGCGGTGGATGCGGGTCCGACTGGTAAAGACTTGGCAGACAGCACAGTTAGCGATGTCGTGGTTGGGCCAGAGGCAGAAGACGCACCGCCGGTGCCCGTCCTTAGTGGGAATTTGCCGCCCGCAGTCACATTTGTTGAGGTGCTCAGGGGACACTGAAGCCCGGGAAGACATCGAACCTGGCTGGGGGGGTGGGGAAGAGGGCTGACGTCAGTACTAAAGGCGGCAAATACCAAACACAAAACACAACCGGAAGGCAGGAAAAAACGTACGAAATGACGGCAGCGATACTGACGTCGGTGTTGGTGAAATGAACAAAAACCATCGAAAAACGGGAAAATCTTGCTAGAAGATCTCTTGTTCTCGCTGAGAGTCGCAGACAGAAGCAAGCTTCACGTGTGGGTACGCGGCAGGAAAGAACTGAGGTGGAGCTGGGTCTGCCCCCTCTTGTACCCTGACCGAGGTTGAGGTGGGGCCGGCGTCGGGGGCGGTCCCTGCTGGTATTGTTAGCAGAAGTTTTTAACCGTGTGGTCCTAGTGCCTGCGGCATAGTCCTTAATGTAATAGCCTGCTGCAAGAGCTCCCACTCGAAGTAAGATTCTCCAATGTCCAGAGTCATTTGAAGTTGTTGTTTGGCCATAGCTTGACCCTGGTCCTAGACCTGCTTGACCACAGTCTGGAGGTCTGCAGGAAGATGAGGAATCACCTCATCCAGAGAGCCCAGAAGGGCATGAGAGAAGTGTGCCATCCCAACGGCTGAGCTTGCCTGGTGCAGGCCGATCGAGGAGGCAGCATAGACCTTTTTAGCCGAGTGATCCAATTTCTTGGACTCTTTATCCGGTGGTCTAGCAATGTCCCCCATGTTGACTGAGCACCTGAACACAGAGTCAGCCACCAACCCCTCAGCTGAGGTTTGTGCTATGAACCCTGAAAGGGTACTGGTAGGGACCTTATATTTGTGGGCTATCCAGGCCGAGGGCAAGAGGCGGGGTGCTGCCAGAGCTCCAGGGCAAGGCCGCTGCCGGCCTTGGACACTGGGAAAGCCTCCGTCAGGAGATTCCCCTTTACCCAGAATTTCAGTAAGGGGGTAGCGAGCCTGGTTTTGAACAGGCTCCATTTTCATCCGTGGACTCAGAGATGAGGTGGAGAATGCCCATGAACAAAGTGGGGCCTTCATCTGTCGATAAATCCCCCATCGACTCTGTATCCAGTGGCCAGGAGTGCAGAGAAGAATCCTCAAACTCCGAGGATTCTGTGTAAAGCGGGCGACCACCCTAGTCACTCTTGACCAGCCGCTGGTGGTCAGGCATGAGAATGACCGACAGCCGATGGGGAAGCTCCTTAGCTGACCGAGACTCCTTGGTCAGAGCTCCAGTCAATAGCTGCTTGGGTAAGAGCTCCACCGCAATCAGTGGAGAAGCCAGCTTCGGCCGAGCCAAAATGGTCTGGACCAATTCCACTGCGGGAGGAACGGTGTTGACTGGCCCTGGCGGGGGTATCGGTCTTTTGAGCGACAGCCAGGTGATGGCTGGGGTGGTAGACAGCATTGACTTTGGCCCAGTGAGCACTAACTGATGCCACATAAGGTCTTCGTAGTGTTGACACAATTTGCGCCTAAGCCTCTCTTCACCCAAGGAGGATGAAAGTGAGCAGCAGTGGCGCCGCTTCCCATGGTGCCGACAGCAAGACCATCGATGCTGGTGGGACCTGCCTGACCCACAGGAGGTAGATGACCGAGACCTTGGCCATTGGTGGTGCCAACGGGGGGCCTCAGAGGGAGCTGAGGAGATCCGCAGCTCCTCCTGGTCTAGGTCGGTGACCAGAGGGCCCAGCTCAGCTGGCTGGGCTGCCCCTTTAGTGGTCACTGGCAGAACTAGGGTCCTGAAAAGACAGTTGTGGGTCTCTTCAGATGACAACTGGTGAAAGGGTCGAGAAAAACCTCTGCTGCATCGTCGGCTGGCGTCTCAGTCGACTGACCCGACAGGGTTTCCGTCAAGCCAGCAGCCACGCTGGGGTTTCGACTGTAGTCAAAACCAAAGATTCCTGAGAGCAGGAATGCTCCTGGTCCAAGGATCGTCGATAAGTCTTCTCTTTATCCTTCTTGGACTCCTTCTTGTGAGAGCGGGAACTGTGCGATTCGGAAGGGCCCTGCCCCTTGGTCAGGGAGGGACTTGCACAGCTCCATGAAGGAGGCTGAATAAGTGGAGCCCAAATGGAGCGGAACAAAGGCCGAGGCAGAAGAGGATTGAGCGGCAGCCTGTGCTGCCTCTTCCTCGAAGGCCTTGAGCTGCTCTAACTGCTCAGCAGACCCCACAGGCACGGAGTCCACCCAACGAGCATCCTTTGATTTGACCAGCGTATAATGTTTCTCTGGATGACCCAACTTCAGGTGGGCAGCGTGGTCCTCCAGGACTGTCAGACGAAATGACCAACAAATGTCGCAGGCCTGTGGATCGTGATTGTGGCCCAGACATAAGACTCACGGTGTGGAGGTTGGTACATAACATCTTCTGCCCAAATGGGCACTGGCAAAATCCGGGCGAGGATTTATCCTCCATCGCTGTCGCGATCAAAGATCGAGCTGAAGACGAAACTCGAATGAGTTTTAATTTAAGTTTTGGAAGTAAATCTGAAGATTTAAGTGCCAGGGCCTACTCAATGTGGGAGCAGTAAGGAGGGAACCTGCTTCTTCCAGTGGAAAACGAAGATCTGGTGTCATACGGCAGAGCCAAGGGAGTTACCATCCGGGTGGGTGGGAGAAGCCAGCTTCAAGACGTTTCTGGCAAGTCTTAAAGGGAAAGGCAACTGCCAGAAAGTGCGGGTAGAACATCATATCCACATCCCTACGACATTCTTTTATATCTTTGGAAAATGAAACTTACATAAATAAATTTCCCCAAGGTTTTGCTGCAGTAACTGAACTGAGACTTCAGAAACCGAGATTTTACAATGCTTACATTGCACTGCTCTTTTTTTCCTAGATAATCTGTTCTCAGAAGACCTGTAAAAACAGAAATCAGAGGTACTCAGTAGTAAAAATATTCCATATGACCAGAATGGGCTAACAGTTGGAAAGATATGAGATCCACTCTGACTATCCAGGCACATTCTGGTGATCTAAGAAAAGGAAATTACTAAGTTCCTGGAATGCAGCGGCAGCAGAATCTGGGATAAGCTTGGCAGAGTGCAGTGCCAGGGCACACGGGTGAGGTTCAGGATGGTAGGTGTCGGGCCCTCATTTTGCACCTATGCTTGTAAACTATTTTGCTGTTATCAGTACTGCTGCTGTTGCTACACAGCAGCTGGAATAGAGGAAATAAATTCATTATTACACCAACTTTGCTGACCAGACCTTGTTTGTTCATGGAGTGTGAGGTGTTTTTTGGTTTTGTTATACAGTGGCAGCTCCTTTCTCATCCTATTCCTTAAATAATTATTAACCATGAATAAAAGGCAGAGAGAAGTCTGGCACTCACCCACTGATGAAGGAATCCAACCCAGTCAAATACTATGGTGACATTTTTTTATTTCATCAAATACATGGGTTAAAAATCCAAAAAGCAGCAGCAGTGAGGCATAGAATAGACTCCTGAAAAAGTGTGAGAACAGCACAAAATGTCGGGACATTGGGTAAGGTGGTCTGTTCTCTGATGCTACTTTTTGGATATTAATCTGTTTATTTGATAAAATAAATGAAATTTAACCACAGTATTTGACTGGTCCGGATCTCTGTTTTTACCCACAGATTTTTATCCATTTCTTAGTGCACCACATGCTTGCGAGTGGCCTGGTGTGTTGCAGTAATTAATAATCCCCATCAAGTTACAGGATGCCCCAGGGTCCAGTGGCCCCCTCCCTCACCACATCCCCTGTAAATTTAACCCCCCCAAAGGGAGCATACCTTGGCCCTGTGTCTGGAGCTCTTGCCTGCTACCTGCCCCGACTCCCCCAGCATCCGTCTGATGCCAAGGCTAGCAAACCATACTTCCTTCTTGCTCACCTAGCCCCCATGAACATCTAAATAGTATAATGGAACACTGCAAATGAGCACCAGCAGCCCCTCATCTTCACAGCTGGCAACCCCGCACAGCATCCTCCTCGAGCTCGGCCAGCCCCCACAGACTCTACGATCAGGTGAACTCTCTGCTATCATTTGCATCCAAGTCTACATGAGTCATGGAGCTTTAGTAACTCTTGCTCCCCGGCCCCTCAAATGCCATTCTTGCTGCAGCAGGGAAGACATCTGGTCACCCTTCCTCCCAGCTCCACAGACACAGTAATTGGGGCCAAGAAGCATAAATAGCCAGGCACTTAGGAAAAAGGACACCATATATATATATATATATATATATATATATTCAGTGACCCAACCCCCACAAACATGTCAGCGGGTTCAAGATGTACTGGACCATGGCATGGCTCAAGCAGACAAGCCTCATAAGCCTTTGTGACTGGGTGATATGGGGGTGCCACTGGACCCCAAGGACTTCTTATTGCACTTGGATCAGATTGGATTTTACACAATACGATCGGAGATCCCACCTTGGATTAGATCTTGGATCAGAAAGTGCAAAATCTGACAGATCTGAAATCCCCTAAAATGGTTGGATTTTGATGTATCCAATTTTTTCGGATCATATCTGAGCACCTCTAGCAGCATTCCACAAGGATCACAGAAGTGCTGCAGTCTTTTTTTCTCTTAATCCATCTTGTAGTCAGTTGTCATTGTCAGTGGCTCAGCAGGTATCATGTTCGCCTCTGGGGCCGGATAATCCGAAGGTCATGAGTTCTAGTTCTACACCAGGTACTTGGGACAATATAAATAAAGTATAGTCATGCAAGAACGTATTGTAACAGTAGATCTTCAAGAGGAGCTCTTGCAGTAGGCAATAACCATTAGAACTAAGCCACCAGGATCCCATGGAAACCTTCTAGGTAGCAGTCTTCATCGGGGGACCACCCCCGACATCGGCCTGCCCTGACATCAGCCAATTGTATAAAGGAGGCAGTCCCCGGCCCCACCTCAGTTCTCCCACCAGAGACCAAAATTCCGAAGTGGAAGGGGAACTGGGCAGGTTCTCTCCAAAAGTAATGGCAGATCCCAATCCAGGGAGAAGAAGGAAGGGAAAGCAACGCCTGCTGCAAGAGCTCCTCTGGAAGATCTACTGTTACAGTAAGTTCTTACGTAACTGTACTATCTTAATTTGTGTGGGAGCTCTTGCAGCAGGCAATAACAATTAGGACTGAGTCCCAAGCAGTAAGGAGACAAGGCACGGGAAAAGTCCAGGAGGAGGCTAGAGACTAGACTGCCAACTGAGGACCTAGTACAGGAGGCCCTGAAGGACTGCCAGTCCAAACCCGGCTCTGCGTCTAGAAGCAATGTCCAAGCTGTAATGCTTGATAAAGGTGTGAACTGAGCTCCAGGTAGCCGCTGCACAGATGTCTGTTGCAGAAACATTCTGGAAAGAGGCAAAAGAGATCACTATCCCCCTAGGGGCTTGCTCTACTTGTTGTAGCAAAAAGGAATACAATTCACCAACCATTTAGAGAGCATTTGCTTGGTGACTGGGGTGCCCCAAGATCTGGGGGCAAATGAGACACACTGATCCATAGATTGAAAAGGAGCTGTACGGGTCAAGTAATAATGAAGCATACTGTGCACGTCAAGGGTATGCAACAACACCCCGACTGGAAAACTCAGGATAATAAACTGGGTGGTTGATGTCCTGATTAAGGTGAACTCGGGCACCACCTTAGGCAAGAACTTATGATTTGTGCGTAAGTAAATCCTGTCCTTATGAAAAACCAAATAAGGTTCTTTACACATTACAGCTTGGAGCTCTGAAATTCTTCGAGTGGAAGTACTGGCAACTAAAACTACTGCTTTCCATGACAGAAAGTGGAGCCCGCAATCCATGGCTGCTTCAAATGGGGGGAGCGTGAGTTTCTTCAACATAAAAAGGAGATCCCAAGAGGGAACCGGATCTCTGTTGGGAGGTCTTAAATGTCGAATGTCCCACAGGAAAGTACGGGACGTGTTCAGCTGAGTAATGGTTTTTCCCTCTATTGGGGCATGATATGCTGAAACAGCAGATAAATGTACCTTGATAGAGGAATAACGCAGGCCCTGCTTGAATAGAGAGATGAGATACCCAAGCACGGAGTTCAGAGGGCAGGAAAGGAGATTAAACTGGCATGTGGAAGCCCAGAAGCAAAATCTCTTCCACTTCATAGTGTAAGTAGATCTAGTGGAGGGCTTTTGGGTGGTCACTAGGACATCCACCACCTTTTGAGAAACCCTATATCTATCCATAGCTATGTCTGCAGGAGCCACGCATGAAGATGCAGGGACTTGAGGTCCAGATGGATCAGTGTGCCCTGATCCTGGGACAGCAAGTGTGAGCTGAAAGGCAGAGGAACTGGAAGCTCCACTGACAACTGCTGCAGTAGTGGGAACCAAATCTGCTGAGCTCAAAGAAGGGCAATAAGAATCATCTCTGCCCCCTCTGCCTCAAGCTTCAGAAGAACCCTCTGCAGAAGAGGAAAGGGAGGAAGGGCACAAAGGGTCCTCCCTGTCCAGCAGAGGGACAATGCGACTTTCCAGAAAACTCCAGACCCTGGATCTAGTGAGCAAATATTGGTCAGTTTGGCACTGAGTGGGGACGCAAAAAGGTCTAACTCTGGATGGCCCCTTCTGTCGAAGAGCTAGTCTGCTACTGACTGAAGGAGCTCCCACTCATGAGCTCTGGATTGAGACCGGCTTAGGCTGTTGGCCAAGATGTTTTGGACACCTGGAACATGAACAGCGGTAAGTTCTACATGGTGTTCCAGCACCCAGTACCGGACCCTCACTGCCTCCCTGCAGATGGGGTGCGAATGAGTCCCCCCTGCTTGTTGATGTAAAACACAACCAACATACTGTTTGACTGGATCAAAAGAGGGCCTGGAAGGAGGTCCGCTTGAAAGGCCTGCAAGACATTCAGGACTGCCCGCATCTCTAGGACACTGATATGGAGTGATTGCTCTTTTGTACATCACACCCCCTGGGTCTGCCTGTTCTCCAGATGAGCTCCCCATCCTAAACCTGAGATGCCCATGATGAGAACTTGCCTTGGGGACTCCTGCCGGAAATGAACCCCTGCCAAGAGACTGGAGGGGTTGAGCCACCAGGAAAATGCCCTGTGAACTGGGTCTGACACTCGAACTGGCTGGTCTAGGTCGTCCAACCTCTGGTCCCATTGTACCCTGAGCATCCACGGAGGAACCCTCATGTGCGGGCGAGCCATGGGAACTGTAGGGATGGCTGCCGCCATATGGCCGAGGAGTCTCAGGAGGATCCGAGCTGGAACCTGAGGAGCCGAAGACACTAGGTATGCGTGATCTCGAAGGCAATCCGCCCTGTCAGAGGGCAAGAAGGCTTTGCCCCGAATGATATCCAGGACCACTCCTATGAACTAGAGTGTCTGACTGGGCTCTGGGGCCAACTTGGGAAGGTTCAGGGTAATCCCCAATTCTTGGAAAAGCGTAAAGGTGTCTCCAAAAGTGCAAACCAGCTGATCCCTTGTGGGAGTCATCAGAGGCCAGTCATCTAGGTAGGGAAAGACATAACGACCCCTGCGTCATAGAGCCACAGCTACCACTGTGAGGCACCTGATGAAGACTCTGGGAGTGGAAGACAGGCTGAAAGGCAGAGCTCGAAACTGGTAGTGGTGACCCTGAATGAGGAAGTGCAGGAACCTCTTGTGGGGGTGGAAAGACTAAAATGTGCAGGTATGCATCCTGCATGTCTAGGGAACAGCGCCAGTCCCCTCAATGTATGAGGGGGATGAGACCTGGAAGCGTCACCATCCTGAACCTCTTGTATTCTATAAACTGGTTCAGAGAGCTGAGGTCCAGGATGGGACAAAAATCTCCAGTCTTTTTTGGCACTAAGAAAAAGTGCGAATAGTACCCTTTTCCATGCTGGGATGGTGGGACTGGCTCAACAGTCCATTTTTGAAGGATGGCTTGAACTTCCTTTTTGATCAGGGGAATGTGAGGAGGAGGTTAGTGGGAGGACACTGGTGGAGTTTCTGGAGGCATCTGCATGAACTCCAGAGTATGGCCTCTCTCTATGAGCTGCAGCACACAAAGATCTGATGTTATGCTTCTCCATCCCTCTAGGTAGAGGGAGAGGCGACTCCCTCATTGACTCTGCCGGAGGAGGGGGTGGGGTAAGGAGTCATTGTGTGGATCCGGGAGTGGGCAGATGGGCCTGAGAGAACTCTGTAGCGTGACAGGCAGAGCTACCAGGAGTCTGGGAGGTTGCCTTTCTTTTACAGACCCCCTCTGTGGAGGCTGATTTCGAGGCTGCTGACCTGAGGTCTTCTGAAGGAGCCATTTCCTAAAGGGTTTTTGTCCACCTTATACATTTTTTGGGCGGACCAAATGGACTTCGAATTATTGGGGATGAGTAACGAAGCTTTTTAGTCTCATCTCCGAAGAGAACTGAACCCTTAAAAGGGAGGTCAAGGATGCCAGACTGCAGATCCCGGGAGAATCATGAGACTCTAAGCCAGGCGTGGCTCCTTAGGCAAATGCCAGAAGATGCTGCTCTGGCTGCCGTATCTGCAGTGTCGTATGAGGCCCTCAATACATGAGTGCCTACATCCGACCCCAGTTTCAAAAGGTGCAGGAGGTCGGACTTCTGCGCAGAATCTGGAGGAGCCTGGGCTATCTCCATCCCTGTCTCCCACTAGGCATCCTGGTACTGAACCATAAGTATGAGAAAGTTAAGCAGCTGGATGGAGCAAGTAGATAAAGAATAGACTTTCTTGCCCATCTGGTCACTGTATCTAGGCTCCTGATTGGGAGGCTGTGTACTAAGGTGTTTTGGCTTCTTTGATCTATCATGAGCTGCCGTAATGACCATAGAGTCCATGGTAGGGTGTTCCTCCAAAAAAGGCTCCTCCCTATGGTGGAGGATGGATGTTTCCAGGTGAGCCTTGTTAGGTCCTGGAACATGTCCACCAAAGGAGGGACCACTAGTGGCTTTGGCTCCTTTTGCCTCAGGTATTTAGCCAGCCTCCACCGCTCGGGATCCAGGTCCTCCATTTCCCATCCATTGATAGCCTGGGTGTGCCTCATGACATTCATGAATGATGGGATCATCAGGAAGCAACCGAGTGTCCCTATTGTCAGGAGACAAAGGGCGACCCTTGGGGTGAGAACTTTCCGAGCCCGAGGACTCCAAGCTCTCACTAGAGTCCACTGAAGAGACTGATGAGGAAAAGCTAGAGTGATGTCGGTCATGGGACCGGCGACAGCTAATGGACTGACGACCCTTAGACCGACGTTGGCTAGAGGACAGACGACGACAGTGGCTCGTGGAGCGCATAGACCTACAGTGATGCTGATCTCTGTGAGGGGGTCTGCTGTGGGAGTCCTGTGGGCTGGGCATATGCTCCTTTGGTAGTGGAGTCGGTGGCTTGGATTCCAGATTCCCCTCCTCGAAGGGGTCTGGGGTCGGATCCGGCTCCACCGTAACTGGTTCTTTAAGTGGGAGCAGGTTCTGCTTGACCTGACTCCACCCGAATGAGAAATGCTCCTGTATTTCATCTTTAGTAAACTGTGGAGCCGACAGACCAGCCAGGGGCTGAGGATCTGGTGTCGGCTTACCCAGCGTCGGAGTAGCCATGTTCAGGGTGACCGGGGTATTGGAACAGTAGGAGACTGAGCTGGATGGGAGGGGGTCCCTGACATCCACGGTTGGCCGGCTGAGATCTCTCTTGTGGGGAGTCCACCTCTATAAGGGACGTGGAATGAGCCAGCAACAAGGACGGAGATGCCAGAGCGGACATCCCTGTGGATGACAGTGGCTTTGATGAGGAAGAGGCCATCAGCTTAAGAGGTGTCTGGGGTGAAGTAGCCGCACACTGGGGCAGAGGTGTCAGGCATTCGGGTGGGCCCAATGCCTGCCCCTGACGGAGGGACTGGTCCAAGGCTTTGGACATCACTGATGTCAGAACCGAATGGACAGGAGCTGAAGCATCACCGCCCCATTTGTGATCGGTCCCGGAAGTGGAGGATGATGCAGGAGGTTTTGCCTGCACCTTCAGGGATGTGGGGGAAGAGGCTGAAGCCCCTGACCCTGACATACCTCTGCCCGATGCTGAGGGAAGGGTGGAGGGTTTTGCTGGAGCCTGCCCCTAAGGAGGGAGGTTAGGCCTGGAAGTATGGTCCAATCCTCCATGAGAAGAAGCACTGGAGAACTTTTTATTCAGCGGGAACTTTTCTCGATCCTTGTCCCAGAGTCCTTCTTCTTGTCCTTGCGGATCTACAAGGTGGAAGCCGTGGAGACCACCAAGGAGGAAGAGGCGCTTTTCCGCATTGGCTGGGCCGGCATGGCGGCAAACTGCTTCTCGATGAGGTGCACCTTAAGGGCCTTCTGGTGGCGGATCAGAGTTCGGGAGTTGGAAGCCCGACAGTGCTCAGGCAGCGGTGTCATGGTTCAGGCCTTGGCAAAAAGGCAGGCCTCGTGGCCATCTTTTGACGGCAGCTGTTTGTCTCAGGCACACTTTGATTTTCTCCTTTCCATTGAAGAAATGGATGAAACTGTAGAAGACTACATGCAGGAAAGAAAATGATATTTTAAAAGGAAAATTAACGCTGTAAACATGAAATTGGCGGTTGAACTGAAGCTAGCTGGTGTCTGAAGTGCCAATGCTTGCAGGTCAACGGTGGGAAAAGAACTGAGGTGGGCCTAGGGACCACCCCTTTATACCACTGGCTGACGTCGGGGTGGGCCGACGTCAGGGGTGGCCCCCCGCTGAAGACTGCTAACTAAAAGGTTTCCGTAGGGTCCTGGCGCCTTAGTCCTAATGGTTATTGCCTGCTGCAAGAGCTTCCACTTGAAGTAAGATCTGACATTATAGTGCAATACAATGGAGGGGTGCTGCTTGTTGAGGTGTCACCCTTCAGTTGAGAAGTCATATTGAGGTCTCTTCTCCCCATTTCTGGTGGTTGTCTTGGTGGAAGATAATCCTAATAGCCTGGTCAATATTCTTTCAGTTAAACATGTTGTAAATAGAATTATAAAAAGGGTTGGTGAAACAGAGTTTCCTGATTGGCTGCAAACATTCTATTAGGCCTATGTTAATCTTAGGTATACTATTTGCATAGTCTAAATAAATGTAAAACAAGGTACAACGCTATTTTAAAATACACATTTCTATAACACAGAAACAGAATCTGAAGGCCGATAAGGCCACTTATCCAACCCAGCCTGCCCTTTTTTCCCTTCCTATATTATTACCGCGACCGTGCTTGATCTATGGCTCTCCCCTCCCCTTTCCTTCCCACTATTATTCTCTTGTGCCTATCTCATGCATTCTTGAACCCCGCCACTGTCTCCACCCCCACCACCTCAGCTGGTAGACTGTTCCATGAATCCACCACCCTTTTTGTGAAGTTCTTCCTCACATCTCTCTCTCTCCTGAATCTACGACTCTCCAGCTTCATAGCAAGTCCCCTTGTTCTTGAGCACCTTTTCTTCTGAAAAATACTTCCCTCCTGTACCTTATTTACCCCTGTGAGGTATTTAAAGGTCTCTATCATATCCCCCTTCTCCCGCCTCTCTTGCAGTGTGTACATATTGAGGTACTTTAGTCTCTCCTCATGAGGCTTTTGATGCAGACCCTGAACCACTTTAGTTGCCCTCCTCTGGTTAGCCTCTACTCTGTCTTTGGGATCTTACCAGAGATCTACACAGAAGTAATACCACCTCCTTCTTTCTGTGGTGATGGCGCTATAAAAGGAATAAGGCACTCCCAAGGTTATGTTAATGTTCAGTTAAGCACCCTCTGGGTGCATGTAAGTAAGTAAGTAATTAACATTTTGTTTAGCGGCAAATCCGAGGGCCTCTGGGCGCTTAACATAGAGGTACAAAAATTTACAGCATTAAACCAGTCATGACAATAATTTAAGTCAGAATCACTGCAATTAAAATCCCTTAGTAAATAATAAAACAGAACTCAAATCCCATTCAAATAGTATTAAATGTTAAAAGCTTGTCTAAACAAGTATGCTTTCAGTCTACTTTTAAAGCTCTCCATGGAAGGGACCTCTCTTACAGATCGAGGCAGCGAATTCCACAACACGGGCCCAGCAACTCCAAAGGCACAGCCTCCAGATGTTTTCAGTCGCATCCTTGGGACTGTGAGTTAACCCTCCGTGGACAAGCTGAGTGAACACTCTGGGCGTACAGGTATTAGGGCCTTATATGTGAGCAAGCCCACCTTGAAGGCAATCCTCCACCTGACTGGCAGCCAGTGCAGTTCACACAAAACCAGGGTTATATAAGCAGACCTCAGAAGGCCCGTCACCAACCTGGCTGCAGTGTTCTGCACCAGTTACAGCCGGAGAAGGTGACCCCCACTGACCCCGAAGTAAAGAGCGACACAGTAATCAAGTCTGGACATGACAAAAGCATGTACAAGTGAGGGCAGATCATCAGGCGGGATTAAGGGTTTAATCCTGGCGACATTCCTCAAGTGGTAAAAACCACTTTGGATGATGGAAGACACCTGTGCATCAAGTGTCAAACGTTGTCCAGGATGACACCCAGATTTTGCACCTCACTGGCAATGCCTCATGCCTCATTACACCCACAGAGGGCGAATAACAGAACCTTAACATAGGCTGGGCTTGCTTTACTGCTTAAAAATAGATGGCTAACCACCAGTATCGAGTCTATTATTCCATCAAGGGATTCTAATGACAACTTACCCCGAGAGTGAAGCTTGTGAGGTTCCCTGCTGCCACTAGATTCCAAAGATGGAATTATTCAGCCTTGTTATGCATTGATTGGGCATTTATTATTTTTTTGCAACATATGGGTTTGTCACATTTTTGCCTTGAGGGTATTACCTCGTAGATGCTCGAAAAGGCAAACTGTGATCAGGGTTAAACCTTAGTGAAATATCAGGAATGGTTTGAAACTGCTCATTGACTTTAATCTCTGCTCAGTTTGTTTCATGCTATGTGACTGTCCCGAATGGTGGCTGCTGTTTAAGCAGAGTTCATGGCCGACTGACAGAGGTACCACGTAATAACAGTGAGTACAAAACAGCGAACACAAATGGGCGACTCAATATGAGTGATGGCAATTACAGCGACTGGCAATTAATGGCGATTGGGCAATAAGGGCGACTTCGGTTATGCTAGATAAACCACTATCAATGTGCGCCGTGGAGTGGGAATATTAGAAATGGGGGGGTGCAGGGGGCTATGATCAGCAAGCAGTACCGGCGCTATGGGTGCAGGAGGTACTGAACAGGTGTGCCTGATGAGCTGTTGCAAATGAATACTGAAATGTAGCTCTTATGTGCCGCACTGTTACATGGACTTGCTGTAATGACGGTAGCTGTTATTGCGTCACCCATATTGCACTCGCCTAAATTGTTTCACTGATTTGACCTGGAACCACTGACAGACTATTTTTCAGAATCATCATGATCTGACGTCAGATCAGTAGTATTATAAAAAAGAATTATGCAAACGATGGTATAACCACTAGTCAGCATCTCTCTTTTTCTATCGGAAACAGTGACAACCCATATATTATGTAAGTTATAACACACAACAGGGCATGGGTATATTGGGCATTATTGCATGCCCCAGGTGCTGTGTGAGGCACAAGGCTAAAGGTCAATAGCCCTCCAACCACTTGGGAAGTGCATTAATGCCCAATAGCCCCATGCTCCGGAGTGGGTTACTGCATTTATAAAATGGGTTACAACAACTTAAAAAACAAAGAACACATATTTTTATTGCTTGGAAAGAGTGAACTTTCTTGTTATGCGTCAACACTGTTAAGTAGTCCCAAATAACAAGAGAGAAATTTAAAATTAACACTTTGCTGTTTACTTAATAGAATGGACCAGTTTTTTTTTTTTTTTTTAAATGTGCTTCATTTCTGTGCCTCACTTTTGCCTTTCCAACTCTCCATCACTGCTGCTGCCAGTCCAGGAAGAATTAATTCAGTATGATGTGCTACGAGCTTGCTCGCTCATATTCTGTAAGCTACAGCAATTGGACTGTAAAGCTGCACAACGTACAGTCATTGGGGAGCAGTGCTGGGGAACAATGTATGATAGGCTGACAGCTGAGTGTGCAAACTGGGTTCCAGTCGAGACCTACACTGAAACTAACTTTGATCTGTCACACATTTTGGATTTCGATTTCCTTCGCTAAGCTGCTTTTTTTAAATATGGTGCTGATTTAAGTGGCTGAACGTAATGGGGAGTGATTTCACTTTTTAACATGTTAGGCTGTATGTGACAGCATATATACGTTGGCAGTGAAACTGTGGGTGTATTAACCAATCAAGGTTAGAGATTTCCAGCCTGTTTCTCAACTTACTTTATAAAAAGTCATTATCCACTGGAACTCACAATTTGAGAGACAGAAAAAGGCCATGTGGTCCAGCTAGTCTGTCCCTGTGCCACCTCAGCAAAGACCACTTGGCCAGTCAGTTGTACTTGTGCCATCTCAGCAAAGATCACACAGTCCAGCTAGTCTTTCCCCTGTGCCACTTCTGCAGATTCACCCATCATTTAATGTGCTGTAGCTATAACGTGCTTGTGTGGGCTATCGCCAAATATAAAATGGCAGTTGTGTCTGTAAACAATTAACCTGTCACCAGTATCTAAGTCAACACTCAGAGTCTAATCATTTTCATGGCAGTTAAATTTTATTGTTTCATTTTAAATTATTTCACAGCAGGTACCAGTAACTTAAAGACATAGGTCCCAATTTTCAAAGAGCACTTAGATTGACACAAGTTGTATCGCTTCAGGGCTGCGGCAAACTCCGGGTACGCCAGGGACCCTGCACCAAAAATCAGGGTCCTGATGCCAAACTCCCGGGGTTTGCCACAAGCCGAAAGCTGCACCAAACAGTTGGTACACATGCGGGAATTGCAGCAGGGATCTAGCTCCCCCCATCTGGCGCAACCCATGAGGGGCCAGGATGGTTGGGAGGCTGGTGAAACTGCTTGCCAGGAGGGGGCCTGGGGCAGAAGGGGCATGGAAGATGGCACTGAAGGAGTCGGGTTGAAAGCTGGGCATACAAGGGAGTGAGCTGGCACCTGGTGGGGTGCGTGTGCTTTTGTAGTTCTGTTGGTAATGCCAATCACAGCGTAGTATTACACTACAAAATACTGAACCCAAGCATGATACTGTACATATATAAACTGCTCTGATCCAACACATCCACAGAGGGGGCAAGTGAGCAGTCTGAATAACACAGGATCATACTGAAACTTAACTCAACAGATCACAAAACTGTTAAGATATACAGACTGTAATAGTATGATTGTTGCGGACTGTATACTGTAACTTAACAGTTTTGTGGTCTGCTGAGTTAAGTTTCAGTATGATCCTGTGTTATCCGGACTGCTCACTTGCCCCTCTGTGGATGTGGTAGATCAGAGCAGTTGACGTACGTACAGTATCATGCATAGGTTCAGTATTTTGTAGTACAGTACTACACTGTGATTGGCATTACCAACAGAACTACAAAAGCACACGCACCCTGCTGGCTACTAGCTTACTCCCTTACATGCCCAGCTTTCACCCCGACATCCCCATGCCACCTCCCATGCTCCTTCTACCCCCAGCAGCCCTGACAGGGACCCTGTCCCCCTTCACCGCAGTGTGTGGCACTGGTGTAAGGCCACTTAGACCACCTCCTGGTTGGTCTAAGTGGAGTCCGTTGCTGCGTCCATGGCAGGGCTCGCAAAATCCCAATGAAGGGGATGATGCAGCCCCACTATGGCACAAGCCCCTTGTGACCTGGTGCACCAGAGTGTTTGGTGCAACCTTGCCACAGGAGTATTTTGGCTCAGCTGCATCAGGATTTGATGCAGACTGGCTTGGAAAATTCTGATTGCCTCAAGTAGTAATGCAAGTCACCCCTTGCATCAAAATCTTTTGATGCAAGTCCCTTGCATTGATCTAAAGCTTCAGAAAATTGGGCCCCTACTGTACATTCAAAGAGACACTAGTACTAGGAGTGCCACTTATATGTTAATTGGCCGATACTTCCAAATTCAGATATATGCAGACATTGAAAAAATGTATCCCACTGTACCAAAAAGATATTTTATTTTTGGCAACCAGTTCCACGTCTATTTATATATTTAAAAAAAGCTCATCAGGCAAGCCTTGTACAATAAATAAGGCGGCGATGATTATACTTCACTGTGGTTTTTTTCACCAAACTGCATGTATAAAAGCTGTATTTTGTCTGAGTGCCTATCCAGTATGTTTACCCTTACTGATATATATATATATATATAAATCTACTGACACATACTTGGTGTGTGTGGTAGAAAATGTTTTCATTAGTAGTGGAGCCAAGTTATTTAAAGACTGCATATAGCAACTCTTCCATGTAATTTGTTTTCACTCAAGTGTTTATTTCTGTGAATGAGATGGAACATTCTTGATTAGATGTGGCATTCAAAACAGATTTGGATGGTTTTCTTTTAAAAAAACAAAAAGTAAAGAGACAAAAGATATCAAACCAATTAGCTAGCTCCACAAACAATACTAATTATAATGCTGTTTTGTAGTCTTCCCTGACATGACATTCTCATCAGAAGTTATTTGATGGTGGTGTTTCAAGTAAGGAATCTAACAAATAAAATACATCTTTGAGACAGAGGTGAAGTCGAAAACAAGGGTTAAGCATCCACAACTTTGTGTGTGCACTGTCTTAAAACCCCATTTACGTAACTGAGTGTGAGCATGTGGTGAGTACAGTGTGCCAGTTCCAGTGGTGGTGCTACTGCTCGTGATGCCTGCAACCTGAGTTCGAGAATGAGCCATGGTCAGATAGCTAGCCAAGGGAGAACGGCAGAGTGTCCCAACAGATGCACACCTCCTCTGAGCGGGTGGGTGTTCGAACTCTGCTGCTGTACTGTCACCTGGGTGACCACAGGTCGCAGTGCAGCTAGAGTCAGCAGGCCAAGGGAAGGGGAATGCTGCCATCCTGACGCACACTGTGCATCAGTGAAAGAGTCCACACAACATCCAAAGGGCAGGGAGAAAAAGGAAAAACCCTGACCACGCTGGTTAGTACCCACTGCAGGTCCCGCACTGCCCATTGGGCTCCACTCAGAGCTGAAGCTAAACGCCACCTGAAGAGTTGGTCTGGTCTCCAGTGACCCATCCCTTGGGGGGGAGAGGGGGTTATCCGAGGAAAATATGGAGTGAGGGTAAGTCCCGGGATGGTGAGTGATGGGACTGAGCAGAGCAGCAGGGTGGATGGGGGCTAGTTGGTGTAAGGGGGCATAAAGCACAGTCATTTAAGGTGCCAGTTCCATCCGGTTTCTTACTGAGGTAGGAACATATTTAAGTATTTAAAAAATGTTTTTTTTTTTTTTTTTTGTTACACAGTCACTCTCTGGTCTGGCAGTGCTTCTAGAAGAAGCTTTTTTATACATATGGAACTGGTTTGTTGCAAATGACACCACTGTTTAGACTGCTGTGATAGCTTTCAAGCATCTATCAAATAACCCATGTGAGATTCTATAGAGAACATACAACACTTTTTAGTGCCAAACTAAATGTGGTTTAACATTTCCATAAAAATGAAAATGACACCTCATAAATACATCCACACTAGAGTAATCCAGAATTGCTATGAACTCATTTTCACTGATTTTTTCTTAAGCGCTGGTATACTGCCTGAAATCGATATTAACTATTGCATTTTCAACTGCTGCTTTTTGTACAGTACCTGATTCTCTTTTTCTTTTCCCTTTGGTTCATTAAAAGATTTTCCACCTGACGCCACTAGATGTGATGTGTGGAGCAGTACTCTAACTGGAGGCTGACAACAGACCTAGTTCTAGCCCTACATACCTCATCAGCATATTGACCTTGCTGACTGTGCCATCACAACCGACCAAGAAAAAGCACTCACTTTCAGCCAGACTGATCACCAGTGATG
Organism: Neoceratodus forsteri; assembly: GCA_016271365.2. Lineage (NCBI taxonomy): Eukaryota > Metazoa > Chordata > Ceratodontiformes > Ceratodontidae > Neoceratodus > Neoceratodus forsteri. The sequence continues at coordinate 344,946,973 of CM028133.1, read as the reverse complement.
CCACGATTAATGAGGTCACAGTTCTGCTGAGGTATGAAGGGGAAAGAAGAAATGTTACTCACTGTAGTAACGTTGTTTCTTCTCATGGATCCCTCACTATGTTTACACTTTAAGCAGCAGCATCCGACTTGAGAGTGCTGCCCCAGAGACAGAACTCTATGCTAGTAATGAAACTTAGAATGAGAGTTCAAACTCTGCAGTGTGGTCACATGCCCCTTGCTCTCCAATGGCAGATACGTTTCTCAAGCTAGGGAGCTATGACCACTAAAACTAAGAGGCTACCAAAAATTCCTAGAACATGAAAAAGAATTTTGAAAAACACCAAACATTTCTTAGGCTGATATCATGTAGAAGGAATATTCAAAGATATTTAATTGACCACATTTTACAGTTGTCAATGTTCAAGCAACTTTAATGAAAATAACTGATTCTCGTGTAAATCTAGTTTAAGATTCTGGAAGTGGAGGCAGGGTTCGGAAGTGTAAACATAGTGAGGGATCCCTGAGAAGAAACAACATTACTACGGTGTGTAATTTTTTACTTCTAACCCTAGGAATCCCCCACTTAATGTTTGCATTTTAATCAGAATCTACAGCAGTACCCTGGGAGGATGGGTCCAGAACCTACTCAGCAAAAAGGTTCTGCAGGACAACAGTTCCAGAGCTAGCATCCCTTCTGGACTGTATGTCCAAACAGTAGTGCTTTGTGAAAGTGTGCACCATTTTCCAGGTAGCTGCTTTGCAATTGTTCACTAGTGGGATGTCTCTTGTGGATGCCACAGAGGCAGAGGTACGCCTTGTGAAACGTGCCCTTAGGCTTCTAGGTGGAATTTTCCCAGCTTTTTCATAACAAAACTGTATGCAAGAGACTATCCTCTTGGTTGCTGATTTACCTTTGTCCATCTCACCATAGGTAAGAAAAAGCTGAGTGACCTGAGAAGCTTTGTCCAGTCCAGGTAGATGCCTAGTACTCGCTTCAGATCCAGACTGTGCTATTTCTGCTCACCTGGGCTGGGAAACTCAGGACAGAGTACAGGAAAGGAAACTAACTGGTTCAGGTGGAATTCTGATACCACCTTAGGTAGGAACTTCCTACTGGTTCTAAGGACTACGCTGCCCATGTGGAAGATTATGTACTGTAGTTTGATTCTGTGCAGAGGGCTTGCAGCTTGTTTATCCTTCTAATGGATGTCATGGCAATCAGGAAAATGGTCCATGTGACACATTTCAAGAGTAGCTATAGGCTCAAAGGGAGCCTCCATCAGATGGGCAAGGCAGATATTTGAGTACCATTGGAGGGGCAGGGTCCCTCACCGGTGGGTACTGGTGGCAGGGACCTTTTAAAAAAACTTTTAAAAATAGGTTGAGAGGCCAGTGACTTGTACTTGCCTACTGATGTGAAGGCTGACACTACTGCTAGATGCATGTTTAGTGTTGACTGGCCTCAGGCCTAAGGACTGCAAGTGCACTAGGTAGTCCAAGACCATGAGCAACTCTGCCTGCACTAGAATTATCTTTCTGAGAGTGTACCAGTAAGACAATCTCTTCCACTTACAGAACTATGCTTTTCTGGTTGCTGGTTTCCTGGAAACTTCAAGCACTGTCAAGACCTCCTGTGATACATTTAATCCAGAATACTCTAGCTCTTCAAGAACCGTGCCCTCAGACGTATAGTCCTGGGGTGTGGGAATGTTATTCTGCCCTGCAACAGGATCAGCAGGTTGTATCTCAGTAGCAGGCTGACTGAATTTTTGCTGGACAGGACATGGATCATTTAGTACCAGACCTGCCTGGCCCAACCTGGGGCTGTTAGGATCTTGTACCTCCGTTTGTTTATGTAATACATTGTTGTGGTGTTGTCTGTTTAGATCTGTGTAGACTGAACTAGCAACTGGGAGGAGAAAGTCTGCATTGCCAGAAATACTGCCCTGAGTTCCAGGAGCTTGATGTGTTCCTGGGTCTCCATACGCCACTTATTGTGAGGTCCTCCAGGAGGGCGCTCCATCCTAGGAGTGAAGCATCTGTTGTGTGGGCAGTTGTTAGTGATTGCTGCAGGAAGGGAATGTCCTCTATGAGGTTGCTTTCTTTCTGCCACCACTTTAGTGTCCTTGCTAATGTTTTTGTTACTGGCACCAGTTTTGAGGGGGAGTCCACTCTTTGAGATCAGTGGTCTCTTAGGTGGTATGGGATGTCAGTCATCTGAAACCTCGTCCATGGGACCACAGCTGTAGAAATAGTCAGGCCCAGTAACTCCAGAAAATCTCTTTCAGGTCTTGGTTGGCCCAGAGTGATGGATTCTGCTGTAGCAATTAGAGTTGCTATCCTCTCCTGAAGGAGGAAGGTTTACCCTTGCAGGGTATCCAGTTCTGCACCTATGAAGTCCAACACCTTGACAGTTTCTAGCCTTTTATTTTTTTGTTTGTTTACTCTGTCTGAATTTAGTGCTTGCAAAAGGTTCTGGATTGATAACAAAGGAACCTGAAATCCTCTATTTATCCACATGACAGGTACAGCACAGAAGATCACAGTGCAAGCTTCCCCACACTGCCCCACCAATATGCCTCAACCCTGCCATGGAGGGACCACTACGTAGGTGAGAGGGTAGTTCAGACTCCATGCCATTCAAATCTTGGCCTGTCAAGTAAGACTGCCGAGAAGGGTGCCACTTAATGCCAACTGTCTTGCTGGCTTTGTGATATGGACACCTGCCCACTGGGAATTGGACTGAGACCACCAAAACTCATTTCACATAGGCCTCTGAATAGCCCTAGGTGATAATGGCGTTTGACCATTACCGACCTGTGCTGGATTTGAAACTATAACCACCCAGAGGTGAAAGATTCCTTAACCCACTGCACAGGTTCTATTGTGACATCTGCAGAATTATCAGGAACCCCAGATTTTTTAGCCTGAACCTGAGATATTTCTGTGAGCAGGTCTGATTGGGATGTGAAAGTAGGCGTCTTTCAGATCCAATAACCCTAGCCAATGCCCTGACTATAATAATGGTATCATTCTGCCCAGTGCAACCATTTTGAACCTCTCTTATGTGTTTGTTCCGATGTCTGAGGTCTGAAATTGGTTGCTACTCACCATTTTTCTTCTGGATCAGGAAGAACTTTGAAAACAGACCATTGCCCCTTTGAGAGGCAGTGATTTTTTCCATTGCTTTTGCTTGTAGCAGTTTGTTTACTTCCAGTTCCAGCATAATTCTTTCTGTAGGAGAGTGAGCTGGAAAGCTTTTGTGTTTCTGTAATTTTGGAAATTTTTGAACTGCAGGGACAAATCCTGGCCCACCACCTTCAGGACTCCTAATATCTGTGGTAATGTTTAACCATTCCTGGAAGTAGTGGGCAGCCTTCCCCCCCACTGTCAATGGTTGGACAAGCTGGACAGAACTGTCAGGGGTTTTGTTTTGACTGAGGCTTTGGAGCTGGTGATACAGCAGTATGCTTGTAGTCCCTCCTGCCTCTACAATAAGCTCTTTGGTGTTGATACTCATAGGGGGCATATGGAGCACTGGCTTTTAGGAAGTAACCCCTGCCCTTGCCACTGCTGTGATAAGGCCTGTAGGAAGTGGAGATCTTTTATTTCTCAATGGATTGCTCTTGTAAGGGGTTTTGTATTCCTCCACTTGTTTAATGTGTGCCTATGTTCAGTCATCAAAAGGAGAATTTCATTCAAACTGGAAATCTGTGGCTTTTGTCTGAAGGTCCTAGGAAAGGATGGTCACCCTCAGCCAGGAAAATTGCCTCAAAGAATCTGCATTAGGTATGAGTCTTAAGGCAGCATCAGTGTGAACAGCAGTGTGTAAGTACTATTTAATGGCATCCAAGTCTGATTTTGCTGTAGCCATCAGGACTTGTGCCAATTCACCATTATCCTTGTCAGCCAGTGCCACCACTGTATTCCACAGTGCCTTCTGGTACTGAGCTATATGGCCAGAGTAAGTTGGTAGCTAATGAGCAGGGAAGCTGATGTCAAACTTTCTTGGCCATGGTAATCCAATTTTCTGGAGTCCTCTTCTGGAGGCTGTGCAGAAGGATACTTTAGCCTTCTTGCAGGCAGCCACCTGGACTACACTTTGGTGACCAGGGTGGGCATGCATGTATTCCAGCCCCCCCTCCCAGTTTGTCCACATGATACTTTTTTCAACCTGACTACAGCTGCAGCAGAGGTAGTGACTTTTTGTAAAGATCTGTGAATGGGGACCAGCAACCACCTTGTAGGAGCTAGCCCCATCATGTGCATAAATTCAGCTTCCTCCTCATCCTCCTCTGTTTTCTGGGGGGAGGGGGTGTTGACAGTGCTCATCATCTGCCAAATGAAAGAGGAAAAAGATGAGTAGTCCTCTGCAGGGGAAACAAATTCTTGCTCAGGTGAATCATCTGGTTTAACTGGTTTTCAGTCCTCCACCTCTTCATAATACTGTACATGTCTTCCTCCATGGTAGGCTGTGGCCCAAACCAGGGGGGAAGGCATATTCAAAAAATCTCCCATAGGGGCCGGCCCAGTGGCGGTGAGGGCTGAGGCGCTGGACGCCACATCTTACTCCACGCTGGTGACCTGGGTTCAGGACGGACTTGGGCCACTGGTAGGAGAAGGACTGAGTGCCCAACGGCCTGCTCTCCTTCTCCGGGGAGGGATGGGGAGTTAGCCTCACCGCTCTACCACCACCACCACCTGGGGATCTCAGGGGGTGCCGGCGTGGTCAGGAACAACAAAGGGGGCTGACGCTAGCAGAGGACAGGAGCAGACGCACATCTTGGCGTGCATTGGCTCGTTGGTCCTCATTGCACGCTGGCATCAAGGGAACCAGAAAAAGAGAAAAGAAAATCCCCAGATAGTCCTGGCGATGATCCTCCACTCTGCTCCTACGATGCAAGAGGGGCAGACTCCACTGTGTACGCACGCTTCCTTGATGTCCGAGGAGGGTAAGGGGGCCTTCCTTGCTCCGCCCGGGGGGGGGTGAAAGTAGTAGAACTGAGGTGGCATGCACTCTAGGGGCAGACTCCTCAGTGGGTTGGAAAGTGGATGCCTGGGGATCTGAGAGATAGGAGGGTCTGGGGGCTGTAGGAGGATAAACAGAGATTAAAAAAAAATCTCCCATAACCTGGAAGGTCTGAAAAAAATTGTCACATTTTGTTATGTCCTCTGTTGAGGACATTTGTCTTTGGTCCAACACCTGCTGCCTTCCTTTTTTAGGAGGAGTAGTAAGGACATTCTTTTCTTTTTGTTTTGTCTTGGCAGATGACATTTCCAGTGCTTGCTCTGAGGCTCTTTCATTTGCATTTTTTGCCATCACTGGATTCAGAGTCCCCCCTTTCAGACATCCTGGCATCTTTACCATGCTTATTCGAAAGCTGAGCAGGTTTATCTTTTTTTTCTATCTCCAACATGTATTCCTTGGAACAACGGAGGGAGAGCGGTGACATAATTGAGACTGTCAAATATATGAAGGGACTAAATAGGGCACAGGTGCAAGAACTCTTTCCGGTAAACAGCCATACGAGAACTAGGGGTCATGATAAGAAACTGGAGGGAGGGCAAGTTCAGAAGCAACACTCTTAACTTCTTTTTCACTGAGAGGGTGTTCGACACATGGAACAGCCTCCCCCAAGAAGTGGTGGAGGCAGAGACAGTAGGGGCTTTCAAGAATGCTTGGGATAAGTACAAAGACATCATAACACTGAATAGCAGTTAAGGGTGGGGGGTAGGATCATGGGCAGACTAGATGGACCATGTGGTCCCCTTCTGCCATCACTTTCTATGTTATGTTTCTATGTAACAGGCTCTGCTGCTGTATTTGAAAAGATGAACACTCTGAGTCAGGCTTTCCACCATCATTAGGAAAGCCCTCAAAGCCTTTATTATTTTGTTGTGATTGGAGGCAAACTGAGAAGCCATAAGCTCTTCTCTTTTTTTAGCCTGTTTATTTTGGGTTTTGAGCTCACAATTTGTAAAATCATGACCTGGACCCAGGCATCTTAAACAGAGGTCCTGGAAGTCTGCCCTTGCCAGGAGCTGAAAACAATTTTGAAAAATTTTAAAGCCTTGTAAAAAACAAAGGTAACCGCACTCAAGAGGCATTTATGCAGTACTACTGCAAAACTTTAATATGCAAAAAAAAAGCCCATTATACAGCCATATAAACCCACAACAAAACTGCGTTTAGCGCTATAAGCACGACAGAAGCTTCCGTCAAAGTGCGCGGAAGCGCTCAACGTTGATTTTAGCTGATTTATGTGGTTGTGTTGATGGGTCATTTTTCAAGATATTAAAGTTTTGCAATAATGCTGCATAAATGCCTCTTCAGTGCGGCTACCTTTGTTTTTTACAAGAATAATAAGTAGTTGGTACGACGCACCTGGTGTCTGAAGCGGCCCTGTTTTGTATACAAATTTTATAGCCTGTTGGCCCCGTTTTCTTTTCTTAGATCCATCAGTTATGCCAAACACTGAAGACCCTAAGAAAAAAAAACATTTCAGTTCCAACAGCAAAAAAATACAATTCCAGTCCATGTTACTAGGGACTACATACTACATAACCCACAAAAGAATGAATTTGGAGAATATATTCAGCACTGATTACCACCTATGGGTGTGGGCCAGAGACACTAGGACTCTGTGGGAGCAAAACTTTTGGCCAGAAAGCTAGCCACGCTACCAGACATGGTGCCTGCACACCCCCAAGTGGTGCCATGCACTAGCCAATAACTGTTGTTGGCTCTCCACCAACCTCAGTTCTATTCATTGGGAGAGAAACAAAGTGGGGAAGAATTATAGAGGGCTAAGAATTTCCCTAGCCCAAAGGGTTAGGGGAAGGGTATAGGAAAAATAAATAAAATAAAACATGACCACCAACCTTTGGATAGTGAAAAAAGGGCACACTAAGTGGCACAAAGGGGTAGTGGGATACAGAAACAGGGCCTCATCCCACTGGGCAGACAGCAGATAGATAGTGATATCACAGTACCGCGGTCCACTGAGAAGCAGGTATCGCATGTAGCAGTTTTGTGCTCTGGTCCAAGATGGGTCACACAGGATTGATGCTGGTCTGTCACAGCCATGGGTTTCCCACAGGGGTAATGATGAATAATGGATGGCTCTCTGACTTTTCCTGACGACTTGGCCCCCTTTCTGTCAGACTTTGGCATCGCGGTAAAATAATAAAGACAGGTGGTACCTTAAATGGAGAAACATTTGTGGTGATTTAGTGGAAATAAGCAGCGAGGAGACAAACTGAGGTGCTACACTCCCATGATATGCACTCGATGGCAGTAAGAACAGAACTGAGGTTGTTGAGGGAGCCGGTAACAGTTATGGGCTAGTGCATGGCACCATGTGGGTTGCACAAGTGCCATGCCCATTAGCTGTGGCCGGCTTCCTGGTTAAAAGCTTTGCTGCCCTGGGGTCTCAGTACCTCCAGCCCAGACCCATAAGTGCGACTCAACTGTGAAGACTGATTACTGGAAGATGTAGATATTTCAGCTCCCAAAGAAAGTACTGTTTTATGTATCACACTTAATACAATCAGATAGAAAACCTTCAAACTAGCAAAATGAAAAAGTGGAAATACTTTAGAAATAAAAAAAGTAATAGCTGGGTACTTTGAGAAATCTGTAACATTTTCAGTCCACTGTTTGTGTGCCACTAGTTCTTTAAGAGAAATAAGCTAATGTTTTTCTGTGTTTCTCTGCATGGACGATGTTCAAAATCACTAGGAAAAATGTAGGGTTGAGCAAAGACATTTAACATAAATAGATTAACTATTTTCAGTGTCTCTTTGAACTTAAATATTACATTCATGTCACATTTCAAGCCACCTTTCTAGTTTGCCTTCCATAAACCAGGTCCACAGACTCCCAGTACAAATACCTGCACTTGACATTTCAAAACAAAGCAAATTGTTTGGGGTTTTGAATATTGGCTTTAAAGTTTTCCAAAAATTTTGAAGCAAGTTCATCGTCCACAATGCGTCCATCACTTGACAATGTGACTGTCATGAGCTGCTGCTGCTGAATTTTGGGGTTCCCATCTTGATCCACAGAGGCAGTAAGCTCAGACCGGGAGCTGCCAACAGCTAGGATGCAGACTTGGGGAGGGTTGATGACAGCAATAAACTCGGCAATCCCAAACATTCCTAAATTGGAAATACTTGGGGGCAAAGATAATAAACAGTACGTGTTAGTCGGTAAAAATTTTCTTCACATTGTTTTTTTTTTTTTTTAACAAACCATCAATCAATCAATCAGACTTTATTTGTTCAGCGCAAATTTCAGGCAATCAAAGTGCTTTACATACTATCAGATAATTAAAAATCCATTTAAATAAATTGACAATAAAATACCTTAATAACAGCATCAGTATTAAAATCCTTAAATTAGATCCCATTAGGGAAGGCCTAGCTAAATAAAAATGTTTTTAGTTCACCTTTGAAACGGTCAATGGTCTGGCACTCTCTAATCTGACGAGGTAGAGAATTCCACAGGGTCGAGCTGCAAAAGCAAATGTACAGGCCCCAGATGTCTTTAATTTAACCCTGGGAATCTCTAGCAATTCCTCGTCAGAGGAATGGAGTGGGCAGGAGGAGCATTAGGTATGCAGAAGGTCTCACAGGTAGCTGGGTCCCTGGCCATGTAGGGCTTTATAGGTCAGCAAACCAACCTTGAAGGTGATCTGCCAATTTATTGGCAGCCAATGCAGATAGTGGAGCACAGGTGTGATGTGGCAAAATTTAGGTAAGCCAGTCAACAACCTGGCCTCCGCATTCTGCAATATCTGCAATCGGTGAACATATAACCCCAGTAACTCTAGGTATAGGGCATTGCAGTAATCTAGACGAGAAGTCATAAAGGTGTGAACCAGTGTTGGCATGTCACCAGGGGAAATCAGGTGTTTGATCTGGGCGATGTTTCTCAGATGGTAAAATGAGGCTTTCACCACAGCTGACACCTGCGATTTCAATGTCAAGCTGCAATCAAACACAATGCCCAGATTTCTCACCCGATCTGTTGTGAGCAGCTAGGAGTCCCCAAGCCAAAGTCCCAAGGTCTGGCCAGCTTGCACCCTCACACCCTGGAGACCAGGTTCTAACACCAATACTTCGATCTTGTTAGGATTCAACTTCAACCAGTTGGCCTTCATCCAGTCTTAGATCTCAGTGAGGCAGTTGTTAACGATCGAGACTGTCTCTTCCTGCCCAGGTGCAAAGGGATGTACAGCTTAGTGTCATCTACATAGCAGTGAAAACTTAGCCCATACCGTCTAATGATATCCCCTAACGGCAGCATGTACACTGCAAACAACATGGGGGATAAGACTGAACTCTGTGGGATCCAACAGGACAGGGGCAGAGAAGTCTAAGAACAAATTCCTGACACTACTCTCTGTGTCCTGCCTGTGAGAAAAGATTTAAACCAACTGAGGACTGTACCAGCCAGTTCACATCATACTTGCAGGCGCTCCATCAACACCCCATGATCTACAGGGTCAAATGCTGCCGAGAGGTCAAGAAGGACTAAGATGGAATGACTCCCTCAATCTCACGCTGTCAGGAGATCGTTCAACACCCGAACAAGGACAGCCTTGGTACTACGCCTCTTCCTGAAACCAGACTGGAGAATATCGTACATACTATGAGTTGTTAGATGGTCATCCAGTTGAGCAGCCACCACCTTCTCAATAACCTTGCCCCAAAGGGCAGGTTAGAGACAGGTCTGTAGTTTGCCAGGCAGTCTGGATCTAGCAAAGGTTTTTCAGGAGTGGCTTAACAACTGCCTCCTTCAGGGGATCCAGAAAGACTCCTGTCGCTAGTGAACAACGGACTATCCTGACAAGGACTGGGCCGATGACCTCAACACACCCCAACAAGAGGCGTGTTGGCCCTGGGTTCAAACTATAGCAGGTTGGACGCAACTCCTGGCTAATCCGCATAACATTCATGTTGGTCAACTGGTTAAAGTCGGATCAAACAGGCTGAGTACATGCGACCTCAAGCTCATTACTGCAAGGCCTGTTTGAGGGCGCTGACTGGACCTTTGATCTGATAATGGCAATCTTATTGGCAAAGAACTGAGCAAAAACATATCACATCTTGCTTACGAAAAGGCTCCCCGAGACTAAACCAGGTTGGATTGCACAGCCTACCAACAGTACGGAAAAGCTGAGCTGGTCTGTTAGTTGCCACAGTAATCTCCTTGGACAGGAACTCTGTCTTCTTACAGGAGATTGCTGATTGATAGTCTCTATAGTGTACCATCAATCTAAGCTTGTCCTCTACCAGACCGGATTTCCTCTAGCACCACTTCAACCTTCGACCCCTCCTTCTCATCTCCTTCAGAGTTTCATCAAATCATGGAGACTTCTGACAAGATGTGAGGGGGTGAACGCATGCTACCCAGTGGAGGGCGCCAGTATTAGTCCTATTATAGGCCAACACCAGTTCCCCTAGATCCTCGCATACACTCATTATGCCTGATAGGTACAGTACACCTCCATCAGATCATGGGGGGTCAATCCCCATAAAGGGCGGTATCGGACCATCTCCGTAGGGGCAGGTCTATTAGGGGGTGCCTCAAACGTGAACCTGTCAGTAAAATGCATTTCAGACATACTTAGACTCATATTTAATATCTTTTTGATTTCCTCAGATATTTAATAATCAGGTTATATAAATATTTTTGTAATTCATGTCTCAAGTCATTAAAGATGGCTGCTACTTGCAATATTTGCAAATTTCTTCCGTTGGGGGTACCGCTTAACTTTTAATACTGGATTTATATTGTGGATGTACTATGATGGGGCTAGAACATTTTTCGTTTTGACAAAGCTCTGTTTGGGTACCTGGACCATAGCTCTGGTATTTCACTGATCACAGTGACTGATGGTGTAATTTGCTACATTAACATAGCAACTTTTTCATTCAATAAATCCGATGGATTACACCTCTACCTTCTTAGTACTCATGGTCTTTTCACAAGAGTGCAGTCACTTTCTTGCTTGTGTTAGCTTTCAAACTGGACTGCAGATGATCATCAGTCTCTATGTGGCTAATCCTAAAATACATTAGTCACTCGTGGGGGGAGCACAGGCAGTCTATAGGAGTGTTACAAAACTGGTAATTTGCATGCTGCAACCTGATTGGCTATGGGGATAAGGACAACAGGTAAGTCTTATCACAAAGCCGTGGTTATTTATTTTTATTGTTAGTCAAACTAATTTGGGGATCATGGTATATACACCGAACTGTATCCTGTTTCCAGGTGTGATCGAGCGGGAGAGGAGGAAAATGGGGAGACATACAAAATGTGTATAACCAAACAGTGCAATATACTGTATAGCAGTTATTATTAGCACCCGATATATTTAGCGCGATGACTCCGGTTGTACATATTAGCACCTGATATAATTAGCACTCACTGCTTACTGCTGGAGTAGAATTAGCATGGCAGATTAAATTAGTGGTATCTATTTTAGCGGTTCTTTGCTTTCAGCAAATATACATGGAAAGCTAATATAATCTGCTATACATATATACCGAGACTTCAGTAATACAGACAGCAAAATATACAGAATATGACAATACAAAAAATAAAGTCTAATGAAGACAAAATGCAGGCAAAAATGCACTAAAAATACACGCATTACAAGCATATCACAGAACAAAGTGAGGTACCGAATTAGCCTGTTTCCAGAAGGTATTAATAACAAGGGAAGAATACCATAAACGAAAGGCTAAACTCTTGCATTGCTCTTGCATTCTATTTAGTTTTTTTTTTTTTTTGTTAAAAGACATTTATCTTTTCTTTTTAAACATTTCTTAAACTGATTTAATCTGGAATGCATTTGAAAATTCCAATAAGGCACTCCAGTGTGTGATGCACCATTTCCAGAGTGGTTTAAGGCACTTGGCTTTGCTTTGTGCCACACCACACTGAAACACAGATTAAATCCCACAATAACACACACCCTGTGATACCTCTTAGATGAAGAGATCCAGAAGCAAATGATTTGATACCTTTTAATGGACCAACATAGATGTAACAACAAGCACAAAGTGCTCTAGCTTTTGGACCAACCAGTCCTTCTTCAGAAGCCTAATGGCCGTTGTTTAGAAAAAAACAATACTTTTAACAGCTAGATCATGCAGAAAAAAACAGAAAAAATCCCCACTGGTTTAAAATACTCATTTAAAAAATACAGATGATGATGATGTCAGAGAAGTTTAACAGTACCATATTACCTTCAGCCAGGAGGGTCCCAGGGTCAAAGGTGCTTGGTGCAAAACACATACAAAGAATCCTACTGCATATAATTTTAATTGACATAAGATAACACTGCTGGAGCAGATGACTCTTAAATCAAGCTATGAGTGTCACAGTGTGTATAAGGATGTGATTACTGAAAAGCAAACCCCACCCAGATTAAAGACATACTAAGATTGTCTTGGGACTCCAAGAAGTTTCAATGCATGCATTATAGATGAGAAATTACCAGTAAAGTTGTCTTAAAAACATCAGTGCACACTGTATGATGTGTAAAACTTAGCTGGATCGATCACCCAGCTGTACTCTCCAGCGTGGCTCAGTTGGTAGCACATCCGCCTCTGGACCAGAAGGTCGTGGGTTCTCGTCCCACACTGGGATTGAACTTGTACCTAAAAATCGCTGGCATCCAAGTGCAATATTGGGGGGTACTGTACTGCTGGGGTGTGCGGTCCTTCGGATGAGAGGTTAAACCGAGGTCCCTTCTGCCCATCCTGGTGTTGTCCTGGTGGGTGTCCAGGTGGAAGTAAAAGAACCCAGGGAACTCTTCGCAAAGAGCAGGGAACATTCCCAGTGTCCTGGCCAACATTACCCTTCCCATAAACTGGTTCACGCAATTATCCAGGCTGTGTGTGTGTGATGATGTGTGAGATGGCCGCCACCACACATTCAGTCACTTCACTACCAGTCTAGCAATGCTTGTAAAGCGCTTTGGGATACTGTGTATGAAAAGCGCTATATAAATGCTGATTTTTCTTCTTCTTCTAGATATCATGCCCCATAACTTCAAAAACCTCTAGTATAGTGACAGGACTTTATGAATGATAATTTAAATATAAATCGACAGTATTAGTGTCAAACAAAAAACTCTAGCCGAGGACCACCAAGGAATTAAGACCATGTAGCCTGATATGTACTGATGTCAATATACAACTTGATTTACCAGAAGTGTCTAAGGAATCTGAAAAAGTAATAAAAATGTAATTTCTCTCCTTCTCGTCATGCAAACAATACACCTTACCACACCCCACATCCCCATAATGCGGGGATAACTAGCTTTAAGGAGATTCTCTCTCACACACACACACACACACACACACACACACACTCTAAAGAACCTTTATTCATATCAGACACTGCAATCGTTCCCCAAAGGAATTCAACTTGTCATGAAATCCTAAGTAAAAGAGCTCATGTATCCTAATACCTACAGAGCAAAAATGTGACACTGTTTAACTGTACTCCTATCTGCGTAGTAACATTTCTAAGGATTCTGGATAGAACTACAACAAAATAAAACTGCCACTCTCCCCAGGATAAGGTAACTAGAAGTAAATATAAAGTATGGGTGTAAGACCAGAGGTCTAACATACCTACATTTCCACAAATCACTACAATATTACCCTAAAGTAAAAAGATCTGTCCAGGACCCCCATGCAAATGAGATCTCGCACCCCAATATGTAGAGTTAAAAAATATGTGACAGTCTATGATAACACTCCTATATGTACAGTAAAAGGCTAGGTAATCTGAATACGGTGAAACAGAATCAACCCCACTCCCGGGCAAAGATAAAAAGTAAGGAGGAATTAATATTCATTATGCGTATGAAGTAAGAGTAGTAACACACTGTAACTTCATGTATCTAAATAGAGGCCTACCTTAATGTGACAGCAAGCCCCACACTGGTTATATCACGTACCTCACAACCCATACCCACACACATATATACTCACACGCACCCACATCCCACACGTGCTGAAGTCCTATAATATGCCAGTCTGAAGAAGAAGTCTGTGGATGTCAGTTTACATAATGCCCCATGAAACCCAGATCAACGTTCATCCCATCTGCTACCATATTAAGATGTAAAATAAGTTTACTCTCAAAAGCTCATCTCTGTTGTGTGTTTTTGAGATTTCCTTTTTAAGACCATTGCTGATATATCCGAAATTGAGTGGTCAGGCTGGGAGAAGTGGTGCCCCACTGGTTTTTCAGTCTTCCTTGCTGTAATAGTATGTCTGTGCGAGTTCATCCTAGTGCGGAGCTGTTGGCGTGTCTCTCCAACATAACCTGTTTGTGGACATCTCTTGCACTGAATGAAATAAACAACATGTCGTGATGTGCATGTATAACTCCCATGCACCTTGAATTGTCTGTTTTGTGATGTAACCACACAGTCAGAAGTGGAAATGAGCTCACAAGTCTTACAGGTGTGTTGATTGCAGGATCGTGTGCCATTGTGGGACATGGCATTCTGTTCTGGTGAAAGCTTGCTCCTAATAACTAGGCTGGCTAAATTTGGTGGTTATTTAAAAGATAGTAGTGGGAGTTCCTTAAAAATACAATTAAGGGTTTCATCCTCACTAAATATTGGGTGGGGGTCTTTAATAATCTTACGCAGAAGTTCAAGGTCTGGATGATACATGACTACTAAGGGTGTTCTGTCTGTAGCTGTCTTTTCTTTATATTGAAGTAGTTGTTGTCTTGGTACTTGCATTGCACGTTGTATTATTCTGTCAATTTCTCTGGAAAAGTGTCCTGCTCCATAAAGGTGTTTTTTCAACATAGCCAAATGTGTATCTCTGTCATCCTCATTTGAACAAATACGGTGACATCGGAGTGCTTGACTGTACATGACATGAAGGTGATTTAAACAAGAAACCACGACAGGGTGTGGGTTATACTGGGAATTATCCATGCCTGGTGTGATTTTGTCATGAGGCCGCAGGTTCGGTGACCAAATCTGCACCAGAAATGGGTAAATCCCAGCATAACCCACACCCTGGAGTGGTTTATCATGATTACACAATGCCACCCTTCACTTTCTATAAGATAAAACAAAAATAATTTTTTTGCAATTTTCAGTACTTTTTGTTGAATTTATTGTTGTGCCACAAATAATAGCGCCCATTTGCTAGCTAGAATAATCCTCCACATAAAAGAGAAAACTGTGTGAGGTTTTTTTTTTTATTACCCCCCCCCCCCCCAAATCCTCCACAAGTCAGTCAGTGAGCACAGTGGCTGCAAAAGCACAAGACAGATCCTGCAAACTTCAGTTCATTTATTTTGTTTAGTTGTTTTTTTTTTTTATCACCTCCCCGTCCCCCTCAATTCTGTCAGTGCACTGGCCTCCAGAGCGCAACACAGATCCTAGAACATACAAATTTGCCAGCACATACAGGCGTCGAGGTCTATTAAGTCTGCTCGATTGTGCAGCTAGCAACCTTTATCTTGCAGCTGCCCCCTTCCCCTCCCCGCTCCCAATGCCCCTCCCTGCCCCTGTCCCATCCCCTTTTAAAACTGCCCACCGTCCTACATGATTGCACTTCCTCCGGCAGAGTGTTCCACATAGACACCACCCTTTCCATGTAAAAGTGTCTTCTCATTTCTCTCCTGAATCTTCCCCCCTCGAGTGCTTAAAAGTGCCAGTTTAACACTGACAGAACACTGGTCACCATAGCCCTGAAGTCCCGGGAGGCTCGTGCTCGCCTCCGATGATCTGTGTTTAGCTAGTCACATATTTTAAGTCTTTGAGGAATGCTGAACTGGGACAACTGTTTCTTTATTAAAATGAGAGCTAGAACTTACAGAAATCATGGCCATAAAGCTGAGCTGTGATACTGGCCATGCGCCCATGCATATCCTGAGATATACAGTACATAGGCGCATGCCCAGTATCACGCCTCGGCTTTTCAGCCATGATTTCTGAGATCCTAGCCCTCATTTAATAAACAGTTTCCTCAGTTCGCATGCCTCAAAGAACAAAATGAACTGGCTGAAAAAGATGGTGGGAGGAAAACAAGCCTCTCAGGGCTTCAGCACTGTGGCTGCGAGTCCTGCTGTAGCAAGGGATCAGTATTAATTGTTTTGATTTTTGAAGGGGGGGTTGCTTGATCCCTTGGAAGATGCGGCTGACTGGCACCTTTTTGGTAGGCAATATCAGGATTTACCATGGCTGGAAGGAGCTAGTCAGCCAATCAGAGCCAGTGATTCATTGTATAATTTTCAGTTTCCTGTGAAATAATTACAGATGGCAGTGGTAAGGCTCACATCTCTTGACAATCCCCAAAGATTTGACGCAAAGGACATTTTATTTTATTTATTTATTTATTCACAATTCGGATTTACAACCTTTGAGTCAAAGACTCATTCACAAAGACGCCTCGTCACAGGGAGGGTAGACAACATATTGGTGGAGTAAGACAGTGGAGAACATACAGGTGAGATACAAAAGAGTATACAAAGCAAGGCATTTCAGTGAACAATATAGGTTAGATACAGAAAAGCATACAAAAACTAAGCAATTTCAGCGACACAGTGGAGCACGCAGGTTACAGTGCATAGTGTACAGGCTACAAGAAGCTACTCTAAGTAAACTAGTACATACGTAATACTATACGAGACTAGGAGTAGTAGGTGGTGGTTGCCTGGGGGGGGGGTCTATGTTTGCAGATTGGGTCAGAAACGGCACTCTCAGTAAAGCCCTATAATGGGCATTTACAGCTCAGAGTATCAGTGAGGTGTTTGCGTAGGGCGATTTTGAAGGGTCCGATTTTGGAGATGTTAGTAATGTGCATTGGGAGGGAGCTATACCAGGATGGTGCTCTGTAGTGGAAAGACTTTTGGGCGAGCGAGGTCCTGGCTCTTGGCACCTGGAAGGTGACTTTTGTTGTGTTTCGGGTGATGACTGAATGGGAGGCCCGTTTAAGGGATGTGGCGACTCCTGGGAGGGAGAGCCCAAGTAGAGTCTTTTT
Organism: Neoceratodus forsteri; assembly: GCA_016271365.2. Classification (NCBI taxonomy): domain Eukaryota; kingdom Metazoa; phylum Chordata; order Ceratodontiformes; family Ceratodontidae; genus Neoceratodus; species Neoceratodus forsteri. The sequence goes on along the minus strand of CM028133.1, from coordinate 344,929,952 downwards.
GCTAGTATACATGTGTGGTATTGCAGGCATTCTTCAAAAGTGAGTAGGTTCGAGGTGCAGTAGAGCTGGCATGTGTGGGTTCTGCTAGGGGTGCCAGTCAGGAGCCTGCAGGCTTTGTTGATAGAGGTCTGGACTTTGGTGAGGGCAGCGGAGTCAGCAGCTGCATAGGTAAGGAGTCCATAATCAACCAAAGACAGGATGGAGGAGGTGATAGCCAGCCGTAGGGCAAACTCAGGGAGGCAGTCTTTGTGGCGGTAGAGGAGTCCAATCCGGGCATTCATGGCAGAGGACAGAGAGTTAAGATGGGCATGGAAGGAGAAAGCTGAGTTGAAGGTGATGCCCAGGTATTTGTGTGTTGATACCTGTTCAAGGGGATGTAGGGTGCTGGGGATGATGTGAAGAGGAGCATTTCTGGAGTTATTTTGGCGGTGTGCAAAAATCATAGATTTTGCCTCCTTGAGGTTCAGAACCAGACGATGGTCGAGGAGCCACTTTTCTGCTTGGCTGAAGGCGAGTTGCAAGGAGCTCTGGAGTGTGAGTGGGTCAGGGTGTGAGGCGACGAGGACTGCGTCGTCGGCGTATAGAAGCATTTTGCCTGAGCAGGAGCTGGGAAGGGTGTTTAGAAAGAGACTGAACAATGTAGGGCCCAGGATAGAGCCTTGAGGGACCCCAGAGCGTACAGGCAGGGCAGTTGATAGAGTATCATTTATTTTGACCCGTTGGGATCTGTCACGGAGGTAGCTGGAGAACCAGGCCAGAGGGCCAGTAGTGACACCAAGCTGTCGGAGGGAGTCAAGCAATAGTGGGTGACACATAGCGTCAAACGCCTTGGATAGGTCAATGAACACTGCCCCGGCAATCTCCCCAGCATCAAGTGCAGAGTGTATTTGGTGACAGAACTCCAATAGGGCTGTAGTGGTGCTGTGACCAGGGCAGAAGCCATGCTGCTCTGGGCATAGTATGTTGTGCTTGGATAGATAATCCACGAGTTGGGTGGATACTACTTTCTTCAGGGCTTTGGGGGGGGAGGATGGAGATGGGACTGTAGTTGTTTATTAATGTGCGGTCTCCATTTTTATGGATAGGGGTAATTTCAGCCAATTTCCATGCGTTCGGGAATTGGCCGAGGCATAGGGATCGGTTAAGAAGGTCAGTAAGGGGGGCTAAAATGACATCAAGTGTTAGGCGGAGAATCCTGGAATCAAGGGGGTCACAACTAGGGTTTCGGGAGGTGAGGGCTTTTATGAAGAGTGGCTTGGCATCTCGGGGAGATATGGTCAGGCAGAGAAATGGGGGTCGAGCAATAGCAGGGAGGTTGGATGCATGGATAGGATCGAAAAAGTGGGCAGGAAGGACTGCACTTAGGTCAGAAAATGTTGCGTTTAGGCAGTCAGCAACACGTGGTAGGTCAGTATTATTTGCGCCGTTAATAACCATCTGAGAAGGGGGGGGGGAGCGGGTTTTCCCATTAAGCCCCTTAATGTTATCCCAGAAAGCTCGGGCAGAGCCCCAGGATGAGGCCAAGGCGGTTTGATAATATCTGGCCTTGGCTTGCCTTATGGCCCAGGTGCATTGGTTGTGAGCGGCATTATATGCTTGCCTGTCGGCTGTCCTGCTGGACTCAACAGCAATATGCCACAGGTTATCCCGCTGCTTCAGTTGCTGGATCAGTGAGGGGGATATCCAGGCAGTGTTGGGTCTCTTGGAGTGGGTGCTGATGACAGGGGCAAAGATGTTACAGGCCTTGCAGAAGGCTCTGGTGAGGAAGGCTAGAGCAGTATCTATATCCGTTGTGAGGGAGATCAGAGACCATTCGAGCTGGGCTAGGTACTGCTTTCATTTATTAAGGCCCCCAGGGCAAAAGCGGTGACAGGGGATGGCTTTGTACGCGGGATTGAGCGTGGGGGAGGACCAGAAACAGAGAATTGGTGAGTGTTCACTAAGGGAGTTGGCTAGGACGTTAATAGACTTGAATTTGTGGGGGCGGTTGGAGAGTACTATATCAAGGAGGGAGCTGGACCCACTTGATTGATTAAATCTGGTGGGACGAGTGACTAACTGAGATAGGTCAAGGGCTGTGAAGTTTTCCTTAATGTGTGTTTGTAGTGGAGCCAAGCCAGTTGATGTTGAGGTCACCTAGGACGAGCTGTTCAGCTTTGTGCGGCAGGGTAGAGAGATAGTCAGTGAGAGAGTGAATAGCTAGACTTTGTGCCCGTGGGGGTATGTAAGTGGTTGTAAGGTAAAGAGGGCCACGGCCTGGGTCAGGGGTGATTTTTAGGGTGATGACTTAGGTACCATGGTCGAGCTTGGGGTAGATAGTGCGTGGCCCAAGAGGGAGTCACACAGGTAGACTGCGCATCCGCACCATGCTTACCCACACAATCTTCTCTAAAAGGGGTGAAGCCGGGAAGGGAGACAGCAGAGTCGGGAGTTGATTGGGAGAGCCAGGTCTCCACTATGACAAGAATGTCGGGCGAGTGTTGGGAGACCCAACACTGCAGTGCAGCAGTCTTCCTTGGGAGACTGCAGATATTCATAGAGGTAATGTGGAGGCCATGCCCAGTAGGGGGCGACGGGGGGGTAAAGGGTCCAGGTCCAGGGTTAGGGTGAACATTCCCAGACAGCAGGAGGAGTAAGGTGAAGAGGACTACAGCGGTTGTGGTAGAGGTGCTTGGGCAGATGCAAGGATCTAGGGGGGGCAGTGCAGGGGATGGGTAGGGAGTTGAGGGCAGGTATGGCTAGGACAGAGAGGGCCCACCTTCTACTGTGTACAGGGGGCAGGGGGTGGACATCGGTGGTGGGTGTGGTGGGGCGATGGGGTGGTCCAGCGTGCGATGTGCCTTAGTGGTGAGCGGAAAACAGATGGGAAGGCTAGGAGCAGTGGGGGGATTTGCACGAGGAGGCTGAGATTCTGGCAGATGTGTGCCTACAGCAGAGCTGGAGAGATTCATTGCAGGGATAGTGGGGGGGACAGCACCGTGATGAGTAAAGCGAGTATACAGAACACTACAAGGGACATACTGGTGTATGGGATAAAGGAAGAGAGATAAGTGTTGGCAGGCAGAATCCCTCTAGTGGTCAATGAATATAATCTGCAGATGGAGAAGTGGTCTGATTGGTTAAAACACCACCGCGTCCTTATTGGTTAACTCAGTCTATAAAGTTGATTGTCACCCAAGGGTGGTGGTGGGGGCGGTGGGGAGCCGTCAGGTGCAAGCCGGCGGGGCAGCACACAGGTTTGAACTGCGCCACCATTCTGGAGCTGCAGCTGTGTCTGCGGTTTTGAACCTGCAGGAGTTCGGCTTCTCGGGGGCATCTACACCAGGCCCTCGCGACCGTCGGTCCATCTGACTGGGACTCAGGATTTGGATGGCTGCAGGAGTTCGGCATCTTGGGGAGGTGTCTGCACCAGGTCCCCACGACCGTCGGTCCGTCTGACCGGGACGGCTGCAGGAGTTCAGCTTCTCGGGGGGGGGGGTGTCTGCACCAGGCCCTCACGACCGTCAGTCTGTCTGATCGGGACTCAGGATTTGGATGGCTGTTAAGGCTATAAACAGATGGCTGCTCCTAAGGTTAAGTTCTTTTCTATTTTTTTTCTGCTCACAGTAAATGCAGCAATTACACTTCTACAGTTTCTTTATTTTATTTATTTATTTATTTAGCTTTTGTTGACCGGGTAAGTGCACTAGACAAATCCTGCCTATTTTCAGGCACGACCCGGGGGAAGGGGATACAGATGAATGCCAACTGACCTTGAACCAGATTAAGCTGCTGGTGGTATTTTTAGTGAATGAGGGAAATTTGGCCAGGACACGGGAAATTCCCCTACTCTTTTTCGATAAATGCCATGGGATCTTTAACATCCACCTGAACTACCACCAATCCAGGCAGATGGGACCTCGGTTTAACGTCTCATCCGAAAGACGGCACCTCAGAAATGCAGCACCCCTCTCATGCTGCATTACAGTGTCAGTACTGGGATATTAACCCAAGTGCCAGATGTGGGAAGTGAACCCACAGCCCTCTGATCTCCCGGCCTCAGAGGCGAGTGTGCTACCTACTGAGCCACTGACACTAACTGACTGACACTGACTTCTTTTAGGCTGACCTTGTATTTTGCCCTGAACATTGTATTTTTTTAGTACTACAGATGCCTGCACAAAACGCATGATCTTTTCCTCTTAGACTTCATATGTCTCTGCCAATTTACCTTCCTTGAAATCATATCCCTCTACTTGTGACAATAAAACAATGAATAATTTTTTGTGGCAACAGGTTGTGATGTAATAAGTAGGGCTGTACTTTTGTCATGGAACATTTTGGAGAAAATCATGGAGTTTTCATGGTTAAAATGACAGTAATCACGGAAAAAGTAAAAAATTATGAAAAGTCGTGGATCTACTGTGTCAAACAATTAACCTATGTTTTTGATATACAATATTTTTATCCAAATATGTTAGAAAACATACTTGTTAGGCTGGTTCAGAAGCAGGAGATACATTGAGCTGCCATCTAGAAGACTGGGTTCCTTGCACAGGGCTGACTAGGAACTACGCATATTGCAGTGGTAAGGCCAAAAGTTATTGCTGTCACGAGCAAACACAATAGGGCAATTGAAAATATCAAAAATCATGGAGCTTTTATAAAAACTGATGTAACCCCCCTACAAATGGGGGTTCCCGAAAAATCTTCCTTGAGTTTGCCTAAATGCTCACTGCCAATCTGGTGTTCTGCGTTTTAGCAGTTTAAATGTATTGCCAGAGAATGCCTGCATAGCCTTTGTGTGCTGTCTCTTTAGGAGCTGCCTGGTTTGCAGTCATAATTAATCTGAGAGGGAGCTCTGTCAGAAGATGTACTTGTTTGCTGATCATTTGTTAGAGTAGTAATAATATTGCAGTTTGTTCTAACCTGCCTTCTTTGTAGCATGGACATTTATGTTTGTTTCCATCATCTTGGTCCTGGACTGCAGAATGAGCCAATCAGTACATTTGGGACTCTAAAATGGAGCCTGCCTACAGGGGCTTAGTGGGGTCAAAACTTGTAGGAATTGTAGTTTTAGGCTTTTGGTGCCTAAAATAACCTGGAGGGAGAGCCCTTATTGTGACTGACAGACAGATCAGACAACCAAACCTTTTGGATCTTGGGGAATGTTCCACACTGCTTGCAGTTTCAGTTAGATCTGAGTTGGGAAGTGAAGAAGTAACAGCTTGAGATAGTTCGAGCAGCAATCCATAATGGATTCATGTGGGAGACCTGTGGAAAGGCCTGAGTTTGGCCTGCATGCCTGCCTGCTGTTCCTGAGAGGGAACTTGTGCTTTTTACGGACTGAATACAAATTTGGAGAGCGAATTAAGCCACTGAATTGTGACAAGGCTTTAACCTGAAGAAGACCGAAGATTTGCAGAATGCAATCAGCCTGTCAGGACTTCCAGCTACCTCTGAACTCCTGGATTGTGCAGACTCTCTGTAATTACAACCAGAGAGCCATTTGCCTGGTACATTGGAATTTCCTTACATGTGAATGTGCTGTGTGCTTATAGTGGATCATGATTTGGTTCTCCACTGTGTGTCTGAACTGTGTTTTGCTTGCTGGAGGCTGTATCCAGCTCCACGGACTGAATCCATATCCATTTCCATTTGCCTGGGCCCTGCTACACTGGCTCAGCCAGAATACCTGCTACACAGAGAAAGTCATCGACAAGAGACCGGCCTGGGGATCAGCAACATGCTCAACGCCTTGAACAGGAATGACTCCTCGGTGATTCATTTGGGCCCTGCTTCTCCGGGCACTCCAGCTCAACAGCCTGCAGTCTCGATTTCATCCTGCCTGTGTCCAGTACTGGGTATTGTGAGTAAACATCAGGGTAGCTCCCTGCAACAACAGCTAAATCTATAAGTGTTGACATCTGTCTTCTTGCCTTTTCGTTCATGAACTGAGCTCTCCAGCTCCGGATTACAAATAGTGTGGGTTGTGCATATTGCTTTCTTCCATCACAGGGCCCCAACCAACTGCAACGTTCCTGGCTGGCCCACTGTTTTCCCACCTGGGTACCCAGAGTGTGTGACTGTGTAGGTACTCTGAACTGCATGCATAACTGTCTGATTAATATAGCTTTTAAGCAAATCAACCTGATTACGCCCCTCCCTTGTTCAAGTGCCCTGAATAAATCAGATTTAACTTTGTTTGCATTTAACCCGACTATGGTTCCATTTTGTGCCAAAAGTATTGTACTGTTGCTATTTGCTGTGCTTATCCTTGTTTTAGAAGGGGTCCCCAGGGTCAAGCTAGAGGAACCAGCCCTGGTGGTAAGTGCAAACAGTGTGGGTACTGGTATGGTGTACAAGGGGTACTGCAAAAGTGATTATCGTATAATTTTCAGGCCACTAGAAGGGAAAGAGGGAGGTTACAGTGTCCCAGAGGGCTGTGCCCAAGTTAGTTTGATCACTACCAACCCTGACCTCCGGGTGGAGGCACCCGTTTCAGAACTCAGGCCCCTTAACCTGCTACTAGCCGCGAAGGCAGGGGTAATAGTCCTTGGGATAGCGCCACCAAGGAGTTACATATTATTTACAGTTTTACCAAAGTTGCCAACACGAGCTCGGAAGAATTCTGCTACAGAAGGGTTCTAGCATAATCATACAGTACATCTAAAATACATTCATTCCATAATCTGTAGCATCTAATTCTTATATAAATCACAGAAACACAGAATTTGCCAGCAGATAAGGACCACTTGGCCCACCTAGTCTGCCCATTCTTTCCTGCCTGTAGTATCACCGCATATCCTACCTGATCACTGGCCCATTCACCCATCCCCACTTCCCTTTCCCTAAGATTCTCCTATGCCTGTCCCGTGCATTCTTGAACTGCACCACCGTTTTCACTCCACCACCTCTGCTGGAAGACTGTTCAAGGAATCCACCACTCTTTCTGTGAAGAAGTACTTCCTCACATCTTTCCTGAACCCTTCCACCCCTCCAGCTTCTTATCATGCCCCCTTGTCCTGAAGCACCTTTTTTTCTAAAAAAGTACTTTGTCTACCCACGTGATATATTTAAAGGTCTCTATCACATCCCTCCACCGCCTTCTCTTCCAGGGTATACATATTTAGGTCCTTAAGTCTCTCCTCATTGGGCTTCTGATGCAAACCCTGCAACATTTTAGTTACCCTCCTCTGGACTCCCACCACTCTATGTCCTTCTGGAGATGTGGTCTCCAGAAATGGACACAGAACTCTATGTGTGGTCTTGCTAGTGATCTATACAGAGGCAATACCACCTCCCTATCTGCTGAAGATACCCTTTCCTATGCACCCCAGTATCCCACCCCCATCCCAACTGCCTTGTTGCACTGTCTGGTTGCCTTTAGGTCATCCAATATGATCACACCAAGGTCTCGTACCTGTTTGGTGGTCATCGGTATCACTCCTCTGATTCTGTACTCTGCCCCTGGGTTTCTGTGCCTCAGGAGGATTACTCTGCACTTTTTCACACTAAAACCCAGCTGCCATATCCTTGACCACTCCTAGAGTTCTTCCAGGTTTCTGCTCATGTTTTCCACACACGCCCTCCCAGAGTGTCTACCCAATTGCAGCTTTTGGTGTCAAAGAGGCATACCTTCCTTTCCAATGCCTCTGCAATGTCACTTATTAAGACATTAAAGAGGATAGTCCCAGCACTTATCCCTAAGGCACTCCGCTGGTCACCCTCCATTCCTCTGACTGAACTCCATTTACATTCACCCTCTGTCACCTATCCCCTAACTAATTTATTACTCAGTTTACCACCTTTGGACCAACCCCTAAGCTACCCAGCTTGCTTACTAGCCTCCTGTGTGGAACGATGTTAAAAGCCTTGCAGAAATCTAGGTAGACCATGTCCACTGCTCTACTCTGATCTATTTCCTTGGTCACCCAGTCAAAGAAATATATCAGATTCATTTGGCATGACCTTCCCCTCATGAATCCATGCTGCCTCAGCTCTTGTAACCCACTGCATTCAAGATATTCCACAATCCTTTCCTTAGGCAGTGACTCCATTACCTTTCCCACCACCGAAGTCAGACTGACTGGCCTATAATTGCCTGCCTCTCCCTTGCTATCACTTTTGTGAAGTGTGACTACATCGGTCCTCCTCCAGTCCTCCAGAATCACTTCTGTTTCCATAAGCTGTTAAAGAGGACTGCCAGAGTTGCAGCCAGTACCTCCCTGAGGTCCATCAATAGCACTGGATGCACCACATCTGGCCCTACTGCTTTGTCCACTTTCAGATTAGCAAGTCCCTTCAGGATACTCTCCTCTGAAAACAGACTAGCGTCCACCGCCCCTCCTCCAATACTCCTGTTACTTTTTTGTGCCCTCTCCCCTTCTCTTTCCTCAGTGAACACTGAACAAAAGCATTAGTTAAGGATGTTTCCCTTTTCCTGGTCCCGGTCTGCACAGTCTCCCCCCCCACCCATTTCCCGTTTTAATCTTATGATACCACTCCTGGTCACCCTCCTTTAACTTATGTACCTGAAAAATGTCCTGTCCCCCCCCCTTCATCACCAGCTGGGCTATTCTCTCTTCCGTATGAGCCTTTGTGCTCCCTACTGCTCTCCCTGCTTCCCTCTTTTGGACTTGAAACATCTCCCTATCCTCCATCATCTGCATCTCCTTATACAGTCTGAATGCTACCCTTTCAGCCTTAACCTTTTCTGCCACCTCTTTCAAAAACGTTCTTTTTCCTCTCGCTTTTGCTCACTTGCTTGGCACAGAGATTTATTGACTCCCCCATGGCCCTTTTCAGCTTCGTACACTGTTCCTCCACACAAACCAGGTCATCTAACCTACCGGTTCATTCCTGAAGCATTTGCCCATCTTTTTTAAACTCTGCCCTCCTTAAGTCCAGCACCCTCACCTTTGTGTGGTTGAGTCCCAATGCTGTCCTTATACCGAACCACACAGTACGGTGATCACTGTTCCCAGGTGATCTCCTACCTTGACGTCTGCAACACTGTCCTTGTTAGTGAGTACCAGATCAAGTATTTCCCCATCATTAGTGGGTTCACTAATTGCCTGAGAAGTACCACCTGCAGGGAGTCCAGGATGTCCCTGCTTCTAGCTGAAGCACAGCTGGGAGATTACAATCTACATCCAGCAGACTGAAGTCCCCCACCAGCAACACCTACCCTTTTTCTGCCATCTTGCCAATTGCTTCCACCAGTACTTTATCTAGCTCCTCCTTCTGTGCTGGAGGTCTGTAGATCACACCAGTGTAAACTGAAGGCTCTATTCCCCATCTCTAGAAGGACCCACAGTACCTCTACTTCCTCCATATTCCCTGTATCTCCATTACTTTTATGCCTTACCTCACATAAAACACCACACCCTCTCCATTCCTTCCCACCCTCCCCCTCCTGACCAGAGTATAGCCTAGTATGGACATGTCCCAGTTATGGTTTTCAGTGCACCATGACTTTGTAATGGGCAGAATATCCAGGTCAGCCTCTGCCACCATGGTCTCCACAGCCGGAATTTTATTTCCTAGACATCTAGCATACACAAACACATCCTTTCAGGTTCTGTTAACACTCAGCTTGTAATATCATTTCTTTCCTTGTTGCCCTCTCTCTTTCCCCTCTCTTTAATGCTTCTGTTCCCATTCACCTTCATTTCTACCATCCTGTTTTCTTTATTAATTTCCACCATGGGGATTCCATTCCCCTCAGGTTCTCCCTACTTCTTCTGCAGCTTGTGAAGGGAGGGTTACTGCCTTCATAATTTCTCCCACAACCACCCTCAGCTAGTTTAAACGTTCATCAAAGTAACGTCTAAACTGCCCACTGAGGACTGCATTTCCCCTGCTGGATGGATGCAGGCCATCACCCATGTAAAGGCCCTAATCTCTCCAGGTGGATCCCCAGTCCCCAAAGCAGCCAAATCTCTCCTTTCTGCATCATTCTTTCAACTATGAGTTGAAGATCTTGGTGTGGAAATCCCTCTCCTCCCCCCCCATGTTGTAGACAGGTAGCACCTCAACGAAAGCCACTGAGTGCGCTATCTGTCCAAGACCCCTCCCCAGTTCCTTAAACTCCCCTTGCACTAGTCTAGCCCCATCCCTAGCCTGGTCATTAGTCCTCAGGTGGATAAGGATATCCAGCTCTGTCTTCCATCCTGCTGTGCTAGTGATCCTCTGGATCCACTTCCGATCCCTCTTGGCCATGGTATGCATAGGCACCTAACCTCCCCCCCCCCTTCCCATTCCAAAATCTATCTCCTTCACAAAAGAGTCCCCCACCAGAAGTTGCTTCATCCTCTGGATTCTCGTCCTACCTTCTTGGGGTCTCCATTGTAGAGAGCCCCAACATCCTTCCTGGACACTACCATGAGTGCCTCCTCCTGGCGGTCATGCCTCACCAGAGCAGTGCAGGAATTCCGTAGTGGTACTGATTGAGGAATATGCTTCTGACCCACCACCCACACCCCTCCAGAGCACACCACAGTCTAGTCATTCCTCCTCCATGGCATCCTTTGGGGCAACAGTGTAAGACTTGGTGGCCCCTGGGTGGGAAAGGAGGTCCCCCGAATCCAAGCCAACTCTGCGTAAAGTCTAGCAACCTCCTCCCTTAACCCAGAGAGGTGCATGCAGATGGGGCAGCGGCACAGTTTCCAGAAGGTCACTCTGAACATTGCTACCCCACAGCCACTGCACTGCACCACTCCTAGCAAACCGAGCTTCTATGCTCTCGGTGCTTCCTGGAAATACTTACATACCCTTACCCTTGATACAGTGTTCATAGCTTCCTTTTTATGTGTGTGTTGCTACTAGTGTTCCCCTGTAACAGGTTTACCTCCCCTTATACTGTAACCTTACATAGGGTGTTGCTCTTATTCACAGTTTAGGCATACTTTTTATCTTCCTCTCTTCCCAGCAGTGAATGCAACAACAGGAGTGAACAGGTACCTTACCTTAGTCGACCGGCAGAGTCTCCCACTTCTCTGCTTCCTTCTGCTGATGCCTGCCAAAGCCTAAGATGCCAATCTTACACCTGTTCTACTCCTTTGCTGTTCCACTCACACCCCGGGACAAGAATGTGCTGGACATTTTAGGAAGGAGTCCTTTTCTAGTACTTTTGTAAGAAAGATAGGGAAGTCTATATGCAGACAACTGCTTCACTTAATGACATCATTTTTAGCCAATCAGAACTGTTTGTTTATTTATTATCAAGATTAATTCACCTTGGGCCTGCCTGGTACTTGTACTGGTCTGCTTCTCTGTCTCTTCTAAGGACAGCACCCCTATTCAGCTTTTTTAGTACACTAGTCCTGTTGGGCTGAACTTCCTATCCTAGACTTCCTGCAGTGTGGTCCTGAGGGGTGCAGGCACTGAAGTGGAGCCCCTCCCCCAAACAACCCAGCTTCTGTCTAACTTCGTACACTCGGTGCCTTGGAGGGTCAAGTGATTGGCCTGCACTAACATACTAATATACTAACATACTAAAATGCCAGCAGAATAGGCCTAACGGTCTTTCGTATCTGCTCGTTTGGTCAGCCTCCACCCTGGAAGCTGGCCATGCTGCCCCCCTCGCCCTCTCTGGCTTCTCCTGTCCCAGTCCTGGATATTCTCACTGCACAGGACTTTGCTTCCAGAACCCATCCTCTGTACCTGTCCCACCCCCTCTGGAACCCCTTCACTGTCTCTGCCTCCACCAGCCCCCTGGGCAGCGCATTTCATGGCTCCACCACCCTCTCAGTGAAGTAGCACCTCCCCCTTTCTCCCTTGACTCTCTCCTCCTCCAGCTTCCACCCATGCCCTCTAGTTCCCCCCTCCTTCCTTTGGAGCACCTTGACTGCTCCTCCCCTATCCCCTTCATGTACCTGAAGACCTCTATCATGTCCCCCGCGGTCCCTTCTCTCTTCCAATGTGTATATTTAGCTCTTCGAGCCTCTCCCTATAGGTCCTGTCCCCCAAGCCCCCAATCATTTTGGTTGCCCTCCTCTGGACCCTCTGCAGGAGTTTGATGTCCCTCTTTAAGTGTGGCCTCCAAAACTGCATGCAGTACTTGAGGTGCGGCCTCACCAAGCAGTTATTCAGAGGGAGTATCACTTCCCTCCTTCTGGAGGTGATCCCTCTAGCGATGCATCCCAGCATCCTGTTGGCCTTGGCCGCTGCCCTCCTACAAGTCTCAGAGTTGTTCATCTTGACATCCACCACCACCACCCCCAGGACTCTCTCAGCCATTGAAACTGTAGCAACCCCCTTCCCCGGGTGTACACTTGGCCCGGGTTTCTGACTTCCAGTTGCAGTGTCTTGCATTTCCCTGCACTGAACCACAGCTTCCACTTTCTAGACCACCTTTCCAGAGCCTCCAGGTCCCCCTGTAGAGACATCCTCCCCTCCTCCCCATCCACCACCACCCCCAGTTTTGAGTCATCTGCAAAGAGACTCATCTCACTCCTGATACCCCTCCTTATGCAGAGATGTAGGCGATGAACAGGAGGGGCCCAAGGACTGTTCCCTAAGGGACCCCACTAATGACGCTCTTTGGGGATGAGACTATCCCGCCAACCACAACCCTCTGGGTCTGGGTCCTGGAGCCAATTTCCTATCCACCTGATCATCTGATTCCCCACCCCATTGCTCCCAGCTTATCCAACAGGCCCCCACGAAGAACAGAGTCAAACGCCTTGCTAAAGTCAAGAAAGACGATGTCCACCGATCTACCCAGGTCCAAGGCACTTGTCACTCAGTTAAAGAACTCCAGAAGTTTTGTCTGACATGATTTCCCCAGGACGAATCCATGCTGCCTATCATCCAGGCATCCTGACTTTTTTAGGTCCCCCCCAGCTTCTCCTTGACAATGCCCTCCATCACCTTGCCCACCACCGAGGTCAGGCTGACGGCCTGTAGTTCCCTGCCACCTCTCTTGATCCCCCCCTTGTGGATAGGCACTATATGCACCACCATCCAGTCCTGGGACACCCACCCTGTCCTCAGAGAGATGATGAAAAGCTCCGCCATGGGTTTTACCAGGACATTCACCAGTTCCTTCAGCACTCTAGGATGTAATTTATCATGCTCTGGTGCTTTCTCTGTCTTAAGTGACCTGAGGGCTTCCTTCACTCTCTCTGCCATGATTTCCACCTCTGCTACCTCGTTCTCCTGCTTTGCCTTCCCCCTTCTGCCAGTGATGGCCCCCCCACTCCCCAGACCCGATCGGTAAGGGTCCCCCCCCTCAGTTTCACCATCTCCTCCCATGTATGATGCAGTCCCCACCACTTTCCTTAGTGAAAACTGAGGCAAAGTACTCATTTAGTACCTCAGCCTGCTCCCCTGGGTCTTGTGCCCATCCCTCCCTTGTTTTAATCCTGCTAATCTGCCCCTTCACCCTTTGTTTTCCCCAATGTATCTAAAGAACCCCTTGTTCCCTCTCCTAATTTCCCTGGCCAGCTTCTGCTCCTTCCTTGCCTTAGCCGCCCTCATCACCCTAGTGGCCCTTCTGGCCAGCAGCTCGTATTCCCCCTCAATCCCTTTCACTCCTTGAGCACCTGAAATGCCGATAAGCCACTTTCTTTCCCCTCACCACCGCCTGAACCTCTCTGGTCCACCAGCAGGGTTTACAGGCCCTACTGCATTTTCATCTTACTCTTATACAGGTGCTGGTAGCATCCTGCACCCCCCTCCTGATGATTTCCAATCTACTATCAGTGTCCATGTCTGGCCCAATCCCATCCAAATGCTTCTTAAGGATCCTTCCCATTTCCTTGAAATCGGCCCCCCTAAAGTCAGTTACCTCCGTCTTTGTGCAGCCTTCTACCCCTCCTAGGTCCAGGCAGAACCAGACCGTGGCATGGTCGCTCCCCGCCAACGGGTCCCTTACCTCCAGGCCCCCAATCTAGTCACCGTCTGCCAGGACCACATCCAGTATCTGTGCTTCCCTGGTCGGTTCCCCCACTTGCTGAGTTAGGAATGCGTCCTGAAAGACATCAAACAACCTCTGTTCCCTGGCCACCAAGGATGTCATAGTCTCCCAGTCCATTCCTGGCATGTTTAAGTCCCCCAACACCACCACCCTTCCCCTGCCCAAACTGCAGTGTCTCCCCACATCTGCCACCAGACTCTCCTCCAGCTCCTCCGCCAGCGTGGGTGGTTGATACACTGCTCCTATTTTACTCTCTTGCCCCTCCTTGTTATCAAGGTGACCCAATCGCCTCCACAGTTCCCTGCGCCTCTTCCACTCCTTCTATGCCAATGCAGTTTTTGAGCGATTATTGCTACCCCTCCTCCCTCCCCCGTCCTTCCTGAACATGGTGTAACCCTCCAGGTTCAGGTCCCAGTCGTGCCCTGCGGTGGCCCAGGTCTCAGTGACTGCTACCACATCCACCTCTCCCTCAGTTAGCATCACCTGGAGCTCAGGCATTTTACTGCCCAAGCTCCTGGCATTTAGCAGGACTACCTTCCACCCTTTCCATATACTTCCATTTCCCCTGCTCATGTTCTCATGGGGACTCCGTCTTCCCCTGGTCAGCACCTTACCAGTCAGCCTTTTCCCGCATTCCTCCAGCTCCCCAGAAGTGGAGAGCAGATTCCCTCCTTTATCAGACCCCCTCGGCAGCCTTTTCTCCCATCCCTCCCCCTTCACAAGTTTAACCCCACCTTTCTGCTGAATCCCTCTATTTTCAACAAAGATTTCCCTCCCTTCCAAAGTGAGATGGAGCCTATCTCTGCATATAGCCCCTTATCCTCCCAGGTCTCCCCCAATCCCCCATCTCATTACCCTCTGACTCTATACACTTCCTGAGCCACTGGTTTTATCTCCTAATCTTCCTCTTGTGTTCCCCACAGCTCTTGGCACTGGCAGGATTTCCATGAAGAAATCATGCATCCTATCACAGCGTCTAGAGACTGACAAGCTCCTGAACCTTGCCTGTATCTCTGGCCGCTATTTCCCTCAATGTCACTGGTACCCAGGTGGAGCGGTATGTCCGGGGAACCTTCACAATCCTTTGCCAGCTGATATACCTCATGCTTGGCCCTGTGCACCGTTGGTCAGGGAAGCATTTTGTTCTAACGGGCAGGCTTCCCTCTCCCTATCCCATTGATACTGATCATGGAATCGCAACAGAACACTCTGGCCGCACCTTTTCCTCCATTTCCCCCCTTCCATGTCCCTCATCCTTTCTACCGGTCCCTCCCCTCAGCCAGCTCCTTGCTCGTCCCCTATATGGGTGCCACCTGCCGTCCCCTCCTTGTTCACATGTACCCCCTCCCCTCCGATCCTATACCTTTCCTCCTCCCAGTATCCTTCTGTGCCCGCTACCCCCGTCACTGCTGTGACTGGTCCTCCCCATCTGCTATACTTGCCTGGCTCATCCTCCCTTCCTTCCTGTCTCTGTTCAGCCCCTCCGTGCCTGTCATGCTCCCCTGGCCTAAACTCTCAGCTCCCTTTACTGTATCCTCCTTGTACTTCTGGTCCCTCTCCTTGCCTCTCCTCCCAACTGGTCCTCCTCCTTGCTTTCTCCCTCTATTCCCCTCTACTCCTGCTCTGATCCCCGCTCCCCCATTTCCCATGTTCCAAGTTCCCCCGTTCTTCCTGCTATCCTGCTCCTGCCTCCTGCCCCACTCCTTTCCATCTCTAACTGCCCTGTCATGGCTACATCACCCCTCAAGCAGAAGAAGAGAACTGAAGCAGTTACTGAGCTTAAGGTCCGATCCACCTCCCCCCATTGCTTCCCTCTGTCCTGCCCCAGCCATCTGCCTACTTCCCTGAGAATGTCCTCCCTTTGGCTTCTCTCTGTGAGGGTCCCCAGATACCTGCCTGCATCCTTGGTAATGTACTCCTTTTGGATCCCCTCTGTCAGGGTCCCTATGCGACCCCAGAGTACTCTCCTGCACTCCTTTCCCTATGCCCCTGCTCCTAGAGCTTTGTGCAACCCCGTGAGAGTGCCCCTGCCATATTCCCCAACCATACCTCCCCCCTCTCTCCAGCTGTCGCCTAATCCCCTCAACCTCCTCCCTAAGCTGTGCCAGCTGGTAGCACACTAGGCAACCACCGAACTTCCAAACCCAGTCCAGTATCACGGCCACCTCACACCCTGTGCACCACACCACCCTCCCAAAGATGCCGGCCCTAATGATGTGTGGTCCCATCCCTAACCAAGTAGGTTTCCTTGGGTGAACCACCAGGTTCCCCACTAGTCCAAGATACACCCCTACCTACTAATCAGGTCACCCACTAATCCTAGATACAGTCCCACAGTAAACAGGTACCCTCCAAGCATTTCATGCTGTGACTCTCTGAACTGTACTGTTCTCCTCCAGTGCCCTTTTAGGGCTTAGTTCGCAGACTGTGCTAAGTTACTACACCAGGAGACTTCCTCACCCACAAAAGTGACTGCTACCAGCATCCTAGTTACGTCCTATCTGGGTATAGGCTTATTTATGACTTTGTGCTTCAATAATTTGTGTAGTGCATATCTTATTCAGCTGCTTTCACCATTATACTACGTGGGTGCAGCCCCACTGCTAGTTTTGTATCCTAGTTTTTGTGTCTGCCTGATTAGTTTTAAGTCACTCTATCTGGGTCAGCCGTGACAGCAGCATCCAGCTCAATTTTCAGACGGCATAGTTTACTCAGCTTGCTCAAACTACTGTTTGCCTTCATCTTTTTTGTTTTTTAAATAGGGTATTCTAATTTTATTCTATCTGAGTACACCTTGTCTCCCTACCTCACTTTCTACTATAGTGATCTGGATTATTTATTAGCTCACCATTGTGTGTACTGTACATGTGCCTTATTTACTGCTATCTCTAGGATAATTGTACTGGTTACACCCCTCCAGGGTTCTGCCTCATTTTAATCTAAAGTTTGCACTGGACAGTTCTATTACCCATATGTTTTATCTGCTCACTAGTCTAAAGTTACCTTGGTATTGCTATATTGGTAGTGTCTGAACAAGTTGCTCATTTCAAATTAGTAGTTGGGTGGAAAATTGGTTGGTGGGCAGAAGCCAGAGAGTGGTGGTAAATGGGGTACACTCCAGGGTGGGGGGTGACGAGTGGGGTGCCCCAAGGGTCAGTACTGGGACCCCTCCTTTTTAATATCTACATCAGTGACATAGTGGAAGGGCTGGAGGGAACGGTGTGCCTATTTGCAGATGATATGAAGATGTGCAATAGGGTGGACACCCCAGAGGGGGTGGAGGCCATGAAGCAGGACCTGAAAAATTTGGAGGGGTGGTCGGAAAACTTGGCAACTGAATTTAATGTAAAGAAATATGCGGTGATGCACTTGGGGCGCAAAAACCCATGAGCAACTTACACTCGGGGGAGGGGGATAAAAAAAAAAACGAGCAGGAGTGGGATCTGGGGATTATAATATCAAGCAAAATTAAGGTAGGTATCCAATGTAGCAAAGCTGTGGGGAGGCAAATGGAATGTTGGCATGCATTGGGGGGGGGGGGCATAACTACCAGAAGAAGAGAGGTTCTGATGCCTCTTTACAAAGTCATGGTGAGGCTGCATCTGGAGTACGAGGTCCAGTTCTGAAGACCACACCTACAAAAGGACATAGATGGGATAGAGTGAGTTCAGAGAATGGCAACCAAGATGGTGCAAGGTATGCAGGGGAAGCCACAAGAGCAGAGGTGTAGGGAAATGGATCTGTACCCACTGGAGACTAGAGGGTGGGGGGAACATGATTGAAGCTTTTAAGACAGCATGGAGGCAGTCCAGAAGAGGGCAACTAAAATGGTGCAGGGTCTGCACCAGAAGCCATACAAAGAGAGACTAAACAAGCTTATTTTCTATGGGGGGACATGATAGAAACATTAAGTACCTCAAGGGAATCAATAAAGCCCAAGAGGGTAGCATCTTTCAGAAAAAGAGATGTGTAAGAACAAGGGGGTACAATTTGAAGATAGAGGGAGGATGACTCGGGCAACATGAGGAAGTATTTTTTCACAGAGAGGGTGGTGGACGCATGGAACGGCCTTCCTGAGGAGGTTGTGGGGTCAAAAACAGTGGAGGAATTTAAGAATGCATGGGACAGACTTAAGGCAATTTTAGTGGGAGGTAGGAGGAAGTAGGCTGTTGGTAAAACTAGGATCGGCAGCTTATCCGATAGGTAGGGAAATGGGCGAACTGGGTGGGCCAAGTGGTCCTTATCTGCCATCAAAGTCTATGTTTTTATGTTTAAGAACGTAAAGGGGATCAATAAGGCTAGAGAGGGGAGCCTGTTTAAAGGAAGGAGGTGGCTAAAACTAGAGGGCACAGCCTAAGATTGGACGGAGGAAGATTTAGAGGCAATGTGAGGAGGATTCTTCATGGAGAGGGTGGTGGAGGCCTGGAAAAAACTACCAGAGGAAGAGGTGGGGGCTGAAATGGTGGAGGGATTCAAGAGAGCATGGGACAGACATATGGGGTTGCTAAATTGGGGGAGTAAGGGGAGGGTCTGTGGAAATGGAGATGAGTAAGGGGCCGGAAGGGGCAGACTTGTTGGGCCATATGGGTCCTTTTCTACTGACAATCAATCAATCAAAATCTTTATTTATCCAGGCGGACATCGTTGAGCAAGCTCATTTACAAGATGGACCTGGTTAAGTCCGGGTCAAGTAGTACAGTCCATACAGAGGTATTTACAGTAGAGATAAATAATACAAATATGTTTGTCTGTTGAATTTTGTTGACCTGATAAGCCCACTGGGCCTAGAAGTCCCTCTTTCAGGGGGTGACCGGGGGAGAAGGGGGACACAGACAGTAGGCAACTGAAATTGAACCAGATTAAGCTGTTGGTGGTATTTTTAGTGAGTGAGGAAAATTTGGCCGGGACACCGGGGAAATTCCCCTACTCTGTAGACGGGTGGCGCGGTGTCCATGGAGACTGTCAGATGGAGGAAGACAGCAATGGAGGATGTACAGCGCAGCGAGAGCCTGAGCAGCTCAGTGGGGATGCACCTTTTAGGTGGCCAGCTTTTCGTATCGACCCCCCTGCCTTTGGAGGCAGTGCACGATGGAGTGGCCATCAGTATTAGGGGAGCATCGGTTTCCCCCACTACGCCTGCAGTAGAAAATTGTGGATTGGGTACGATACCTGCAGTGGAAAATGACATGGATCTTCTGGTTCAGCAGAAATGGGAACTATTGTTGCAGGTTGAAACGGATTTCTGCATAGCACAACTATGTGCTGAGGAGGAACGGAAATGGAAGCAGCCCATACAGGGGTCTCCATCGCCGACTTCGGTGTCCTCAACAAAGGTTTTGTCACAGCTCCCATATTACCGGTTCTCCCGGTTTCACATTCTCCAGCTGTGTAGTAGGACCCAGCAGATCAGTCACTACAGGACCAACAATGGTCTCCAGAGTGAACCCTAGCATGTGCTGGCTGGATTCTGAATGGGGCGGGTCAGTGGGTTTCGGATCTCAGAATTCCGCTTCCAGGTTGCGATACTTCTGGGAATTTGTCTGTGGGGGATGTACCTCTCCCGGTTATTAACGCTACTGTTACTGGAGCTGTATCCACTATACTTCCTACAGAGACAACAGCGGGTTTCTGCCCCGGAATTACCTTCTACTACTCCCCCTGGTTCTGATACTACAGCCTTCTCTCCTATTGAGAACTTAACAACGCAGGAGGTTCCTGTGGCCCTACAGGCCCAAGACCTAGATCCGAATAATGACATTGGGGTTAACCCCGAGGCAAATATGAACTCAGACTCCTTGCCCCCTAACTTAACTGCTCTTACCTATGCCAGTCTTTTTCACAAACCTGTATCTTTGGCTGAACGTCGTAACGCAGTAAGATTGCGGTTTTTGGGACCAGTAGACACTATGCCTGATTGGTTTTATGTGTGAAAAGTTTTATTGAAGCAAATGCTTAGGTTTTCTCCCACTGTGGTATATGCTTTGATATACACCCAAGGGGAGTCCACTTATGACACTAGTTCTCATTCTCTGGATATTTTACACCATTTCTGGATGAAATATGCTCTACTGAAAACTAGACCTGCTTGGACTCACTTTCAAGCTATTCCCCCTACTAAACAATCTTTCAAGGTTATTACAGTACTTTCTCGGAATGAGGGGGTGAATGTGGTCGATATTACCTATTGGCTGGAAAAACGGTGTTCTACTCAAGGTAACCCTGAACCAATTTTAGATTCAGAGGGCTTCTGGAATGGGGGTTGGAGATATAAAGTTACCTTGTCACAATCTGATGATGGGCTTCAACATCTTCCCAGTTGTTTCTATTTGGGTAGAGACAAGGGTTTCATTTTTTATCCTGGACAACCACGTCATTTTTATAAGCGTGTTTCTGGCAGACATTTGAGCAGGAGTTGTGATACTTTGAAGCGTGCGCAGTGTGGGGAGTTGGGTAACGTTATGTCAGATTGTCACCATCCTGCTAAGTGTAGCTTGTGTGAAGAAAGTTATCCATTTGCAGACTGTCCTTGGGCAGCTCATAATACTAATGGGGATTTCGCAATTCAAGACTATTATTTAAACACGGCTACTAAGGCTGCTTTGAGACATTACGGCCCTCCCTCCTCCCATTTGTAGTGGAATACCTTTTGAGGACATTTCTGCACCTCCTTTGGTAGTCCACACAGTTCCACCACATACTTCAGGACCTACGAAAGTCCCTACTTCTGTGGAGGTTCCTGCTACGGATGTGTCCGCAGTCCCTGGTTTATCCACCGATACTGATACTATGCCCCTTCCCCTCCCGCCTGACAGAGCTTTCACAATAGTGAATAACCGACGGCGGAGTTTACAAAATAAGCCTGTGGCCTCAACTACAGAGCCTTTCCAGCTTCCCTTACACAACCCCTTTTCAACATTACAAGGGGAGGATTCTGATGCTGACACCGAGTCTGACTCAGCTTCGGTCCATTCCTCCCAAGCGGATGGGGGCTCAGACACTGAACGCTCTGCGGAGGATTTGGTTACCGTTCCAAAGAATAGATCCAGAATGGGTTCCCGGAAATGGGTTAGTAAAAAATCATGATTTCATTTGTGCCGCCTTTTGGTGTTGCTGTTTTTTTTTTTGTATTAGATTCTGGCTTTTCATTTCAATATGAGCGACTTGTTTGAAATTAAAATGGCATCTCTAAACACTAATAGTATACAATCGGAAAGGAAACAGCTTTTGATTTATGCCCTGTTCAAATTTGCTTTCTATGATGTAGTTTTTCTGCAAGACACCAGGCTGCACACTAGGCAAGACTTGGAAGTGGGGTCTGACCCAGTGGTCTATTGGGGATGACCTCTGTAGTGGGGTTGGCATTTGCTTAAATTACCCCTCTGTCAAAATTGTTCAAACAGTAGATGTTTTTCCGGGTTGGGCCCTTTTGATTGATGTCATTTTGCATGATTTACCTTGACAACTCATAAACGTTTATGCCCCACAAACTATGTCAGCTAGAATTGAACTTTTTCATGCTATACATCCATATCTTTTTACTGCTAGATATATTTTTTTGGGAGGTGATTTTAATTGTGGCCTGTATCTTAAGGATCGTGGACCAATGACAAAAAAAACTGTATTGTGATACGAACTGTTTGAATGCTTTGGTGTCCCAGGCTGGGTTGCTTGATACTTGTGCTCATTTTGGTAAACCTGACAAAACCTATGTTCACGGCACTTTGGCCTCCAGGATTGATTTTGGTTTTTTATCCCCTTCTTTGGGCATTAAATCTACTCAAACTACTCCGGTAGCCCCATCAGATCATGCCCTGATAGAAATTTTGGTCTCTAATTTTGATGGGATGCAGCATGGCCCCGGGTATTGGTGTATGAACTTAGCTCTTCTTTCTCTACCTTTGATGAAGGATGGCTTTGTTTCATTGATACAAGCACGTAAATCAGTTAAATTTCTGTATGACACCTCTCAGGCATGGTGGGAAGATACAAAATGTGAAATTAAGCGATATTTTCAACACACTGGCAGACTGAATGGAAAGTACAAAAATGATTTATACCAGATATACAGGACACAGTTCCAAGACCTGGCGTTTCAAGCCTCACAGGGTAATGCTCAGGTGCTTGTGAAACTGGCTGAAATTAGGGAACTCATGAATGGTTTACAATATGATCGACTCAAATCTTTAAATCTAGAATGTCAGTTTGGGACCCAGGGAAAGCAAGATTTTATTAATCCTTTTAATTTCTGTGTTCAACAGCAGCAGCAGCAGAAATGGATGTCCTCGGTGAGAGATCCATTAGGATCGATTTTTACTACGAAAGCAGATATTTTGCATATAGTTGATGATCATGTATGTTCACTTTTTCATGTTCAGGAATTGCCAAATGAAAGCTGTCTGACATGGTTGGACGGCTGTCATTTGCCTCAAGCTTCATCTTCTGACAAGAACGTGTTGCTGTTGCCTCTTACTTAGTCTGAATTATTGACTACATTGGCACAAGTAAGGAAAAGTTCTGCTCCTGGAAAAGATGGGATTCCCTATGAAGGTTATAATAATATATTACAGTTCTTGTTGCCAGAATTTCTGGAATTGTTTCAGGACATTTTATCATCGGGGGTGTTGCCTCTGACTATGGCAGATGGTTTGGTGGTTTTTATGTATAAAACTGGGAACAGGTCAGATTTACATAATTGGAGGCCTATTACACTTCTCAATACTGATTTTAAACTTCTTACGAAATTATTGAATAATAGACTCCTATTACGTGTGTCTTCTCTTATTCATCCCTCTCAAACTTGCACTATTCCTGGAAGAAAAATTACTGATAGTTTACTTTCATTACGAGAAATTCTACAACGGAGGAATTCTGGGGAACTAGCAGGTTTTATTTTAAGTTTAGTTCAGGCTAAAGCCCTTGACAGGGTTTGTCATGCTTACCTTTGGGAGTGTATGAAACGGTATGGGATTCCTCTCAGGTTTCTCTCCTGGATACAAACCTGTTATGCCTCTGCTCAGGTCCAAGCTTATTGTAATGGATGGCTGGAAAAACAATATAGAGTGAAAAGAGGGGTACGGCAGGGATGTCCTCTCAGTCCTTTGCTGTATTTGTTCACATTGGATCCATTACTCCGAAGTATTAATAGTAACAAAGATATTCAAGGGGTTTCTTTTTCTAGCACTACAGAGGAAATTAAGAGTATAGCTTATGCGGATGATATTTGTTTTATTGTGGGGGATTTGGCCTTGGCTACTTTAGTGGGTACTACCCTTTCTGATTTCACCACTGCCACTGGGGCTCTAATGAATTTTTCAAAAAGTAAATGTCTCCCATTTGGCTCTATACACATTCTGGAACCCTCACTACTTGGGATTCCAATAGTCTCAGATACTTGTATTATTTTGGGGTTGATTTTTGGTAAGGGAGATTTAGCTTGGATAAACTGGACTTCTAAACTTGAGGTAGCACAGGGGAAGGTTGCATTTTGGAATAAGTTGAGATTTTCAAAATTAAAATTAGTATTTTTGATTAAATCCTTTTTGCTTCCTATTTTTACTTTATCTTAGTGTGATTTTTTGTTTGCCCTCCCAATTGGAAACTAAATTATATGGTTGTTTTTTTCTCTTGTATCTGGGGTAGTAGATTGAATCCCATAAAATGGTGCTTATTGTTTAGGGATAAACAGCATGGGGGTTTAAATATGATTAACCCTATCGTGTTGCATTGGTCCTTCGAATACAACTAGCTGGTCCTGGACATTTATTTAGCTTTAGGGGACTCGAACAAGTCACCTTAGGACTTAAAGGAGGTGATTTGGATAATGAATTGATGTGCAGAGAAACTTTTTGGCAATACAGATTACAATCTAGTCATTTTCCAGGCTTGAATGATGTCTTTCAACTAACCCCTTTTTTGAAAAAGCGTAAATAGATTTTTTGTTTGCAGATTTCTTGTTTACATTTACTATTGTTAATGTGAATGCAATGTGTTAGTAAAATATTGAATTGAGATAAATGCTTTCATGCAGCTAGATGTATACTTAGCACTCATTTTTTGGAGCTATAGCGTTGTAGTATTTTTGCACTAAATTTTCTGTTTCTATTTATGTGTATGCACTATATTGGATTTAGGAGGCAGTATAGCGCAGTGGTCTAAGGCTCTGAGCTGCAAATCTGGTGACATCCAGCAGACCAGACCTGGGTTTGAATCCCACAGCTTCCACCTGCATACTGTGTGACCCTGAGCAAGTCACTTAAACTCCTTGTGCTCCCAGGTCGTTCCTGTAAAAAAGCTTTCAGCTTAGTGTGCTATACCTGGTTAAACAACTAAAAAAAAAAAATAAAAGGTAAATGCCTCCATGCAGCTTGATGCACACTTAGCATCAATAGCTTGTAAATATAGCACACTAGTATGGTACTTTTTTATTCAATTTTGCATGCATTTTTGGCATATGTTTATGTATATAATTTTTGTGATCATTTTACTATTTATTAGAGATAGATGATAATTACTGTAACAGTATTAGGATTGTGAACGTTATTCCTGTTCCTATGAGCATTGGTGAATGCAGTTTTAATTACGATCAATTAGGTGCCTATTGATAGGTTGATTGTATGTTTGGGGGGTTCATGTGTACTATTTAAGTAATGACTAGATGAGCTACTGACGTCTTGATAAAGCATCTGATTATGACGTGAAACGTTGACTTTTTTGGGGGGTTGCTGCCACTTATTTGTACTTGTTTTACAAAGTTATTGTTGTCACTGCGTTTTTTTATCATTAAAAGCAGTTTTAGTGTGTGCTGTCGTTATGGACTGATTTCTTCACTGACATCTGTAGAGTTTTCAGATGCTGACTTGAGCCACAGTGTTTATCCTTTACCTTTGGAGAGTTACAGTCTGGTTGTTTTTAGTTTGTTTTAAATTTTACATTTGGCATGTGAGATGCTGGTTAACAATACAACAATTAAGTTATACTGAAGAACATTTTTTCATATGATTGATACTGCAGTCCAGAAACACAGAGCTTTAGAGTTAAGATCTGTGACACCTCGCCTTTTTCACTCCTGGTGGCGCAGTGTTGACTGGCTACAAGTGTTCTTGGACGTTCCAGGTTTATGTCTGATTATTACTTAATCCATTATGTTTAGGTTTTTTACCAAGGTATGAAATTCATGCTTGATTTGATTTCTTTTATGATTTGTATATTTGTGTGTAAGTTCACACTGTATTATTCTTTGTTTTGTAGTTATTATTGAAATTTCCCTGCTCTTTGGGTTGCGGAAGGGGAAGGGGGTGAGTACTGGTGTATAGGGAAGAGCAGAATATGGGTAATAGGTACAGTATGACCTGCCTGCTGCTTCTTTTCTGTTAGTTACTTTTTCTTGAATGCATTTTTCATGTATTTCCTTTTGATGTATTTTCAGGTTTTTTCTCTCCTGTATATTCTTTCATGTGAAGTTATCATGTATTATGGTTTCACCTTATTTTTCTGTTCTTTTGTATATTATTATTATATAAAAATTCCCCTATTCTTTTTGATAAGTGCCATGGGATCTTTAACATCCACCTGAGCTACCACCAATCCAGGCAGATGGGACCGCGGTATAACGTCCCATCCAAAAGACGGCACCTCAGAAGTGCAGCACCCCTCTCATGCTGTATTACAGTGTCAGTACTAGGATATTAACCCAAGTGCCAGATGTGGGAACTGAACCCACAGCCCTCTGATCTCCCAGCCTCAGAGGCGAGTGTGCTACCTACTGAGCCACTGACACTGACATACATACAATTACTGCATGTAAGTACTCAGTGTTACAACAGTCATAACAGTACAGAGTGCTGCAGCTCGTGGGAGGAGCTGGCGCATACACAGAGTTTCAGAAGGGAGTGTAATCACACAGTTTTCCTAAATTTAACAGTCTGAGCAGCTAGATAAGGGAACTAGCAGTAAGGCAAATAAGTGATTACAGCTTTTTTAGACATATTTCAGCGAAGAAAACAGATTTTTGTTTGGTTTAGAAGGAACACAGATGCAAGCTGAAGGAACCAATCGGAGGCCAGAGCCAAAGAGCACTCATGTTCCGATTGGGTGGTGGCTTTTGCTGTGCCTTGCTAGTGGAGGGTCTGGGCTTGGGGTCAGAGGCGGTGTCTGAGGCAGCACTGACTGCCCAGTGCCCGAGTTTCCCATGCCTGTGGGGCGGGGAGCCCGTGGAGAACTTGTCCTTGGCAGGGAAGAAAAGAGGCGGTCGGGGTAAATGTTGGCCATGGACAAGGGACGCCTGTACAAGCAGAAGGGCCAAAACAGCAAAACAAACCAGATGTGTATTCCTTTAGCACCTAGAGCCTGGCGGCAGCACAGCGATTCGGAAAGGGGTGTAATCACACAGATTCCCTGCATATAACACTCTAACAGTGAAATAAACATCTTAACAATCAATTGAATAAGTAATTACAGCTTCTTTTTTTTTTTAACAGATTTCAGCAGAAAAATCAGACTGTATTTAGGTTTAGAAGGAAACACAGGAGCAGACACAGGGACCAATCGGAAGCCAGAGCCAAAAAAGCACTCGCATTCCGATTTGTTAGCGGCTTTTGCCGTACTTTGCTAGAGGAGAGTCCGGACTTGGGGTCTCAAGCAGCGGCTATGGAAGCGCTGACCTCCCGGGATCCGCGAATCCTACGCTTATGGGGCAGGGAGCCCCTGTGGAGCTTGACTTCAGCTGGGGAGCAAGTTCAAGGACAGGGGATGTAGTAATGAGAATAGAGTAAAGATTCTGAGAATGTGATGATGCAGTAGGGCAAATTTATTGAGAAAGAGCCACAGATTAGGTAATGTGTAAAGACAGTAGGGTGTCTGAAGTCTAGCGGTCACAACAGCCATAAGGAGTTAAAGACCATTCAGGTTTCTATATGAATAAAAACATTTAGGGTCATAAGTGGTTCACAGAACTAGAATCGCCAGTGATTACAAGCGCTTTTAAATACAGCAAAGCTCTGGGGCAGTAGCCTAAGTTTCGGATAAAGATCAGGGGCTAGGGAAGCAATTGCATGGCTCACACACATATCAAGCATATAAGGACTTAAATTTATTCAAACTGCAGAGGCAGCTCAATTTCAGTAATTTTTGCACTTTGTTCCACAAGGACGGTAACATGCAGCAAATTGCCACTCTGCCATAGTGGGAGGAAGCCTTGGGGATACATAATGTGATGTAGGATGTGCTTCTTAAAGTGTACATTCCTGGCTCATTTAGCGGGAGACAGTCTATTGTATATTACGGAAGCCTTTTCATGATGACTAAGTCCAAAGGACTGCATTTCTGTTACGCCTAAACATAAGAGAAGACCATCCTATGGCTTTGTACAAAGAACAATGATGGGTGGAGATGGGGAGACCGGTAATAAACCTAATGGCCCTGTGATAAAGCATATCCAACTTTGCGAGTGAAGCTTTTGGAATTTCTATGATTTTGTGATTTCAGATTTCCAATCTAGCTGCTAACTGTGCTCCCTGTCCTGCTCCTCTCCCTTCTCCTATTCCCCTTTCTACCCTCAACCCCTTCCCCTCCCATTCCCTCTCCCCCTCCATCCACCTGCCTAACTTCCTTTCTCTCCCCTCTCCTTCCCTCCCCTAGAGTTCCTCTTCCATTCCCTTCCCCGTTCCTCCCCCCTCCCTCACTTCCCTGGGTAAGGGGACGCAAGTCCTTCTCCATTCTCTGCATCTCTCCTTACCTTGCTTTTAATCCCTGCTGGTGATGTGGGACTCAACCCTGGTCCTGCACACCCTCCCCTCCCTCTCCTCTGCTGCTAGGGGTCTTAGTATCTTCCACCTCAGTGCTAGCAGCCTCCTGCCTAAACTGGATCTTCTCAATGTATGGATTTCTCAAGCCAGAGCTACTCTGTATCACAGAATCCTGGCTCTTGTCCAGAATTTCTGATTCTAGCTTGGCCATCCCTGTCCATCACCTGTTCAGGCAGGACAGGAGTAAACAGGGGGTTGGCATGCCCTTTATATCTGCCATAGTCTGTCCTGCACAATCACTCTCAGGGAGGCTGTACCCTCTTCCCCATGAGTTTCTTCTCATCAAACTTTAATTTCCCTCCTAATTACCCATTTTTATTGGTATTTTCTATGCCTCTCTGAGTTTCCCCCTCCTCTCTAGTGGACTGACTCTCTACCATCACCTCACACTCCCCTGCTGGTGAGCTCATCATCTTAGGGGACTTTAACATAAATTGGCTTTCTCCGGCTTCCAGGCCTATCTCCCACAGGACTGAGTCCCTTAACCTCTCATATCTCATCACTGAACCCACCAATCTAAATCCTTATTCAGCAAGCCATACCCTCCTGGGCTGGGTTCTTGCCTCACATCCCCACCACATTGTTGCAGCAGGTATATTTCCGGATGCCTTCAGCAACCACTGCATTACATTTTGTGTCAGGAAAGTCCGACTCCCTCCCTCCCTTCTCCCCCAAGTACATCTGGTCTTGGTCACTGAACAAAGAAGCTCTACTGGCCGACCTGGCTGCAACTGACTGGTCCCCCATGCTCTCCACCCCAGACACTGATGTGGCTCTCTCACTTTTCCACTCAAATTTTACCTTGATTTAGGACAAGCATGCCCCCATCAAGAAATCCAGGGTTAAATCCTCTCACCACCACTGGATCTCCAATGATCTCATACATATATGCAAGTCCTGTGATCACATCTGGGCCAGGTACAAATTACCCCACTACCTGTCGGACCTCCAGTCTTACAGGGTGCTTAGGAAAGCTTGCACAAAGGACATTTGTACTGCCATCTCCCTATATTTTAAGGTCAACCTCCAGAATAATTGTAACTCCCCAGCCAAATTCTGGAATGTGATTCACTCCCTTTTTTAACCCCCAGCCCAGTCCTCCCCCCAGTCATCATGGTTAGTGATGCATCAGTATCTGACCCTCCCTCTGCTGCTGCTCACTTCAGTGAGTTTTCAGCACCTGTGCTCTCCCCCCACTTCCTGGCTCTCCCCATACCTCACTACCCCCCTTTTGATTTTCCACCTGTCACTCCCCAGGAAACCCTGTTTGCCCTTTCATCACTCACCCCATCCAAATCTAGTCCAGATGGTTGAGACCCCACACTTCTCCATCCTGTCATCTACAGCTATTGCCTCCCCCCATCCTAAACCTATCCTTTACCCTTTGGACTGTACCTCAGTCTTGGAAGATTGCCAGGGCTCTCCCCCTCCACAAAGGAGGTGATCCCTCCGTCCTTGGCAACTGCTGCCCATCTCTCTTCTCCCCTCTCTTGCAAAGCTGCAAGAGAAATTGGTCTACTCATGGCTTGCAAACTTCCTCCACCCCTCTAATTTCCTCACCCCTTTCAATCTGATTTTAGGAAGTACCACTCCACCATCTGCTCCTAGCTTTAGGTCACTGTCTCCGTCCTCTCTGGGATGGATATGGGGCACATCCAAGGGGCCATTTCCATCAATCTTGCCAAAGCGTTTGACTCCATGTTCCATTTATTCCTCTTGGACAAGTCGAGCTCTGCCAGCCTCTCAGCCCCACTGTCAACTGATTCCATTCCTATCTCTCATCTCCGGCCATCAACAGTTGGTAAAGGTAGGAGGAACCCTACCCCCACCTCTTCCTGTTGAGGCTGGGGTACCACAGGGCTCCATTCTGGGTCCAATCCTATTTTATATCTTTCTAAACACTCTCCCCTCTGCCTGTGCCAACTTACATATTCACACGTATGCAGATGACACACTTCTTTACACCTCCAATCCCTCGACTGCATCTGTGGAAGTCTCGCTACAACAAGACTTCTACAATGTTCTGCACTGGTTCCAGTCCATCCATCCAACTTCGGGTCAACACCAAAAAAAAAACAATGCCAATGACCTTTGGTACCAGCTGGAAGTTAGCCAGGCTCTCCTCCTCCCCTATTTGTAGCACATCTCCAAAATGACTGGAGGACAGTACAGTTACGTAAGAACTTAACAGCAGATCTTCAAGAGGAGCTCTTGCAGCAGGCTATTACCATTAGGACTATGCTGCAGGCACTAGGACCCACCAAAAAACTCTTAGCTAGCAGTACCCAGCAGGGGCTCCGTCCTGACGTCGGCCATGGTACAAAAGGGTGCGGTCCCCAGTTCCATCTCAGTTTACCCTCCGAAGACCCGTGAACAGGTTCTGACAGGCGGACCAGGTGGAGCTCACACAGAAAGATGCTTGAAAACACGCTAAAGGGGAGGGCGGAAAGTAACACCTGCTGCAAGAGCCCTCTTGAAGATCTACTGTTACGGTAAGTTCTTACTCAACTGTACTATCTTACTTTGAGTGGGAGCTCCTGTAGCAGCTATTACCATTAGGACTGAGTCCCAAGCAGTCCCATGAAAAGGAACAGAAAGCAATGCTGGGAGGTGGCTGAAAGATACCAGTGCTAAAAACAAGGTACGCTAAGAAAGAAGTCCCTGGAGGACCACTAGGCTGAACCCGGCCCTGTGCCTGGAAGCAATATCCAGACTGTAATGCCTAATGAAAGTGTGCATTGAACTCCAAGTAGCTGCTGCACAGATGTCTCCAATTGAGACATTCCTCAAAGAGGCAAAGGAGGTAGCCACTCCCATGGTAGAATGACCTCTGACAGTACCCGGAAGGGGTTAGTTATACTTATTGTAACAGTAAACTATACAATGTACTAACCACCTAGAAAGAGTCTGTTTTGACACTGATTTACCTAGATGTTGGGGTGCAAAGGCAACAAAAAGCTGCTCCGACCTGCGGTGGGGAACAGTGCACTTGAGATAATACCTCAGTACCCTGTGGACATCCAAAGTGTGCAGGAAAGTTTTCCCTCTGTTAGAATGCTCAGGGTAATAAACTGGAAGGTTAACATCTTGATTAAGAGTTCATTCTGAAACCACTTTTGGAAGAAACTTAGGATTTGTTCTTAGGGAAACCCTGTCCCTATGAAACACTAAATAAGGCTCCTTACACATCAAGGACTGAAGCTCGGAAACTCTTCGAGCAGAAGTGACAGCAACTATGAAAGATACCTTCCAGGAAAGGAAACATAACTTGCAATCTGTGCCAGGTTCAAAAGGGGGAAGAGTAAGCTTCTCCAGCACAAAAAGGAGCTCCCAGGGAGGCATTGAATCTCTGAT
Source organism: Neoceratodus forsteri (assembly GCA_016271365.2). Taxonomy (NCBI): domain Eukaryota; kingdom Metazoa; phylum Chordata; order Ceratodontiformes; family Ceratodontidae; genus Neoceratodus; species Neoceratodus forsteri. The sequence goes on along the minus strand of CM028133.1, from coordinate 344,898,893 downwards.
GGGAGGCTTCATGTGCAGAATGCCCCTCAAAAAAGTTCAGAACATGTCCAACTGGGCCAAAGTTTTTCCCTCCATCAGCATACGATAGGCTGAAACTGCAACAAATGCACTTTGATGGAGGAGTAGCTCCTGAGAGACCCCCATACCTGGCTTTGACTATGTCTGCAGGAGCCATGCGTGAAGGTGCAGGGACTTGAGATCTGGATGGACCAACGCGCCCTGATCTTGTGACAACAGGTGCGAGCACTGAGGCAGCTGAATCGGAGGTTCCATTGCTAGCTGCTGAAACAGTGGGAACAAATCTTCTGAAGCCACAGTGGGGTGACGAGAATCATGCGTGCCCCCTCAGCCTGGAGCTTCAAGAGAACCCTCTGTATAAGCGGGAAGGGAAAGAAGGTGTACAGAAACCTCCCTGTCCAACAGAGGAACAATGCATCTGGCCAGAAAACACCAGGCGCATGCTCTCACGAGCAGAAATTCAGCAGTTTGGCACTGCATGGAGATGCAAAGAGGTCCAGCTCTGGAAGACCCCATTTGTTGAAAAGCTGGTCTGCTACTGACTGGAGTAGTTCCCACTCGTGCACCTCGGACCGTGACCGGCTTAGTCTGTTGGCCAAGACATTTTGGATACCTGGAACATACACCACAGCTAGACTGATCTGATGTTCCAGGGCTCAGTACCAGACTCTCATTGCCTCCCTGCAAAGGGGGTATGAATGCATGCCCCCTTGCTTGTTGATACAGAACACGATAGCCATGTTGTCTGTCTGGATAAGAAGAGATCCTGGCGCTAGGACCTCCTGAAAAGCCTGTAGGGCACTGAGGACCTCTCGCATCTCTAAGACGTTGATATGGAGCCTGAGCTCGTCTGGAGACCAAATGCCCTGGGTCTGGCTGTCTCTTAGATGCGCCCCCCCAACCGAGCTTGGAGGCATCCATGGACAGGATCCAGCTCAGTGGCTCCTGCTGGAAAGGAACCCCCTTTTCTAGATTGGAGGGGTTCAGCCACCAGTAAGGGTCCTCCTGACTGGGTCCAAAATCTGGACCGATTAGTCTAGACCACTGGATCTTTGGTCCCACTGCAGCCTGAGCATCCACTGAGGGACCCTCATGCGGATGTGAGCCAAGGGAACTACAGAGATGGCCACCACCATATGCCTCAGAAGCCTGAGGAAAGTCCTGGTCTGGACTTGAGGGGTCACGGAAACCACTCTGGCCACTTCCCACAGATGATCCCCCTTGTCCTGCTGAAGGAAGGCTATGTCTTGGACCGTGTTCAGAACCACCCCTAAAAAAAGAGTCTCGTTGGCTGGGCTCTCGAAGATTCAGGGTGATCCCCAACTCTCAGAAGAGAGTACAGGTGTCTCCGAGCATGTGAATGAGAAGTGCTCTTGAAGGAGCTGCCAAAAGCCAATCATCCAGGTAAGGGAAAACGTAATGGACTTTGAGTCTGAGAGATGCAGCTACCACCACTAAGCACTTGGTGAAGACTCAAGGAGTGCAGGAGAGACCGAACGGTAGGACCCAAAACTGATAATGCCTCCCCTGGAAGTGGAACCTCAGAAACTTCCAGTGGGGAGGGAAGAACCCTATGTGCATGTAATCATCTTGCATGTCTAGGGAGCAGAGCCAGTCCCCCGGTGCAACAGAGGAATGAGACCTGGTAGAGTCACCATCCTGACCCTTTTGTATTCTATAAAATGATTTAAAGAACTGAGGTCCAGGATGGGCCAAAGGTCGTGCATTTTCTTTGGAACCAAGAAGAAGTGGGAATAAAACCCTCTTCTCTGTTGCCCCAGTGGAACAGGCTCTATTGCCCTTTTCTGCAAGAGGGCCTGGATCTCTCCTTCTATCAACTGGATGTGGGAAGGAGGATAATGGGAGTACCTTGGCAGATTCTCTAGAGGGATCTGCGTGAACTCCAATATATGTCCCCTCTTTATGATATCTAAGACCCAGAGGTCTGAGGTGATCTTGCTCCACCCTTCCAAATGGAGGGAGAAGTGGCCCCCCACTGCCTCCCCTTCTGACTCCGCCGGAGGAAGGGGGGGTCTAAAGGGAGTCACTGGGAAGATCTGGGAGTGGGCAGAGAGGTTTGGGAGGACTTTGGGCCTCTAGAGGGGGTGCCCACAGCAGGCTGGATTGTGGCTTTCATCTTGAAACCGCCTCTCTGCGCAAACTGGCCACGGATGTTCTGCCCTGAGGACTTCCGAAAGGAGCACTTCCGGAAGGGGTTTTGGTCCCCCTTGTAAAGTTTTCGGATGGACCAAGTTGACTTCCTGGACTCCTGGAGACAAGAAACGAGCTTCTCAGTCTTCTACCCAAACAGGACGGAACCTTGGAAAGGGAGAGCCTTGATTCCGGACTGCAGATCCTGGGACAATCTGGAGACCCTTAACCAGGCATGGCATCTAAAGCAAATGCCAGAAGCCACAGCCCTAGACGCCATATCTGCAGTATCGTATGAGGCCCATAACACATGCATGCCTACGTCCGAACCCGATTTTAGTATTTCCAGCAATTCGGTCTTTTGTGCTGAATCTGGCAAAGCTTTGACTACTTCCTGGCCCTTTTCCCACAGTGTATTTTGGTACTGGACCATATGCGTGAGGAAGTTAGTGACCTTATGGAGCAGGTAGAGGCAGAATAAATCTTCTTGCCCACCTGGTCCAAGTACCTGGACTCTGCATCTGGAGGCTGTGAGCTAAGGTGCTTCGGCAGCTTAGATTTGTCATGAGCCGCTGTGATGACCACTGAATCCACCACAGCGTGTTCCACCAGGAAGAGCTCCTCCCTCAGTGCTCTATAAAGCCTGTCTGGATTTTTGGGAACCGCTGGGGTAGTGGCTAGATGCTTCCAGGTAAGCCGGGTCAGGTCCTGAAATGTATCCACTAAAGGAGGGACCACTAGAGGATTGGGCTCCTTTTGCCTCAGGTATCTGGCCAACCTCCAGCGTTCTGGACCCAAGTCCTCCATCTCCCATCCTCTGGAGGCTTGGATGTGCTTCATAACATCCATAAAAGTGGGATCGTCTGGAGGCGAACGGGGAGTCTCCTTATTGTTCGGGGACACCCTCTCCCCTGAAAGGGACTGGTCTGAACGGGAAGAAGAATAAGACCTGCACCTGTCAGAATGGGATGAAGTTGACCCCAACCTGGAGGGGCTTCTGTCCCCTGAGTGTTGGCTGCTAACTGACCGGTGCCGGCTGTTGGACCGATGTCGGCATGGGGACCGACAACAGTAAGAGGACTGACGTCAGCTATGGGTCCGATGACAGCTGGTTAAGCACCGGTGACAGCTGCCAGACCTACGGTGGCTATGAGTCCTGCTCCTGTGAGGCAGCCGATGTTGGCTTACCGACCAAGAACACTGGCGCCGACAACGGTCCTTTGACCTAGAGCGGGAACGGACAACTGGAGAGAGGACCCTGGAAGGCTTAGGCCGCTCATCGGGAGCAGGTTTGTTGTGTGGTGCTGAAGGACTGCCCTTTGTTGTCTGATCCTCTGTATTAGTGGGGACTGGGGTCAGGTTTAGGAGGGATAATGTCCTGCTTGACCTGGCTCCACCAGAACTGACACAGTTCTGTGAGCTCCTCCTTGTTGAACTGGGATGCCACTGCCCCAGCCGAGGCGTTGGGCATAACAGGCTGGTCCTGACGAATCGGTGAGGCTGGCAACTCAGGAAGATCCTGAAGTGAAGTGCCCACAGAGACATCCTCCAGGGTAGAGGCTCTCCACACCGGTGACTGTACCGTGTCTGGTGTCGCCTGGTCTGATAAACGACTGGCCCAGGTACCTGAGGCCAGTTTCTGGCCACTTGGCTTAACCGGCGCTGGGTCATGTTTCACTGGAGTCTTAGAAGGGCAGGAAGCTGAGGAAGATTTCACGGAGGGTTCCCGCTCCTTTGAAGGGGTCTTACGCGGAGCCCGAGTAGGGCCGAGACCGAAGCTTTCTTTGGCACGGCCAAGGCATGTGCCAAAGAGGGAGCCTTAGAAGTATTGCCCGAGGTAGAAGGGGGGCGCAGAAGCTGACCTTCATCTTAGTGGGAGGCACCGGCTGGGCAACTGGACCTCACTTACCTTCTACCGGTGACGGGGTCTTAGCGTGGCTGGAAGGCCTACCCCCATCCTGGGAGTGTCTTGAGTGGCAGGAATGATCGGAACCGCCAGAGCCCAATGAGGAAGCCTTGTTAAGGGGGGAGCAGGAGCGTGGATGGGACCTGCCCCAGCCCTTGTCATGGGACTTATAGTACTACTTGTCCTTGTACTTGGATTTCTCCCTTGGAAAGCTCTGCATCATGGTGACCTGCTTCCCTAGAAGGTAGGCTTTTAGTGCCTTCAGGTGTTGAATTCTTGTCCTGCTGATAAAGCCCCTGCAGATCCTGCAAGCCTGGGTGTCATGGTCCAGTGCAAGGCAGAACATGCAGGCCTCGTGGGAGTCCTCGGTGGGAATCTGGCGGCCACAGGAACACTTAGTTTTCTTTGGTCCCGATGAGGACACCAATGACGGTGAAGAAGACATAGAACGAAAACAACTGATCAAGGACTAATTTAGAGAAAAAAATGAAAAAACTTTGCTGAACTGCTAAACAACGAGCCAAGAGCAACCACTAAGAGTGGGTCTCCGGCGGGAAAAGAACTGAGGTGGAGCTGGGGACTGCCCCCTTTTGTACCACAGTCGACGTCCGGAGGCGGCCCCTGCTGGGTACTGCTAGCTAAGAGTTTTCTAGTGGGTCATAGTGCCTGTGACATAGTCCTAATGGTAACAGCCTGCTGCAAGAGCTCCCACTCAAAGTAAAATTCTCAGGGCCCCAGTGCTTTGGCTATACAATTCGGCCTTCATCATGCCCCCCTAATGAAGGCCGAATTGTATGGTCAAAGTGCTGGGGCTCTGAGAGTCCTCCAGTTGGTTTTGATATGTGCTACAAAGAAATTATTTTCTTCTTGCAAGAACTTGTTCCCGTTGTGATTTTTGAGTCCAGGAACCTTTGCTGTAACTGTCGTTTTGGGCTGACTGCCCTTGCCTAGCACCCCCCGTATTTCCAGGATGTGCTGGATCCACATTGCCTGCACTGATTTCTCTGCCCACAGTGATGGCATCCATTCCAAACTATGCCCCAAACTCAGTGCCCTGTACCAGAATAAGGACTGCCTTTCTCCCCAGGTTCGCTGGAAGCTGGTCACCAAAACGGTTCTTCTGGTTTTCGACTATGCGGATATGGTCTGTGGCACTGCCCCCTCCACTTCCCTTGCCAGCTTGGACACTTTCTGCAATGCTTTCTGTCACTGTGCTACCAATTCACCATGTCTTTATCAATCCTCCCTCAATCCCACTGTGCTTCCATCATCTCTAAATATTGGTTTGGGTCCTCCCCTTATACCTATCCTCACTCCTCTCCCCCATCCCCTACTACTCCCTATGCTCTAGGGGCCCTCGCACATTCTCCCTCCCCCACTCTCACACCTCAGCTGGAAATTCTGCATTCTCCTATCACTTCCCCTCCCTCTGGAACCAGCTACATTCCGCCATCTGTTTCTCCACCTCCCTTCCCTCCACCAGGAGCCAGCTAAAACCTCCCCCCTGCTCCTGCCAACCTACTACCTGTACCCTTTCCTAAGCCTCCCCTGCGATTCTGCCCTTCACTTAGCTTTCCCTCCCCCTAACTGCATGGTTTTGGCTATTTCATGTGTGGTTTAATCAGCCTGTTTCACTGCTCCAAAGGAGGTTAGTCTCCACTCATTCAGGCATTAAGCACTTTTTGATTGTGTCCAACAGCACAGGTGATTTATATGCTAATTTATTTGCCTCTATTATATGCAACAATCTTGCTTTGCTATTTGTTCTGCACTCTGCTATTGTACTTTACTGTCACTGTAACAGCATCATCTGTCTTACTGCAATCTTTGTAATTGTGTTCTTCCCTTCTCCCTCCCCTGGGTTACACCTAGAAATGAGCCACAGCTCAGTGCGCCTCTCCTAATAACCAATTTTTAAATAAATACATAAAATCAATTCATTTCTAAACATTCAAGACACTTTTAACAGAGTCGCCACTCTCTGGAACACTCACTTCACTCAGCCTCTTCTCTATTCCCTCTTAAACCGCTGCTTCTGGCCCACACAGCTAGTTACTGTTCTTGCCCCTAGCCCCATCCCCCTTGACTCTGGTTTATGGCTATTGCTGACTGGTGGCCCCCAGCGACTGTCGCATATATCTCCACCGTTCCTGCTAGCATACGCAATCTGCTCCTCATTGCATCTAAGCTGTACAGTGCACACTGCCATTATGTACAATTGTACCCTGTGAATAGTTTTGCTGAAATTACTATTTTGTTATAACAGAATCGTGTGTACAGTGTAGTATATTACAGTATACTACACACCGTCTCTTAAAGGGGCACTGTCAGCTTTGCCTCTCGTTTTGTGGTAAATCTCAATAAGTGGTTCTGTAGGCACATCATCATAAGGCATTCAGTGCGGAATGTCTGTGCATAAAGAAAAAAGTGTTCAGCTTACCAAATTTCATTAATTTTGATGGTTTATCATTACTGGCAGTCTGACTTTAAATCTTCTGCTACCAGAAGCCGAACAGTGCTGAGAATGCGCTCAAGAATGTGCATCTATGGAGAAGCGCTCCCACAACGTGCACATTTTAGTATTCACATGGCAAAAAACACTCCATCTATTAGAGTGTGTTATAAGAAATGTTCCTGGTAACTATAAGCACAAACTGAGGACTGGTTAAGCCGCAAAGTGCATCAGTGGCACATTCTCACGCATGTGTGAGACCTTATTCCTGGTTGCTACTGCACATGCGTGGGAGTTGGGCACCAGCTTGAATAAGTACTTTGTGACTTAACCAGTCCTCGGTTTGTGCTTATAATTACCAGGATCGTTTTCTTATAACACGCTCTAATGGATGTAGTGTTTTTTGCCATGTGGATATAAAATATGCACATTGTGGGAGCGCTCCCCTATAGACGTGCATTCTTGAGTGCATTCTCTGTGCCATCGACTTATGATAGTGGGAGATTTAAAGTCGAGACACCAGTTATATAAACTATCAAAGGTACAAAACTAGGTAAGCTGAACACTTTTTCTTTATGCACAGGCATACTGATCCCTCATGATTTATGTGCCTCAGTATACTATTGAGATTACCACAAAAAGAGGGGCAAAACTGACAGTGCCCCTTTAATGCAGAGTTGCACCTAGCAACCAGATGCAATGTCACTGGAGATGACAGTGATGACACCTGTAAACAAAAAGTGTAGGCAGAAAAATAAAGAAGTGACAGAAAACTCAGAATTGAGAGAGGAAGCTAAATGTGTGAAACACAAACTACATGATGTATGAGCTGATTGTACTGTTTTAGATTTGTCCTTGTAATGTCAGTGGCTCTTTAAATATGCTCACATTTAAGATTTTGCAATAACAGTACCAAATAACATTTAAAAATATCAGTTTGAGCCTGCCTGTGGGTGCAGCGGCAGAGCTACAGTACAGCTAGCGATGCCGGTGACAAGGTTCAGAACAAGGATGATCGGGCCTGGCCAGGGAAGAAGAGGATTAAGCATCATGGGGGGTTGCAACGTCCTTCACCACTCCCTCACCACAACACTGCCATGTGGGTGCTAGCTTACTAGACAAAATGGAATTGGTTTCTTTACAAGTGTTACTACTATTAGAATTTGAAAAAATATTGACACATTTTTGTGCACTCTGGTACAATGTGCATTTTACAAAATAATTATTCTTGAAAATATCGACACAAAATATCAATGTATATATTGTTGATGGCAAAAAAACAACATTATTACACCTGTGAGGGGTGAACCACAAAGTGTACAAAGAAAGGAAATCAAAATTGGGGGTTAGAAGTCTCTGGAACTTCAGTGAATTGGTGGTGTGGTATTCCTTGGGGTTTAGATGATCATGTCACACAGGGTTGGCATTACCCCAGTATCAGCACTATCTAGGCAAGCACTGACATGTCATTTACCGCACTAATTTGAGGGTTACCGCCAAGCCTGCATCGCAAGACTGTTGAAACCCAAAGGAACACCACACCACAGCATCAATATGCCAAGGTTCTAGAGGCCTCCAGACCTCATTATTGATTTCCTTACTTTGTACTTCAGTAAGGCATTCGACTCAGTGCCACATGGAAGGCTGGGAAGGAAGTTAGTAGGCACAGGGGGTGGTGGTGGGTGGGGAGCACTCACAAACAAGGGCAGTGACGGTGTTCCACAGGGCTCAGTGTTGGGACCAGTGTTGTTTGGGATATTCATTGCAGACATATCATGGGACATCAAGAGCAAAGATCAGTCTGTTTGCTGATGATACCAAGGTAGGCGCGGTGGTGGATGACCTAGGGGATGGCAGGGTTGCAGGATAATCTGGCAAAGCTCGAAACCTGGTCAGACACCTGGCAACTGGGCTTTAATGCCAGAAATTGCAAGGTGCTGCATTTTGGGATGAAGAACCCAAGGAGCAGTTACCAGCTAGGGGGAGTGCAACTAGCCCAGACAGAGAAGGAGAAGGATCTGGGTGTGCTCATTATAGGGTCAATGAACAACTCGGCACAATGTAGGAAGGCAGCTGCAAAGGCCAACAAAATGCTGGGTTGTATTGCAAGGGGTATATCCTTGAGGAGGAAGGAGGCGATTCTGCCACTGTATAGGTCATTAGTTAGACCACATCTGGGTCCTGCGTGCAGTACTGGCGTCCATGTCTGAAGGGACATTAAGTTACTGGAGGGGTGCATGCAGAGCGACAAGATGATCAAGGGGCTGGGGGACTTATCATACGAGAGGAGGTTGAAGGAGTTGAACATGTACTCACTGGAGGAGAGGAGAGACAGGGGTGACATGATTGAAACCTTTAAATACATGAAAGCAGACGGGTACAGAGGGGCTGTTCAAAGTAAGGTAGGGGAGGGCCCCCAGGGGCCATGATATGAGACTGGAGTGAGGAAGGTTCAGGAGGGAGATGAGGAGACACTTTTTTACAGAGAGGGTGGTGGCTGGGTGGAATGCGTGACCTGCTGAAGTGGTATGCAGTAGAACAGTGGACTGCTTCAAACGAGGATGGGACAGGACAAGGGGGAGGGTTAATGAAGGGGAAGGGTGGAAGGAAGGGGCAGCTGCAGAATAAGGGGTGCTAGCTGCACATTCGAGCAGACTTGATAGACCTCTAGGCCTTTATCTGCTGGCAAATTTCGTATGTTCGTAAGATTTGCATTTAAACCCTTAGGGATGATATAACATAATTTATTGCAATTAGGTCCCTTACTGTTTGGAAAAAAAATCTAAAAGCAGCTACATGGTGATGGTCACTGTGTGAGATGTGCAGTTTGCTTTTCGAGTGGCCCATTAATAGTTTTCTACATGTCTGTGACCGAGCAGAAGTCTTAATAGTTACACAGGGGGAAAGACGAGATAGAGATGAAGGCAATAATGCTGACTAGGCATAAGGTCCCAGAGCAGGACAGGGTATAACAGGGCAGACTGCATGGGTGAATAGTCTTTTTCTGCTGACATTTTCTGTTTCTATATAAGTTTAATCCCCCTTCCCTAACCCACCACCACGACCCCCAAAGTACACAAGAGCCCTGTGCAAAGAAAGTGAAAGGTATCAGTTTTTGTTTTGTAGGTCATTTTCAAAACATAAGAAAATAAGTTGTAGAAAGTTACATTTATGCTGGTGTTAGGGCTGAGGCAAAGCATAAAATGAGGGAAATGAAAAAGTAGGGTAACGATTCCCTGGAACCTTGGCTAACCTGTGGTGTGGTGTTACTCGTGGTTTGAATAATCATGCGGCACAGTGTTGGTAGTACCCTAATTGTGGCACTGTTTTGTCTTGTCAGATAATCTAAAACACTGACGTGACACAAGCACTGTGTCGCATGACTGTTCAGACCACGAGGAACACCACACTACAGATTCACCAAGATTCCAGGGACTTCTCCAAATGTTCCACTTCCCTATTTTATATACTATGCCTCAAACACTAATGCCCACATGAATGTAGTTTTATACAATACATCTATATCTGGAAATAGATATATATGACAGAAAGATAAATACAGATAATACAAGATAGAAATAAATACTTGCTGACAAATATATAAATATATTTTTCCACGAATGTGAATATGTGTAGTTATTTACTGTACTGCGGTATCATAGCAACGTATATTGTGGTTTTGCCTAAATTACAGAGTTGGCTGGGACTTTAAAAATAAAAACAGACAGTAATCACATTCACAAACTATGCAGCTCATATGATATGAGTCATCTGTAAAGGAAACTCCCTGTTTAAACAAAGAGTTTTAATTAAAATAAAGACGACACTAGGTTAAAAAAAATTCTGTTTACCTAAAGGAGCCTCCTTGGTATTCTTCAGGTAACAGTTTTCCATCTCTTGCTTTTTTTGCTAGTGTCTGCAGAAGAAAACACAAGCTTATTGCCTATATGGTAGAATATATACACTGACCAGCAATTAATTAAAGCTAATCCTGTTCAATGACAACTTGCATATATAGGCTGGCAGTGTATTTTCAGTTACAAAAACAAGAATGTATTAAATGTATTTTTTTTATCTGGAGTTTCCTCTGAAAAGCAAGTGAATGAGGAAAGGCAGAATTTTGTCTTTATACAACACTGACATTCGTCTGTATCAAGTTGGGTTAATACGGTCACAACCAATGACTAACAAAAAGTCTAACAAAGCATGGCAACCCAGATGAAGCATCCATTTTCACTGCAATGTTTTCTTCTATTCTGGGCACTTTCAGAGAGCATCCCTGTGCACCACAGCTCTATTTCTGCTTTGGGCAAGCCCATACTTATACCATAATGTAGTCATCCTCCAAAGAAACCAATTAAGAGAACACAGTTCCACTTCAGAGATGCCGCTTGAGTTGTGGTTCAAGGGGTAGTACACCCTCACATCTTGTAAATGTTATTTGTTTCCTTGTCAACAGACAACTCTTTTCGTGTAGCTGTTGGGGATATAACTATTTGCTGTAGCTTGTTCTCAGCGTTCACACCAGCCCTTGCAACCAGACTGGGGGTCTCCATTTTCTGTTTGTTGAACTCTCACTGTCCCAGACAGCTGCGTTAGCATATAAAAACATGATGCCACAGCACCCATTTACACCAAGTATCTCTTTGCTGAAGGTATACATAACCTGAAAAAAACCCTCTAGAACACAAACTGAAAGCAGTTTAAAGGAGAAAAGAAAAGGTTACTCACCTGTGAACATAGTTCTAGGAGTGGCATATGGTGCACATCCACACTCTGGCAGTTCCACTAGAAGGGCAATGATTGGCTGGAATGTTTGCAAGATAAGCTCTTTCCATCACCCAGGTGGCTATAACCCCTGACTCCATCCAGTGACGTCAGATCTCAAATGCTGGAAGCAGAATCAGAAGGCATTTGCCAAGGAGGCCGGGTGGGTTGTGTGAATGTTTACCATATACCACTCCTAGAAAGTACAGTTATGTAAAAACTTACTGTAACAGTAGACCTTTGAGGAGTGTCTCTTGCAGTAGGTAATACTTTTGGGTATCCAGCAGAGGTCACTGTGGCGCATGGCAGCTTTTCTAGCAGTCTTTTACCAGGGGCTGCCCACACATGACATCATCTTCCCGTTTCCTATATAAGTGTGGGTGGTCCCTGGTATCATCAGTTCCCCCGCTGGATTCAGCTCGCAAAGCAAGGACCAAGGGGAAGCCAAAGTACCAAAGGAGTCACAATCCACAGTCACTGGACCAGAATTTGCTCTCTTAGAGAAGGAGGAGGACGGAGGGCAGGAAAAAACCTACTGCAAGCAACACTCCTCAAAGATTTACTGTTATGGTAAGTTTTTATGTGACTGTACCATCTTCCACAGAGCGGTTTCCTGAAGAAGGTAATACTTTTGGGTTGAATCCCAAGCAGTAATGTCTATGAGGGAGGACAGTTACGACAGAAGACCTTGTAGGACTGCACAGCTGAAGGTTGCCCTACATCGTGAGGCAATATCCAGATTGTAATGCCTTGTGAATGTATGAATCGTGGATCAGGTAGCTGCACTGCAGATATCTGAAACAGAGGCTTCATTAAAGCAAGCTACAGTAGTGGCCATTGCTCTAGTAGAATGGGCTTGGACAGGTCCTGGTAAGGGTTTGTGGCATTTTGTGTAACAAAGTGTAATACAATTTGCCAACCAGCTACAAAGGGTTCTTTTAGTAACTGGGAGCCCTTCTCAGCCCAAGGCAAAAAGTGACGATCAATTTGAGATGTTTTTCTAATCTATTTTGTCTGATTAGTATAGTAGTGTAATATACGATGGACATCTAAAGTACATAGTAGATGTTCATCTTGGTTGGAGTGTTCAGGATAGTATACTGGTAACTCCAGGGATTAATTTAAAATGTGTTCAGAGACTACTTTAGGAAGGAAGGAAGGGTTGGTGAGGAGTGCCACCCTGTCCTCGTGAAAAATTAAGTAAGGTTCCCTACACATCTAGGGCAAGAAGCTCAGAAATATGGCGAGCTGAGATGATAGCCACTAGGAATGAGGTTTTCCATGAAAGGAAATGAAGGACACAAGTGGCCACCAGTTCAAAGGCTCAAGATTTAATTTCTGTGTTAGAAATTGAGATCCCATGGAGGAATGGGTCATCTAATAGGTGGTTTGATATGTAACATTCCTTTCAAAAAATATTTTGGCTAGATGACGTTAGTACAGTAATCTGTCATCTAGCAGGCCACAGAAGGCCGAGAATAGCGGCCAAATGGACTCTGATGGAGGAATATCTCAAACTGGACTCTGACAGCGAGGCCTGGAAGTCTAGAACTTTTGTCAGTGGGCAGGAATAGGGATCCAGTGATCAAGAAGCAGCACATATGGAAAAAGTGTTTCCATTTGGAGATATATGTTTCCCCTGGTTGCTGGCTTACGTGAGGCCAACAGCATATTGGCAAGGGGGGAGAGAATACTTGTAATCTGGCCATGAAAGCAGCCTCAGGAGCCAAGCGTGAAGGTGTAGAGCCTTCAGGTTGGGATGTAACATGGTTCTTTAATTTTGAGTCAAGAAGCTGAAGATTGGAGCACGTCCTTGCTTGCTGAGATAGAACACCACTGCAGTGTTGTCTGATTGGATCAGCAACGGTCTAGAGTCAAAACAGGTTGGAATGCTGGAAGGGCTAAGTGGAATGTCTTCAGCTCTAGGAGACTGATGTGAGGCTGAGGGAAAAAAGTGGTCCACTTGTCCTGTGTCCGATAAGGACCCAGGTGTGTGCTCCATCTTGCCAGGGAAGCATCCGTTGTGAATGTGTGTGTGTGGGATGGAGGGACTGAAAAGTCATTCCTTATCATAAATTGGTTTTGATTGGCCATCAAGTCAGAGCTGTCATCAGAGGGGGAGTGACTCTGATCTCGCCTTCAGATTTTTCTTGTTCCTTGAGACCACTGATTCTGGAAGGTTCACTGAATAGGTCTCATATGAAGATGGGCGAGTGCTACCATAGGGATGGCAACTACCAAGTGACCCAGAAAGCACAGTAGTTGTCTAGCTGTGACTGCTTTTTGAGTCTGTATGCGTGATGCCAGAGAAAAGGGTGTGGCCTGCCGGACAGCTGGACGGTAAATTTGGGCTGAGACTGTATCTAGGATGGCTCCAATGTATTGGAGACTGAGTTGGGGTCAGGTTGGACTTTGGCCAATTGACTGTGATTCCTAGAGTGTGAAAATATTTGCAAGGTAGCCTCTATGTAAAAAAGCAAAGCTGTTCTGCTTTGATTGGCCAGCTATCTAGATACGGGAAGATAAAGTGCCCTTTCCTTCTTAAAGCTGCTGCAACTACCTCTAGGTATTTGGTGAACACACTCAGGGCCAAGGAGAGGCCAAATTGGTAGTATTAACCTAGCAGGTAGAAATGAAGAAACCTGCGATGAGCAGGATGGATGCAGGTAGGCACTCTTCATATCTAGGGCACAAAGTCAATATCCCTGTTTCAGTATTGGCATGATGGAAGTCAAGGTTATTTATTTAGTTAGTTTTTGTTTACCGGGTAGGTGCACTAGCCAAAAAGACCATTTTCATGCATGACCCGGGAGGGTACAGAGACAAACTTCAGGAGAATATATTTGTACATAATACAAGTGACATGTAAGTGTTTGAGTAATAAACCGTGGTAAAAATGACAAAAACAATACAGTATTTAAGTTTACATGTAACAAATTCAATCAGGTCATTTTTACAGTGACTGAGCAGTATACAAACAATGAGGAAGAGAGTGCTCTGAGAGCAAGTAGTAATAAAAAAAGAGAAGGTTAGGAAGTGAGATGGAAGGAAAAGTGCTCCCTGTTGGAGTGGACCCCAGGATCCCAGGGGACAAGAGAGAGAGGGGTGGGATTAGAGAGTTAGGGCTACGGTGGTTTGAAACAGAAGCATACATAGGAGAAGAGATAGTGGCATAATTCTCTCTTAAAGGAGATATGGGATGTGGTCTGACGTAAGGTTACCGGAAGTGTGTTCCTGAAAAGGGGTGCATGACAGGCAAAGGCATGATTTTGGAAGTGCGATGTCTTGGAATAAGAACAGGGACATGGTCTGCAGAGCACAAGGCATAGTTGGTTTTCTGGTAGAGAAAGAGACTGGTGAGGGGTTTAGGTGAATGGGATCTGATGGATGTTATCAGTAATGGATCCAAGTGCATAAGACCTTAGCTCTTGGGGAGAAAGCCATCCCACATCTGAGTAGAGAAGACAGTGATGTTTCCAGCCAGGAGGAGCAGGATGCAAAGTGACAAATATTATTATAGGTAACATCCCACTTTTGTAGACTTGAGTTGTAGGCAGAAGCACACGTGGCCACCCCATAAGTGAGAGGGAAGTAATATCCCATGGGCAATAGCAAGCCTGGCTGAGGGGGTGAGCGCATAACTAGTAGGGTAGGAGATGCCAAGTTTGGAGTTTACCTGCTTACAGATAGATTGAATATGGAGGTTATCATGCAAAACTGTTTGTACTAGGTGGAAGGGTTCAGTTTCCTGAGGTCCAGTATCGGACCGAGGTCTCCAGTTCGTTTGGGTACCCGAAGGAGGTGGGAGTGGAATCCCTTTTTATGTTGTGAGGGTGGTACTCGAGAAATGGTCTGTGTCACCTGTACAGCCCTCAAGTCCTCTTGAAGGATAGGTGTATGTTTGTTTTTTATCTGATGGATAATGAATAATTTGGGGAGGATGGGGCCTTGAGATAAATTCCAGAGTATGACCCCTTTGTATAATCTGGAATACCAATTCGTCTGAAGTGATCATTAGCCCGGCCTCTAAATGGAAGGCAAAATGATTGTCCACAGCCTCCGGGGCCTGTGTCAAGGAGGAGTGGGGAAAAAACCCTAGTGGGTCACTAGGTATTGGACCGCTCAGCCCTCATGGGAGAGTGGGGGTGAGAGCCATGGGCGGTGGAGGTGTTGCCTCTTGTGGGTTGAGTACGACCTCTATAGCCACCTGTATTGGTATCTCTGTGTTTTCCACCTCTTTCTGAGTGGGAAGAGGATGGAGTATGGTAGGTTGTATGTGGAGTATGGTACATGCCATGAATCGTACGTAGAATTCTGCCTGATACCTGTAAGTCAACCAGAAAAGTTTGAGTACCTGGCCCGAAGTAACTTGGACCCATTACAAGGGGCATTAGCTACTTTATGTTGCACATCAGGTGTAAAGCCTGAAAAGCGTAGCCAGGTGTGGCGTCACAACTAAATGCCAATAGCTGACAGTCAGGCGGAGGTATCCATGGCATCATATCCCAACCTGGGTAAGTGATGGGAAACAGCATTGCTGTTTGACATAGTAGCCAATAATCGCACCCGTTCTGGTGAAGGAGGGAGGTGATTGATAGTCTCAATGGCAGATGACCCAAGTGTATGCTGGCATTTAATCAGATGACCCATATAATTTTAGAATTCTGATATTCATGGTACTGGAGAAACAGACCTGTTTGTCCAGAAAGGCAAGTCCTCGGGATTCTTTATCAGGTGGTAAGGAGCTCATGAGTGGCAGAACAGAGTCCACATCTGGGATAGCTTGAAGGAAGGGATGAACCAAAGGAGCTTAATAAATATGATCCACCTTATGTGGAACAGCTGAGATTGCTTGAGGCTGATGTCAAGCAGCCGGCATGGTATTCTGGTAAGTTTGAATTAGTGGGGAAACCACCAAGATGGGCTCCTCTGGCAGATCAAGGTATTCTGCCATTTCCTTATTTTGTCATGTTTTTGTGGTAGAGAATCCCATGACTTTCTGTATTTGTATCATCATTTCATGGAATGAAGTGTCATCAGGAGAGGGTGCTTCAAATTCTAGGCAGACCCTCATCAAAAGAAGAGATTTCCAAAAAAGG